>VXBC01005964.1:708684-812797 GCA_013399945.1 Ploceus nigricollis | reverse complement strand
CGGGGGAGGCTTGGCGCGGCCATGGAGATCGGCACCGAGATCAGCCGCAAGATCCGGGTGAGACAGTAGCAGCCGGGTCGCTCCCTCCGCCCGCGGCAGGAGGCCGGGCCCGCATGTGAGGGCAGGCCCAGCCGGCGGCTGAGGCACCGGGCTCCGGCCGGCCCCCCCCGTCACAGCTGCCGGCGGCGGGGTCCTTCGGCCTCCGGACTCCGCAGGGAGGGCGGGAGCCGGAGAGTCGTTTTTGTGGGAAGCGGAGTCGGGGCACCCCTGTCTCCCGACGGGCAGCTGCCAGCTGCCCTCTGTCTCCCGGGGCTGTCACTCTCGCCCTGCAGAGCCCGCCCGGCCCCGGGGCTGCCCGGGGAGCGCGTAGCTTGGCTGGATGAGAGCTCTTGGTACTGGCAGAGTCTGTCAGCGGCTCCCACTCGGCAGTCGCAGTTTGGAAATCCCGGCAGGTTTCTGCTTCCCTGCTAAGCTGGGAATTACCTTTTATCAAACCATCTTAGATTCGTTTTCTTTGCACCTTGTGAGTCCGGGTGGTCTCTGCTTAAAAACGGACAGCTGGGACTTGGAGGTTGAATGGTAGCGCCAGGAACTTGTCTATCGGAAATACGGTGCAGAGAGTGAGATTCCGTTACTCTGCTGTCAGCCCCTCGCTGTTAGAACGTTCCTGTCCTGAGCAGCAGAGAATAGGGAAAGTTTAACATGTTAAACCAATGTGTTCAAACAGTAAATGAGAGAAACTTCGCTAAGCCTCCCACCTCTTTGCAGTTAGAAATACTTTGTTGATCCATCCCTTAAATAATATTTCATTATTTTTTAGGGTGCTATAAAAGGAAAGTTACAGGAGCTGGGGGCTTATGTTGGTAAGTTTTGCCATGTGTTCAGCAATCTTCTCTAGATAATTTTTGTTACGTAGGAAAAAAACAACTTAGCTAATGGAACTTACTATTACCTGTGTTACTGCATACAGAAGCCTTAAGCATGAGAAGAATTACCTGAAGTGCTGCACTAGTAAGAAAGAAAGAGGCATACTTCACAAAATATTAGTCTAAGCATAAGAGGAAACAGTATGTGAACATCAGTATATGAAGAACTAAAAGAAAATAACTAAAAAGTCAGCCTAATAGTCTTCCCCTTTAGAAATGGTGGCAAGGGATTTGAAAGTAAAAACAAACTGTGATGTGAATATCTAAGGAAATTGCTTTGAAGCATTGGGAGAAACATTATATAAAGCAAGAACCTTGGAAATACAGCAGCAGTTAGCTGTGACCACTCTGAGATGGAATCAGTCTTTCTTAGGCATGTTTTTAACAGCTCTTGAATTGAGGGTGAGGCATCTGTTGAAGTAAGAAGAGAGGACAAAGATGAGTGAGTGGCTTAGGAAATTAAAAGGCCATGTCAGAAACATTATGTGGGACAAACCTTTAAAATGAAAGAGCTATGTTGAGCTAATGATGATGAAATACATGTATCTGAATCTTAGAGGCAGAGGGGAGATTTTATTTTGATTTATGACAGGAGGGGTGAGCCGTGTAAACATCTGTGGTCTTATGGTTTGTTTGTTTTTTCTGAATCCATGAAGAAATGGATATAGCATTTCAGAGCAGCCCTTCTCTGCAGCAGTAGAAGTTGGTAACTTAACACAGCATTCTGTTGGAAACAAAATACCGCAGTCCTGAAACTGCATTGTTGTTGTCTGTGATGCTTCTTGGATTTCAGCTGAAGAAAAGGACTTAAGAGCATAATTTAGAGATTCTGTGAGTTGCAGGGCCAAGTTCAAAGACTGTTTGAGCCCAAATTCATCTTCTTTCCTATTTCAAGGGAGGCATTGTATTTATGGAAAAATGTATTGACTCCATAGAAGGGAGTTACCTATGAGCTGACATTCTGAACTCAGTTGGTGCCTAAAGAACTGTGTTTAGAACTTTTTAATTGTAAAATCATCTTTTTCACCATCTCAAAGCTTGTTTTTTTAAGTAATTCATTTTTTGTTGGTTGGTTGGTTGGGGGTTTTACCATCATTCCAGGTTTCAGTTTCTCAGTCCTTGATTCTTTGCTTTCTCCTGTATTTTTGAAATAAAAGTCTTTCTTGTCTCTAATACTGAGATGCTGGTAGGATACTAACCATCTTTGATTCCAGCTATGACTGTTCTTTCTTTGTTTGCCTTCTGTCTCTTGTATTCAGAGGACAGGTTTCCTGTATTCCCATGATCAGCTGACAATGTCTGCAGTTTCTTCTCAGTCAGCTTCTGAACTTATTTAAATAACTTTGTATTCTTTATTGCTAATTCTGTCTTGCCTTGGCGACTTTTTTCTTTTTAAACCACTGTTTCCAAATTTCTGTGATTTTTTTCAGGTTTCTTTTCTTGACTAGAGTATTTTGGACAACTTTTAAAGTAATCTTTTCAAAAACTCCATTTCTTCTTTCAGGTAACTAGTAAAAACTTGGTTCTCCCTCATTCTAGCCTCTGGACAAGAACCATGCTTATGTTTCTTTCTGTAACTGCTAGTTCTTTTCTCTTGAAAAGTCTTCTACAAGAAGATATTTTGAAACTTACTTGTTGTGTAGAGCTTACAAACTAAATATTCATATATTTTAAGCAAGATGAAATCAGTTTATTATTCATCAGCTAGGAAATTTTTCAAGAGGCTGTAGTTCCACATGCAGTTTAAGTTGGCATAAGCCAACACAGTTACTAAGAAAGTTTCTTTCCTTCTTCTGTCATACTGTTATAGGTAATTGTGCTAACTTACGTTTTTATCTGTACTTAAAATATTTTCTTTACTTTTTCATGTGTTGAACCACCTGAAGAGCTTATCATGTTCAAAAGTAGCTTGGCTGATAAATAAAATTCATTCTAAGGTCCTAGGTCTGAACATCGATCCATCTTGTGCAACTTGTAGTTTGCATTGAAAAAGAAACCCAAACACAATGCAGCAACAAGAAAAACTGAAACAAACAAAAAGCCACCAAAAAGAAGTGAGGGTTTAAGCTTGGAATGGGTTATGTTCGGACAATTGAGTAGTGGTAGTGCAGGTACAATATGTGAATGGTATTTTTGTAGTCTAGGGGAGAGATAAATTATTTGCAGTGTACATAGATACAGAAGAAAGGCAATTCCTTTCATTTGGATTTTGATTTCTATTTTCCATTTTTTAGGTCTTTTTAGTGTTGTGTAGTGTCTTAGCTTGATTAAATAAGAACAGCTGTATTAGTGCCTTGATTCAGGTTCATAATTTGAGGTATTTCCCAGCTGTTTGCACTTACTGTTATGTTCATGTCATGCCATGGAGTGGAATTGGAAAGCATGAGATGTTTGATTAAACTAAATTGAAGTCAGTGCTCAAGAAGCACAACTAATGCCTTTGAGCAACAGTTGTGGCAGTCAGTCCTTCAGCAGAGGCCAGAGCTAGGCCAAAGCGAAATGCCAAACTCCCCAAACCCTTAATGTGGTAATGTTGGGCTCTAAGCACCTTCCTATGCATTCTGAGGAGTGGGAGTGCCTTGTGTTCAAGGGAATGGGTTTCTCACTGTGTATGAAATTGCATGCATTACAGAATAGAAATTCAGTCTTGAGGTTGCTGGGATTTGCTTTATTTTTGTAGGTAGGAAATCTGGAAGTCAATACAGTTTTTATTTTTTTAATGCGCATATCAGAAATGGATATTTATTTGTTTAGTTTTTGTAACTAAAGGAAATTTGACAATGGTAAGGTGCTGTATTTGGCAATATTTGAGGTGATAAATATTGTAGATGTTTGCTAGTATTCAGGAAAAAGGATATAGGCAGCAGAGTGGCTTTCTTTTACTTTGTCCTTCTTTCCGTTCTATTTACTCACTTTTTAAATACACTGATCTTCAGCTTATGCTCTTGTGAAGTTAATGATCTTTTATTCCTTGCTTGTAAATGAGACTTGTATTGAACCTCAGATGAAATGGAAGTCTTGTTAATTTGCTTATCTAATCTTCTGCCTGCACAGTCTTTATAGTAAGACATAAAAAAATTGGTTACTTGTTTAAAGATGTTTGCTATGTCTTCCATGATTTATTATACTTTAAAGCTACATATTTCTCTTTCTATTAGATGAAGAGCTCCCTGATTATATTATGGTTATGGTGGCCAATAAGAAGAGTCAAGAGCAGATGACAGAAGACCTTTCCCTTTTCCTTGGAAACAATACTGTCAGGTTTACTGTCTGGTATGTTTGCAAGCTACTTGTCGCACTTCTTATCAGTAGTGCAGGACTGTTTTCTATAAGTGACACCTGACATTAAAAAAAGTTATCTTCCCATTGTGTAATTTGCGTTAATAAAAACTGCTACTTTGCATGTCTAATAAGTGCATTAGTTTTAGTCTGTCAGCAGTTAGGCTTTTGAGGTGATAGTTAGATGGCAAATGACTGGAGCACATATTTCTTTTTAAGCCAGTTAGATTTGTAAATAAAGTGCTCAGATAAGTGGGGGCTGTATGTTAACTTAAAATTATTCCTGCAAAAGCCCCTGTGAGCATGAGAGCATTGTTCACTGCAGCTAGATGTGAAGGACCAATCTGTTTGCTTTTATGCTAACAGTGCTTCAGGTTGCTGTGCATGGGAATTACTATATCAGGGCAGATGAGCAGTGGATCTAATTCTGTGTACTGTCTTTGACAAGGCTTAGCACCAAATGCTTAGGTATTCCCACCTCTCAGGCTATTTATTTATTACCACCACCCAACTCTAAAAATCAAAAGTAGAACCTCAGAATTACTGCAAACAGGACAAGTTAGCAACACTTCAACTCTACTGTCAGCTCCTGACAATGAAGATTCATTTATTCCATGCTGAATGACAAATTTAACCATTATATTTCTCATGCGTTTTCTAATACTGAATTTGTTTTACAGTAGAAACCTGTAAGTAAATCAGACATTTGACTCTAGAGATTTTGTTGCTTTCAGAGTTGTGTATTTTTTCAAGTTAATCTTATTTCTGAATCTCCTACCTAATAGAGCTTTAAGGAACATTATTTTGTTTTGTATTCATGAGAAAAATACTACAATTTTTTTTCTTTTGCAGTTTGTTTTCTTTGACATTTTCATACTGACAGTTTACATTCACTTCCAATATTTCTTCTATGTAATTGCTTCATAGGAGCTTTTCTGTTATTGAATAGCAGAGAGAAACATTTTAGAAGTTGGCTATGTTATGAAATCATGAATACTGACAAAAAATGAAAAAGAGTTTCAGCTATTACAATTCACTGTATTAGCTATTTAAACTGATGGATTTCCAGGTGATAGTGTAACTTTGTGTGGATATAGTTTGATTTTACTTACACAGGTTTCATTTTTCTCCTGGCATTTTCAAAAACATAATAAAGGAGTACAATTAAGCATGGACCTCTTTTTTGAAAACTGCACAGGCATTTCTTTGCTGCCTCTTGTGGCTTGCCTAGGTGAGGCTTTTGGGTTTCAGTGTGTCAGGAAATCATGCAGTTGTCTTTCTCATAGTAGTTTTAGGAATCAGAAAAATCAGAGAAGTTTACAGGTGGATGAGGATGTAGCTCCTGTACTATGGTTTTAACTGAATCCTGATATACAGTAAGAAATAGTGTAGCAGAAAACACTTTCATGGCTTTGTAAATAAAACTAAAACTTTATTGAAAAAATAATAAATATGTAGAGAAAGCAAATTTCAGCAAAGAAATCAAGATTGTTTTATATATTTAAAATGCTGTGTTGACTATATGCACATATTATACCACCAGCTGGTTTTGACACCTGCTTAAATTTTAAACATAGTGACTGTTTTAACTCTAAGTCAGTATTCTCATNGGATTTGAACCACAGCAGGAACAAATGTGACTCCACATTCCTCACAGTCACTCATGGCCCTCATGTAAGGGGACTGGTGGAAAAGTGTTACGTAGCATTGTAGCTGGGAGTTTTATATGCTTTTACTTCTTCTAAAGACAACCCAGAATGTATACATTCTTAACTGGTGGTTAAATACAGTACTCAGCAAGACCTGCCTTCCTTGGTTCGCAACAATTGTGACAAAGCTGGCAATCCTGCTGGTCGGCCACCACTTCTTACTCTGAACCAATCATCTGATCAGTTATTCTGAGGTCAGTGTGAAAACTGATCTGCATCACCAGAGCTCAGCTGACACGTGTTCTAGTGAAAGCTCACAAGGAGAATGAGTATGAGCCTTCATTATACCCACATGCAGTCTTTTCAATATGTTCTTGTCCCTTAGCTCATTCTAATATTCAGCCTAAATTATGGACTTGCCTATTATCAGGTTTGAATTCCAAGTAAGATATGAGTTTAAGTGTTGGGTTTTTTTTTTTTCTTCTCACTGTAATATGTGTTTATTTTTGAGCAGCCTTATTGTGTGTTACTTCAGCTTAGTGTCTTTTTCACAGGCAAAGTACTGGTACTTTGGTACTTTGCTGAGATATTTTTGCTCACCAGCACATCTCAGAGACTATTGCTGGTATATACAAAGCATGCTGGAAGAATCCTGAGAATCTTACATATTTTGAGTTATATACTGTTTGAGTACTTACAATTATGTTTAACTCTGCTGTGTAATTAAAGTTTCATATACAAAGTAAAATTTTAGGCTATGCTTTAGGCTTCTAACTTAGGTTTTTTGAATCAATCTTTTTGATACTTAACTCCACTGATTGTAGTCAAAGGTGGATAGTATTGGCTTTGATTATGTAAACCAACTAAATGCCAAAAGTAGATGATGTGATGAATACTCTGCCTGCATGTGCAAGACATACTGGAGGCAAGGTACTTTAAGCCTCCCTTTTGAGGTTAAACATACTCTGGTTGATGGAAAGTGAAGTCTTAAGGGTGGAAAGGAGGTGAGTTTCTGAAAGATTATTAGTCTCTATCTATCTCTAGATAGATATCTCTATTAGTCTGAATATAAGTTAAAGTTTTTTATTTCTCCTTTTTCTCTTTTGCTTCCTTCCCTGTCTGCTGTCTATTTCAGGCTCCATGGTGTTTTGGATAAGCTGCGATCTGTGACTACTGGTAAGTAAGAAAATTAAATTTTGAGTGAAGGGAGGCTTATTTTTTCTATATAGAGTTACATGTCTGAGTTGCAAAAATATCTTGGCTGTTTTGTTAATTTTTTGTTTATGTGGTTTAATGTAAAAGTGAAAGGTACCTGTCTCCACAGAACCAACCAATGTAAAATCTTCAGAATCTACTATCTTTGAGAGCAACCTGCCTTCCAGCAAAAGCAGTTCATGTGTGAGTGATGAGAGGAGGCATGAGGATATCTTGCCACCTCTTGCGGTGTCAAGCACTCGGACTGAAAGAAATGACTCCAGAGTTTCAACCAGCTCACAGGAGCAGAGGAACACTGCTTCCAGGTAAGGCTGCTGGCTACTTCCTAACACACCTTCAGACATCAGTAGTTGTGTAAGTGTAGTAGCCATTCTAAAGAGTACAGACACTTGGAAAGATACAAGTACTTTTGAAGAGTAAAGCATTGCAACAATTTGTTGTACAAAAAACATTAAATCAGAACTCAGTTCTTTAAGCAATATGGGCTTAGATTAATTAACCAAACTGAAAATATCAGTGTGTTAAATTTGTATAAACAGTAATACCTTAATGATTCTTCCCTCATGGCTTTGATTAAAAGACAATTCTCATTTTTCAGGACTTGACTTGCAGATAACATTGTTGATTTCTTTTTTTATCAGGCAGTCTTGTGAAGATGGTTCAGCATCCCGCTTAACATCTACTGTCAAGCCTTTGAGGGAATTGTCACCTTCTGAAGCTGTAATTGACATTAAACCTGAACCCGATGATCTAATTGATGAAGACCTAAACTTTGTGCAGGAGAATCCTTTGTCACGGAAGAAACCTATTGTGACTGTAACTTACGGTTCCTCTCGTCCCTCGGCCGAGATCTACCGGCCACCAGCTGTCAGGAGTGCAGATGGCAACGTTCACGTGCCCAGATTGTCACAACAGGGCAGCTTGCAGGGGGGCCGCCAGTTAGACACACAAGGCTGCAGGTCTTTGGAAACAGGCCAGCTGTGCAATCCAGAAGCATTTGGCAGCTTAGCAGAAGGTCACAGACCCACCTCCAAACTTGGTGCTGATAAAGTGGCCAGTGAGGTTGGTACAACCTTAACTATTGCGAAAGTTTATTCTTGTTAGGAACCTAAATTGCTGTGTACACTTCAGTAAAATCTTGACCTCAGAGAAATCAAAAGACTTATGTCACTGGTACCAGTAGGTTTGAGATTTCATCCTTTGAGTCCACTGGTAAAAACAGATTTCATAATTTGACATCATTATCTGAGAGCTTGCTGCATCTCAGAGTTAATTACCATGTACATCTTCATGTCATATTGACTTGGACTAACAGGTTCGCACATTATTGAGCTGCATATGATGAATCAGAAATTATAATTCTGATCTTAAGATCATTGAGTCAGCATGATTTCCTTAAGTGCTATGTATACCCCCAGCTTTACACAGTCCTGTAAATCAGGATTTTTGGCATGCTGTTTATTAGCCCAGATACATTGATGATGAGGATTATTATTACTATTCTATTTAGAACCATGTCAGTTAGGAATTCTTTGGGATGGATGTTGGACAAGGACAAACTAAAAGATGATTGCTGCCCTAAGTACTTGGAGGCCAAGCTAAGCCAGGCAGAGTGGTAGTCCTAGCTGATAGACTATCCATATGAATGAAGAGCCTTTTTTGAGAGGAATGAAGATAGTATGGCTGCTAATGTTGTAATGAAGCAAGTATTTTACATACCTTGTATTGCAAGTGCATCTATGTTTGTTGCTGCTCATAAAATTCTCTGTCTTGGCCACTACTTAATTCTGTATAAAGGATAATGAATTTTACTTGGAAATCTAGAATGCTCTATGAAGATACATGCTGGTGTCCGAGTTTTTGAGAATGGAGGAGTGCAAATGAGAATATAGTGATTTATTTAATGTACATAAATCGCTGATGAATGTCAGGAACATCTCTCGTTGGAAATGTTCAAAAAAGGTCTTGTGATACTTCTCTTCTGTTACTGTTTCACGAATAATGTCCAGAAGAGACAACAGGGACCTTGCACTACCTAAACTGGACCATCCTGACTGTGTGTAACAATTAGCATCCTTTGAAATATGTCGTTTCCTTGCTAGAAATGAATCCTTACACGTATCTGAAATTAGAGTTGATACAGAAGAAGAAAGTAATTTATACTGATTTCACTTTTCTCTCTGAGTTTCAACATACTCATCTTGAAGAATACTATTCTGTGGGTGTTGGATAATTTTTCTGTACTTGAGAATTTTTTTCTTATTTTTTTTCCTTAGTATTGTTTACAGTTACATTTCCAGTGAGATGTTTCAGTGTCAATGTGTCCGATTTTCGTATTATCTAGAGCAGTCACTTGCCCAAGTGGAATGGAAGTTCTCCATCTCCTGGCTCCAGGTGGAATTGCAGTGCTTTCTTCCCTGGCTCATTGATACCTGGTTTTGCTAAATGAGCTGTTTTGCCTGCTCTATATGTTGCAGGAGGAAAGCTCCAGGAAGAGACGGCTGCCTGTTGTAAGCTCGGTAGTCAAAGTGAAAAAGTTCTGTAATGATGGAGAAGATGAAGAGGAAGAGGAAGACTATGGATTGCGAACAGGAAGCATCTCCAGCAGTGTGTCTGTACCTGCAAAGCCAGAAAGAAGGTACTGCAGATCTCAGTGTTTCTGAGTTTTCAAGAATTAATATAATGAACGAAAACTTTGGAAGTGGGGAAAATCAGTTTGCACTTTTGAAAATTGACAGACAAAATTTAGTAAACCATTTAAATATTTTTTGTACTGTCTCACAACTCTGTGGATGAGATGCCTGTTTATGCAACCCTTTTGCCTTTTCATTATTGCATGTGAGATGCAATGGAGTGTGAATTTTTACATTATTTGGGTGAAGTTTACTGGCAAAAGAACTTTAATGTTGACATGTTTCAGACCAGGTATTTATTGTGGTAAAATAATTTTTCAGTAATTTGATTTATTTTCAGGAATTGTTTTCGAATCAGTTATCACTTGTTCTTTAAGGTGATTTCAACTTTTCAAACAGTCTTCAGAGGTTTTTCCTTTTTTTCTGCTCCCTAATTCT
Source organism: Ploceus nigricollis (assembly GCA_013399945.1). Taxonomy (NCBI): domain Eukaryota; kingdom Metazoa; phylum Chordata; class Aves; order Passeriformes; family Ploceidae; genus Ploceus; species Ploceus nigricollis. The sequence goes on along the minus strand of VXBC01005964.1, from coordinate 802,657 downwards.
GTATAAATGTCAGGCATTAGTCAAAATATGTATCTTTTGTATCTGATTTTTAACAATAGAGTGTGAACATATAAACTAGAGAAGAGATGGTTCTACTGACCTACAGTGCTAGCTTGTATAAGATTTATTTTAAGCTAATACACTGTATTTAATTTATCTTCAGTACCACAGCACATTGGTCTGATTTAAGCTTCCTTATTGTTGATGTTAAAGACAAGCAGAAAGCCTTTTTTTACTTATAATGTTTTTGATAGGGTCAGTCTAATTATGCAGCTGGATCATATTTCTCAGGATGGCTGAATAATTATTGGTGCCAGCAGAAACATAGCAAGAGATAAGTGGTGGGCAGAGGTGGGAAGAAATTAATTGCAGAGAATGCCTTTCATATGTAGCATGGTTTTACAGCAGCTTGAGAGGTGAAATTACACATCTAGACTTGCATTTTTTAGATCATTTTGTGGATCTCCATCCACTGAGAGAATAGTTTAACTGAAAACTGTTTTGGGTAAAATGATTGTAGATGATGATTTCTGATAATATTATTCCTGTGTTAACCTGTTGAAACAACTGTCTTTAACATGGATGTGGTTGCTGTGCAATCCATGTACAATTAATTTTTTTTTTTTTCCTTTAGACCTTCATTGCCGCCTTCAAAACAGGCCAATAAGAATTTAATACTGAAAGCAATCTCTGAAGCACAGGAATCAGTTACAAAAACAACTAATTATTCCACTGGTAATTAGCATTGATTTTGCTTGTGTTAATATGTAATATTTCCAAATTCTGTTGTATAAATCCAAGCTGAAGAAAGCGCTTAGAGATAAGACAGAATGCTAAATAGCAAGTCAGTTATACACGAGGGATTTACTGTGTCCTGTTTCATTACATTGATGTTCAGTGATGATTTATGAAAACATAAATGAGGGAGAGAGGGAGAGAAGTGGTAATTAAAACATATTAATCAAGATAGTAAGTCTGTGAAGTGTATAGATACAAAATGGAAGTGCCCAAAGTATTCTCAAGTCAATAGTTGCCAAGGGGAAATTAATCAGAATAAACCAGGTGGTTTGAACTATTTACTTGATCTCTTTTCCCTTTCTTCACTCTCCTTCTTCCTTCTGAGAGGGGAGGAGAAAAAAGCCAAACAGCAAAAAAATGAAAATGCACTGGATATAGATACTAGAAGTGCAAACTAATGAGGAACAAAGTGATTGATGTATATCAGGGTATGTTGAAAAGTATCAGGATGTGTATGATGATGTGTATTGTCCTTTAACAGCAAGGCTGCAGTTTCAGTTCAGTGATTTTAGTTGCAGTTGACACAGCAGTTGAGCAGCTGTCTGTGTGTCAGCATTCAGTTCTCCTAGCTAGAAGAGACTTCTGACAGAGGACAAATGCAGCTATTGTCTCTTGCTTTCATTTCACTGGGTGTTGATAAATCTACATGTTGTCAGCAGGACACCTTGCACCTTACCAGGGAAGGTACATTCACTAAACTATTTAAACCATGACTTTTATACCATCTGAAGTCTCTTGCCTGCTCTCTCTCAAATTCTGCAAACTGTAAGAAGCAGTATTTTGAGGTGATGCAGGAAGCTCTTCCATGTGTACAAAGCAGTATGGCAGGAAATGATACATAGCTAGAAAAGTCTAAATTAATTAAAACTGCTGATCTTTTTAATAATGGTGATCTTGTAGTTTGACTTACGAATGTGAGAATATTTCAGTGAAGAGACCAGAAGGCACCACTTTGTTGTTTACGGAGGTGATTTGTGAATTTTATCTGAAGTATCATGCAGATTCTTTCACTTCAGAAGTAATATTTAACATATTTTTTTGAAGTATTTTGAATGGAATATGGAAGTAAGCTAATTTAAAACACATAGGTAAAACAAAACAGTAAATTCATAAATAATGAATCCAGTATTTCAGTGGTACCTTTTAGTTGTTTGTGTTAGAAGTTGAATGCTGATCTGATACTCAGCCAAGGGAAGAGTTTAGCTTCTCACAATCAGGTCTGACAGTCTTAGCAGGAGCCAAGTAAAGAAGTCAACCTGTTGTCCTGCTACCCCCAAATTCCAAGCCACAGCTATCTGTACAGAGATTTAGAACTATCTGAAAGGAGGTTGTAGTTCCATCAGGGTCGATCTCTTCCCAAATAGCAAGTGGTAGGACTAGGGGAAGTGGCCTCAGGTGGTCCTGGTGGAGGTTAAGATTGCATATTACGAAAAAGTTCTTCATGGAAAGGGTGGTCAGGCATTGGAACAGGCTGTCCAGAGAAGTGGTGGAATCACCATCCCTGAAGGTATTTAAAAGAGGTGTAGATGTGGCACTTAGGGACATGGTTTAGTGGTGCACTTGGCGGTGGTGGACTAGGTTACAGTTGGACTTGGTGATCCTGAGGGTCTTCTTGAACCTAAGTGATTCTGTGATTCTGCTGCAATTAAGCTATGTATTCTATTTGCAAGCACTTCAGCAAAAGATAGCTAGCATCATATGAAGAGACATATTGATGATCCATGATTATTTATATAAAAGATGGAAAGAAAAGTGATTTCAAAACTATTAGAAAGTACCACATTAATTATATGTAGAAGTGGATGAATGAGTACTTCGCTGTTGTCACTCTAATCCTTCTCATGTGGATTTGTCTTGCAAGTAGGTGTTCTGAGGTGCCACTCAGGGTGCTCTGTGCACATGCACAAATATACTTGAACACTAAGAATTTTACAGGTAGCTAAAGATGACTTTTGTGGAGACAGACGTTTGGGATTTTTTGTGTGTGTGTGTGTAGGAATTTGTGAGAGTTATTTTAGCACAATATATCTAAAAACAGTACTATTGTGTGATTGGGTAGTATGTAAATGATTTGCCATTGTTTCTCTATTTAAAGTTCCACAGAAACAGACTGTTCCAGTTGCACCAAGAACTCGAATTAGCCCAGAAGAATCACAGTTAGAAGTAATTCATGTGCAAAGCAGACTGCCTGTTCTGAGCACTCAGCTTCAAGTAGAAGAGTCAAAGGAGCAGACAGTTGAAGAAATTCAAGGTCATCTGATAATATTCTTTAAGAATTTATACTAGGGGATATCATTTTACAAGCTGAGCAGAGAAAAGGAAAGGAATGCTTTTAATTTTTAAGTCTGCATCAGAAGTTACATGCAGAACTGCCCTGAAGACCATGCAGCTTTCTAAAGCATGGATGTCAGATAGATACATGTATCCAAACACACGCAGAGACAACCTCACAGGAATTAATCAGTAAGCAAAGAATATTACAGCATTGTGGCATGTCAACGAAGAATAATTTTGCATAAGCACTTACATTTGGATAGCTTCTCTTTTCCCCATTCTTTGCATATTTTCCTTAGTATCTTGTAGGAGTAATTCTATCATGGAGCTTAAGTGAGAGTGAAGATACCCTAGAGTATTTAGAACACTTTTCCAGTGTATGAATTATTTTGATTCTTTCAACACACGGTTTCAACACAAATGGTTCTAGTGTTTTATTTTTCAGTTTAAATATAAGAATACTCTATTTGCTCTTACAGGACAGCTGATACCAGGCTAACTGTGTCAGCTTTGGTTTTTACTTTGTTTTGAATCTCCTAAAGGGCGCAGTCAAAGTACTTTTTCAGCATGGTTTTCTTATAGAGGATGGGGGATTGTCTTTGTTAGTCACAAGGAATCGTAGAAGTAAGGCAGGAGAAAAATATTTCTATAACAAGTACTTAGTTTATACTTGCTAAGTGTTTAGATATTTGGATAATGAATAAAATTTGGTTTTGAGTAAGATTTTTGTTACATCATCCTATGGTCATTGTGAAGGAATGGTAAACATTCATTATTTTAAAAAGATTTTTGCAGTTGCTTATTCCTGATATAGATCTATTTGGAATCTTTCTGCCACCCTAAAGTTGTTGAAATTTTATCTGTAAAGTATGTGAGAAAAAGCTGTATCAGCCTTTGAATTAATGCACAGAAAACAATTATGCTAAATATTTTCACTCTTTTGCCATTGAAATGGAAATGATAGCTTGCTTAGGAAATCTACAGAAAGCAAAAATAAATTTTTTTAACCATATCTCAAATATATGAACAGTGCTGCTCTGATTTACTTCAGCTCTTTTAAGAAGACTGTAAAGTAGTCTCTTGTTAGTTGCTTTCCTCTGTGTGTGTTCTCTGAATGGCCAGCTCCTCTACAAGTGAGGAGGAGGAACTTGGCCTTCATCAGTTGCTGTGCCCACAGACCTCATTTGTACTGAGCAGCGATTATGGGAACAAGTAGTGTCCTACAGTACTTAGATTTTGCCATGTCACTGTTCCTGAAACAATAAGAAAAGGCTTCATAATAGTGAGAATGGCTTTTAAAAGTGTTTAAAGTGTGAATGTTTTTGTTGTTGATTTTTTTTTAATTGAAAGAATTAGAGAGTGTGCCTCAGTTCTCTAATCTATAGTTTCATGTTGACATGCTGTAAAATACGCTTCTTATTCCTTTTTTTTTTTAGGAATTGAACAAAAGGAGCTCTCTTGTCGGCTTCAGATTGATCCTGTGATTCAAGATGCCTTGCAGTTGACTCAGGGTTAAGTCTTGTGATCTTTTATTTTCAAATCTAATATTACTGGCCAATGAATGTTAAGATACTCCTTTTCAATTAATTATACTGATTTCTACAATTATCTAGTTTCTACATCTCTAAGGAATGAATGCATTACGAGATTTGGAGGGGGAAGGGGGTTGCACCCCCTTCAATGCTGTTTCAGTATAGCCATTCCACTTATAAAATTTCCTGATCTGACTTAATATGGCTTATGGCTTCTGTTGATCCACCTCTGTGGAATTAACAGGAAAGTAAAAATCTTTGCTGGAAACTACTAGGAAGAAATTAAAACAAAGTAAGATTAGCTTATTGACCATGTAAATTGATACTAGAAATATGGTATAAGTTAAGAGTACAACTACCACCTTATTTTACTCTTTTCTATGTAATTTTTCTCCCAATGCAGATTACTGTGACCCAGAGTCTCTGGTCCACTCAGATACTCGGTCCTTTATCCTGAAGAAGCCCAAGTTATCAGAGGAAATGGCGCCACAGAATCAGCAATTGGGAAAGAAGGGTACAGAGGCAGTGCGAGTTCACTCAGGACGTCTAATACAGACACGGTGAAAAGCTACTTCATTTAGGACAGTTGCTAGTCAAATTGCTTGTTTGTGGTTTAGATGGAGCCATTTGGTCAGACTTGTGCTTTGTCAGTTCAGTCAGGAGGTGTGAAATCATGCAAAATGGACTGACTTTGAATAGCAGAAGAAAAAAAGCAGGGGCAAAAAGCCTCACAGAAATCCTTCTCAATGGAAAATAATCCTAGGGTCAACTGTAGCTTGAGCATGTCTTTGATTTGCAAGAAAGAAGAAGAAGGAACTGAAAAGTACTGCTCTTCTGTTCTGACTTCTGAAATCTTAGTCAAGTAATCATTTTGCTTAAATTGCCTTTAGTTTTATACCTGTTCCACCCTTGGATTACATTTCTTAAGAAACATCTTTTAACACAGTATTGAGTGTGGTGAATCCTGGACAATGATTTACAGCTCCTTACTGGAGAGTTTGACCAGGAGGAGCTTAAAGTTCATGTCAGCTTCAAACGAATTTCCAGGTAACAAATCGTCCTACCTGTTACAAGTTAAAACCACTCTGAACAGCGTGATGAACTTCATCACGTGGGCTGCTGTGCTTGCGAATCTACTGGTGTTTCCTTTCTGTGAGTGGCTTTCAGCAGCCTGTGTTAATTGAAAACAAAACCAACACTGAGCAAACAAACCCAGAAGGATAACCTGGTAATATCACAGTTGAAAGCTGTGACTGTGCTATAGGAGAGAGGTAAATTTTTGCATCTGAATAGGTCAGTTTCTTACTGCTTCAGTCTGAAAGTTCTAGCTCGTGATGTTTTCCATGTTCTGGTTTTTGTCCTCTTAAAGGCATTCTACAGTGTAGTTGCTTTTAGCCTCCCTACACAGGGAAGCAAAGTTTATCCCATTGCTCTTTGTCTAGGATGAGAACTCCACAGTTCTCCAAATACTTAGAATCACTTGTCATTCAGGAAATCCCTCAGGTGAAATGGATGGGATGGTGAAAGGCTGGAGAAAATGTATGTGTTCCCAATTTTAATGCTCCTTCTTATCCATGCTGACTACTGTCAGATACAGGACATTAGGCTATTAGTGTCTGACCTTTTAGTCAGGCTGAGTGTCAAAGTTCTTAGTATCATATTTCAATTCTCTCATCCTAGTTCTAAAAACTTTTACACCACTGTTTCATAATGTGCTTATCAGTAATTTTGGGGAGACACGTGTTTGGTGTGTTAAAAGGTTTGTAATTCCAAGAATGGTATTTGCTCTCTTTTTCTGCCTCAAAACTGCAAATTCCACAGGATTGACTGTTTGTAAATGAGCTTTTGGATCTGTCTCTTGAGCAGAATGCAACAGACTGAACTTGTACCTGAGAGCTGTAGTTCTTATTAGTGCCTGAGGGAGACTAGAAGTCTAACTGTTAAATGGAGTGCATTACTAGTAATTACTAAAAGAAGGTCTGTTACTGCTTGGCTCCCTATTGATAAGCTTGTACTACTTCCACTCACTACCACAGCTCACATTCACTCAAACCTCTTGAGTCAGAAAATGTAAATTTACTACATTTCTTTGTTTGATAGAGACCAGCTTGCACAGCCAGAGAAACCTGCTAGTCCCAAGTTCATTGTGACACTGGATGGTGTGCCCAGTCCACCAGGATACCTCTCTGATCAGGAAGAGGAAGATATGTGTCTAATGGAAGGATTATTGCCAGTTACCCAGCACATGTGTGCTGGCAAAGGATTGAAAGGTCTTCGAGCACAGCAGATGCAAATTGTAACCAGGCAGCTGGAGAACTGTGATGGTAATTATGCTGACCAACAGGATCTAACTTTGGTGTGCTGCTTGATCATGGGTACACCTCCTGGATATATCATTCTTAAGAAACCAAAGTGGTGGTGTTTATTCTTCAAATTAGAGCATTCTTTAGGCAAATGAAATCTGGGAGTTCAGTGGGACCATCTCTTCAGAAGCCTTTGTCTTGGTATACTAGAACAATATGGCGCATGGTAGTTCTCCACACATCTCAGTATTGGTAAAATTTGGTTGGGTTTTTTTTGTTTGTTTGTTTTTTGGGTTTTGGGGGGTTTTTTGGTTGGATTTTTTTTTGGTGGCGTTTTTTTTGTTGTTGTTTGGTTTTTTGTTGTTGTTGTTGTTTTTGTTTTTTTGGTTTTTTGCAAATGTAGTTGGTCTTCATTGCCAGAAATCTGCCCTTCTGGTTGACCTGTTATAATTTGTCCCTGTGCTGATGGACCTGAGATGTTACAGTTAACACACTGACATGCCTTGAACTTTTAAAAATATGTCAGATGGTATTAATGTTTCTGTTGAGGGTTGTGACACCAGAAGGAGCCTATTAGTGTAAGGTGTTGGTAGAGTCCAGTGGCTAGTACCTGAAAGTAGAACTTAACAGTGCGTGATTTTACATGAAGGTCTCTATATTTCTTTTGAATAACATGGGTAATTGATTGCTGAACTACATGTTTGAATTGTTTAGAATGCTGACATGGTGGTGAAAAACACAGAGGTTACTGTTTTGTCATAGGCCTGTTGAATACATGCCTGAGGGCTGTTTTTTACTTAGCTTTCTTAAGAAAATAAGAATCTTTATTTTCTGTAGTAGCAGTGTATCCAAATTTCTGAACTGACTAAGGAATACTATTTGATGCTGTACTGAAAACCCTTAATTTGCTTGGATCCAGCTGTAAATGTGTAATGCAATTATGAGAGCACCATAGCAAAAGATCCTTCAAGTCCATGTCCTTTCAGTTCCCTGGCTGCAGAAGTACTGCACATATCAGGCAGTCTTAAAGATTAAGGGAATGTTGTGTATCCATGCACTTTACTAGCACAGACAAACAGTTGTTAGAGTAGTTCCTTGCAAATCCATGCTTTGCCATGGTGTAGCCTCAGACTCTTCACCAAGGCTGTTTGGTAGAGGAGAGTGTTGCCAGTACAGTCCTAGCTCTGTTAAGAATTCCTGTGAAGTAGCAGGGATGGGACTGAAGCTCACACACAATCAGATCTACGTGGAAGTGATCTGTATGAGCCAGTGTGGTCCTACAACAGGATGGCATTATTTGGCTTTGGTGCGTTGCAAGGAGAAGGCATAAATGAGGCTAAGGATGGAATGAAGCTGGAGCAATTTATCTCATTAGTAGGATCAGAGAGGGAAGTCTAGGCAGTGCTGGAAAACTTCTAAAAGCCAAAGGTTTAGGCAGTTTTGGGAAAACAAGACAACAGCAATATATGTACAATTGTTTGAATTTGGAAAATAAGGTTTTATAAGCAGTGTTAAATAGGAGAAAGTCAAAGTCCTCTGTTCCCGTAAGGGTAGTGAAGATATGGAATGTTTCAGGTTAGAATTGTTTCAAATACTTTTTGTATTAGAGTCTAAGTTCAGGTAACTGAAGTGTCTAAACAAATTACATACAAGTGGTTCTTTTTCAGTATATGCTCCCATAATAATAAATCTGATTATCATAAAAATTGATTTTTAACTTTCATCTCTTGAAATAATTTTCTAGAGCAAAAAATATCTTGGAGAAAGGAAACCTGGCTGTAATTAACTCATGGCTCAGCAGAAAAGTCATAACTCAGGATCAGTTGGAGTCATTGTCTTGTCTGTCCAAGTCTTTAAATCAGTTCAGACTGAAAAAGAAAACTGATTTATTTTGCTTATAAACAGTGCAGATTTCATCTTTTATGATCAAGCTGCCAAAAGGCAGCTGTCAGTTCAGTATTATGACTTTCCACTTTATGGTTTTGGAAATTTTCTTCAGAAAGCATGACGTACATAAACTTTTACTGTCGTGACTTTTTTTGATTAAGAGAGAATAGAAGTACAGTGAGTTTTGATTATGCTGGATTGTTTACACCAAGTTGCATATAGAATCATAAAGGTCCCAGCTTGGGGTTGTTTTTTTTCTTCTTTCTTACCATCCAGTGGAAATGGAAGACTTAAGTATGCTACAAAAGCAGGAGAAGGTGCTGGAGCGCTGCAAGTACTGGCCTGCCTGTAAAAATGGAGATGAATGTGTGTACCATCACCCCACACTACCTTGCAAGTGAGTAGTACAGAGCTCATCCACTTGACGTGCTATTTTGATTTTCATTCCAGTGTTTCAAACTTCTGCTCTGTGTCAGTAAATATTCCAAGGCAGCATAAACCTGTCAGGGCAGAATCAGAGCCAGATTATCACACTGTTATTCCTTCTGTTTTCTGCCCCTCTCCCAAGTATCAGAACACAGGGATGGCTGCTGAACCCTTGCAGAAGAAAGCTTTAGTTTAGAGTACAGGCTGGTGTTCCTGAGCTGCCTGAAGATGCAGGAATTAGCATCTCAAAAGAATAGGCCCTCTTCTGCCAGCTGTTACAGTGCTTTTGAAGGTTAGGTTATCGTTATGTAGTAATGTAGTGATTGTGGGTTTTAAATTTGAAAGAGAAGGCGAACTCTTGGACGTGCCCTGTGCCTTTGACTTCTCTTCCATAAGCAGGAACAGTCCGGGAAAACTGTCTGTTTTGAGGTAACTCTTAGCAGATTGTTAACTTCAGTTACTCGGACATTTGAATTATCTTATAAAATCTAGTGTAGCTAAATTCAAAATAAAACTCTTCAGAGAAAACTGAGGGAACACTGCATCCCTCTCTGGGCAAAGTCTGCTTTCACATTACCTTTGCCACTCTGTGCCACACAGTAAGAGGGACATGTCCTAGCTTGCACCAAGGAGTTTGGGACCAAACTGCCCTGAGAGTGAGGTGGTTCAGTTGTTCACTGCATGGAGGGAGGGTCTACAGGAAAGGCATATGAGTGCAGGTGTGTGGGTGCACAGCTCGTGCACTACACCACGTGCCCCACTTGGGAGGGAACCAAGACATGCCCCAGCTTTGCTGCACCTCTGACTTTCTCTGATACTCTGGCTTTCGTGTGCAACAGATGTTTGGGGATTTTGCTCCAAGTATGAGCTTTCGACTCAATTTCTTTTCCCTCAGAGTTTTTCCTAACTGCAAGTTTGCTGATAAATGTCTGTTCATCCATCCAAACTGTAAATATGATGCAAAGTGCACTAAGCCAGACTGTCCTTACACTCACGCCAGTCGACGAACTCCCCATCCATCTCCTAAACCAGGTGAGCACATCTTCTTGTTTTCTGTGCTTTAAATGAAAGTGCTAAAGGGACAACAGTATTTTTGGAAACAGAAGCTGACAGTGATGAAAAAATATTTTTTTGCTTGAGTTGACCTAATTTTCTTACAACTCTTAATGCAAGATGAAGAATAATAATCCAGTGTTACTGCAAAAACTGTTACCAGAAGAATCTTCCAATGCTCTTACGCAAGAGTCCATATGAAGGCTGTGCAAGGCCAAAGTGGTCACTTGCACAAGTTGTCTGTTTCTGTGAAGGTATTAGCCAGCACTGCAATTTTGCTCAGATTTTTTTCTTAAATTGGACACATGTTGTACCAAGGGCTTGTGACACACACTGAAAACAGAGGCTCCTGCCTTTGAACATTTTTTTCTTTAATGCCAGTGTAGGAGTGAAGTTGGTGTAATGATGAGATGACTTTCAGGGTGAGGTTACTCGGTGAAGGCAGTGGCTGTTTGATATGGGTTGGTGTTGCTGAGCCTTTGAACCATGCTGAGGTGCAGGGCCTTTACTGCATGATCCTTTGGAAGTAATTTAGCCCCGAGTGAGAGTTCAGTGCAGTTTTGTTACCTTGCCGACACCAAGTACAATGTGCTTGTCTCCCATATCATTTCCAGCAGCTCCTCTGTATTCCTGGAAAGTGCAGTGCCTGCGCTTCTCAGTCCGGTCAGTTGAAACTCTAACAGGCTTGCTGCTGTCTAAATTTAACATTTGAGATTCTCTGCCTACCAGAATCTCTGTGTAATTTGTTGGACGTTTTGCCTTGACCATGGTACTTCCTGTCCTGAAATGCTGAAGAACCAAGTTCAATGATTACCTGATAGCCTTGTTTTACTCCAGGATCTACTAACTGCATTGGGAAATGCTGTCTATATTTCTTGCTGAATTTTGATGTATTATAAAGCGGAATTTCTATCAGAAAGTTTGATATATTTAAGGTTGTGTGGAGCTGTCTTAAAAAGGCAATTTATTCTGATCCAGACTCACTTCCTGTTCTTTTTGTTTCTACTATTAGCACCCCTGCCCACACTATCCATAACCTCCAGTAGTCCGCTGTGCAAGTTTTTTCCAGCTTGTAAGAAAATGGAGTGTCCATTTTACCACCCAAAAGTAAGATATATCTCCTAACTTCCTTCCTTTCTAGAAAAAGACTTGAAACATGCTACTTAGGGACAGGAAATGTTACGAAGATTTAACACTTTTTTTTTTGTTCATCTTTTTAACTGCGCCTTATAAGCAGAATACACAAAAGTAGTGACTTAAGCAATTTGGAAAATTATAATTTTAAGTGATCTTTCTACCAGCTGCTGCTGGGGAGCTTCAAACAGGTCATATATCTTTTCAAAATATACCCATCCAGGATGCTGGGGGCAGGGAGGAGCCTTTTGGGAAGGAATATGTCTCAAGACTCCTGACTCTCCTTTCCGATATGGTGCAACATATAAAAACTTTAAAGATTGCCCAGTTACCCTAAAATTTATTAATGTAATCTATATACTACAGGAGTCTGTTACTTGGGTAGTTCTACAGAATTGTGTCCCTGCATCTAATGCCAGGAAGTGTAGTGCTTTTTCCAGCCCTAATAATGCCGAAATACCCCTGTTCAGATATTATTAGCCAGATACTCTGGTAATGCTGTGTCATGCTCCCAATTTGTACACAGAGATCAATTCAAGCTGAACTCTGTAAACTCTTGCAAGCAAAGGAATTTCCACCAGTCAGTGCAGTGGCAGTTTTCGAGTATGAAATTCATAGTTGGTACTTTCTAAAAAGAATTTTTTGTCACTGGGTCGAGCTGATTGCACTGGTGGAGGCGGGTGTTGGCTCAGTTGCAAGTGAGATGTGTCACACAGCAATACCAGGGTCACAGTGCAGCTCAACATGTTCAGGAGTTCAGGCAGCCAGCACTGAGCAGCCTCTTCTGAAATACTTTTGGTTTTAGCATTGTAGGTTTAATACACAGTGTACAAGACCAGACTGCACTTTCTACCATCCCACTGTTGCTGTACCTCCACGCCACGCCTTGAAATGGACTCGAACTCAAGCCAGGTGAGAAATACCTTTTATTTTTCTTGGTTAGGTTTAGAGTATCTTGTGACATTACTAATGTAGTTTTACTTGCAGAAGTAATGCATGTGTGAGGAACAACAAAAGATGTATGAAGAAAAATTCCCCTTATGGGCAGCTTTCTTTTAAAGACAACTCTGTGCTGTTGTTTGGTAGTAGTTGTATCAATTAACTAATGTGATGCAAGCCTGATAAACAAGTGCCTTGCAGTTGAGATAGAGCAGTCACTGGAATCCTGACCTGGACAGGTGGTGTTTTCTGAGTATTTGAATAAAGCTGAAAATCCTTTTACCATTGTTTTATCTTGTGTCCAAGCTGTCTTTTCCACAGTAGGTTCAGCTGTTTTCTTTGAGTGTTTCTGGCAGAGCAGCTCCTTCCTGTCATCTGCCCGTGATTTCATAAACCAGTAGCAGACTACCCAAAGCTGCAGCTATGGGCCTGCCTTAAGGCTTATGGGATTTAATGATCCAATCCTCTCTGGAAAGGTTTTAACCATTACAGGGGTAGGGCACAGAGCAGTTCTCAAATCATCTTTACAGAGGGATAGAATTGTTCCTTATGGAATTGGTTTTTTTCTTCCTCTTCAGTGAATGAATCTGATACAACCTGGGACTGAGCTTTGCCTCCTCTGGACAGTAGAGGACAGGAAGATCAACCACCAGGACACAGGATGCTAGGAAGGACTCATACATTTTGGACTTTGAATATACATTGTTTTCATAAAACAAGGTTGATTGCATACTTGAAATGTCTCTAATTTTCCAAGTTTGTAAGTTTGGACAATTTTACATTTTTTTTACACTGTAAGAAAAAAACATCTGTGTAAGAAAAGTTTTACTTTAAATTCCATTAAAAACCTTCAAAGCACATTCTCTGTTCTATTTGGGTAATGTTCCTTGTTTAAGGGTTGGTGTGTTGAAGAATAATGTCAGCAGAAGCACTTAGAAAGCTTATAGGAATAAGCTTTATGTTGGGATCATACTGGAACTACTGTTTGACCAAGTGTTTGGTACAGTGCACATGGCTGCACTGCTGTCCCAGCAGCCAGGGACTAAGTTCTCCACCCCAGCACAGGCACAAAGCACGTGCTTTGTCTTTAGGGTGTTGTTCGAGGGCAGTGGTTGTCACAGTCCTTCTGCTCTCTAAAATGGGGACAAAAAGGCAAGGGAAATAAGCAGCTTCATAAGCCAGAGCAATTAAAGAATTAGTGATAATGTTCTCCACTTAAAAAGCCTATGAATTGCCACTTAACTTGAAAATAGATACTCTGAGATGTTTCCATTTATACCCAGAAGAAAGAAAGTACCACTGAACTTCTAAGGAATTATTTTTTCCTACTGAGCACACTATGGTTTTCTCCTTCAAGAAAGTTCCTGTGACTTATATGACAAAAAAAAGTAATGCACACACATGCCCATAAATACAGTTAAGTGATATTAAAATTGGCAAAGTGTTGAACAGTAACATAAATGCACTTTTTTATTAAATCTTTTTTTATATTTTGGGGAACTACATTTTCACAAAAATATACAAAAGAATTTCTTTTTACAAATATTTACATTCAATATCAGAAAACAATGATAGCTACATCTTTTAAACTTAAATTTGACAAATATAGTCTTGAATTCTGAAACTTAACACTTCAGGAAAAGTATTTTTATTTTTTTTAAATAAAGTACTCAAAGTTCATATTCAAATTTTAAAAAATCTTAATTAATGCAAAAATCTGACATTTAATTTATATATATATATATACTTTAAATAAACATATAACATTGTTACAGGAATTAGATGTTCATGGTGGAAACCAAAATGGAGTACACTTAAACCCATGATCCATATAATATATGACCTTTGGACTAGTTTAAAATACCTTTTTTTTTTCTTTTTTTTTTTCTTGTTAAAGCAAGAGGGATTATCTGACACACTCCATATTGAAACAACAGATCTGAACAGACAACTGCATTTTAAGCTTAAAGAACTACAGTAAAATATTTTTGTAAGGTGACCTGACAGGGGGCTGGAGGGAAGAGGAGAGGAGAGGATGTGCTCCGTGTTGCACAGAGCACTGCCAGAATGGGTTTCCACATGAAAGACTGCAAAGAACATTATTTTTCTACAGAATTTCCCAGTGCCTTCATTCGCTGTCCCTTGCAGAAATAGCTGCCACCATGAAGCTATTTTCCATGTGAGATGAGGAGACAAGAATTTTTAAGGGCAGCAGAAGACCAGGACCATCTCCATTGCTGCATTTCCACTGCTGTGCTGGGCTGTCACCAATTGCACAGTGTTCAGCATGAGAAAAGCTTTTACTCTGCTAAAAACAGTGAACAAACCAAGCTACAAAGCTAAAACTGCATTTTTTTTTAAAAAGGAAATGGTTCTAATGCATTTAGTTAGTTTGTTACATTTTCAAGTTATCATTTTGGGCTTGAGTGTATTCTATCTAATATGGAATTTTACATTTAAAATGCCTTAGCTTGCTTCACAAATCAGTAATGCAGCTTCTCCATTACTTTATTCTGTATACCTATAACTGAACTAAAAAGCAGAAATTAAGCTAATTACCAGATACTGCTTAAAAAAAAAAAAAACAAGCTATTTTGCACCTGAAATCACAACACCAGCATACATAGTAGCAAGAAAAGGAAAAACAGACCAGAAATGTGTAAAGTACTACCCAACAGCACCAATGTTTCACAAAAGTACAGGAAACCATTTTTATTTCATGCAGTGTGTGTCTGTGTTCATGCCTGGAGTTCCTTTAGAAAGGACATTTACTGGATTCCGAAAGAATACAGTGTCACACATGTGCTGGGTGCAACTGGTGGTTGAAAAAATCATGGTGTTATGGCAGTACCACTTCCAACTCCATTGCATGTAAAGATCCACCCCCCACTTCTCCCCAGTCTCAAGAATTTGCAATTAAGTTAATAGAAAATTAATTTTCAGCAACAGAATGCTTGGGATTGGCTTTGGTCATTACAAATGACCACAGTAACAGCAAATCTGTGGTTAAAGTTGGCCCTCTCAGCCACTACATTATTTGGTGGCTGGGAGGGGGGAGCTGGGACAGGGGCTTCTGTGGGAAGGAGGCAGAGTAGTAAGAGCCAAAGCTAATGAAGGTATAATGGAGCATATTACATAAACATGTCTTTGTTTACCCTAAAGGCTTACAATCCTGCAGAGGTCTGAAACTAAAATACCCCTCTACTACAGCCCTTTTTCAGAACCCACCAATGCAACGCTTGTGGCAATAATTTACATTTTATTTTTACGGCCTCATCTTCTTCCTCAGCCCCACTGAGAGCAGCTGAAGGCAGCACCAGCTTTATGAGCTCTGCAGCACCACACACAAGGGGACAGTGGCAATTGTCCCTTCATCCTAGAAAACTGGTAAAGCTCAACTGGCCTTAATCCTCTGGTTTAACAACCCCATCATGTGGGTGCCACTTAGTAGTTGAGTGCATCCAACCTTTCCTTTATAAACAGTGCGAGTCATATGGATCTTCACATCACTGGAACAAACATGACAATATTTTTAATGATATCGGGCAATATCATTAAAAAACAAAAAACATTTGAGGTTTTGGTTTCTTTCTGTTTTTCAATAAGCTCTCACATGACATCACTGTCCAAACTAAGCAAGATATGTGCTGCTAAGTGCAAAATCACTTTGTAGGGTCTTGAAGGTATCCCACAAACAGCAATAGTAACTAAGGAAACACGTATTTTGGCTTCTGGAAGAGAAATCCAAACATACCAAGCAATAGGAACATCCTGGCTCTCATGTCCCAAACTAAACTGCCCTCTCCAACATGGAGAATGATCAGTCCTGCTATTCATGCACAAATTTTGTGTTTCTTACAAAGAGTTGCTACAAGTGTAAGTCCAGTCGTCTAATCAGCACCTATAATGAGTTTGGATTGTTTTTTACATAAAGTTTACCATAATTACTTCTTTTTTAGTAATGGTTTACTACGGGATAAAATTAAGAACTTTATACTGATTTATTTCTCTGATACATACTCAGATGTATTTGTTGGGTCTAATTACATTCACCTGACTTCTTATATATTTGAAGGCCCGTGGCTTGGAACCACTGAAGGAAAATTTGGCTCAAGTAGGATCTGAACCACCCTCTGAACCACATTCCTCTGGTTGTCACACCTTGAGTTAAATGTAAGAGCCCACAGCTTTCATGTCTGTCATAAATGTTGTGAATGCCTGGGAACAGAATCAAGAAGTGCAGAATAGGAAAGAAACGTGAGGCAGTAATTGCAACAGCTTGGTTAAGAAGAGTTTTCTGAAGTATAATAGTTCTTTGGTTTAATATTTTTTGTTTGAAGACCATTTTCAGAAGAGGCTTATTAAAACAATCCATTTGTTTGGTTTAGGTGGAAAGATAAATAGCCTTTTAAAATACATCCTTCAACTCTTTTGCCTGATCTCTCAGTACTACAGAGCACTTCTGTCTTAATAGCACTTTGTTCCACTGCATCCACTGCAGCTGTGGGTAACCTGCCATTTGCTGCTGCACCTCAGCTCTAAACAGGTGTCCCACAGGTACAGGAGTGGAGACAGCAGTGAGTGGGAGTGCTTGCATCTTCCCAAAAACAGAGAAACCAAAGTTGCCTGCAGCCTTTTCTTGAGCACTCTGCTGCTCTGCAGTCCTTACACTTCCAAAGCAGCCACTGAATGCTTCCCACTTGAAACAAGATGTTGCCACTCACCACCATCCACGTCAGTTCTTTTGTCTAGCCTTAGCCTATTTTTGAGTGTTCCTTTCTCTGCTTTCCTTTCTTCTGCCTTTTCTCCATGTTTGTTTACTGGTTTCCAGTTACTGCTTCTTCCACCCTATGTTCCGTAATTCCAAAAAGAAGAGGAAATTATAAGCATTATGGAAATTAGAAGAATTGCCTACTGTCATCATACTAAGACCTTGTGCCTTTTGTTGTTTTGTTTTAAACAGAGGGGTGGAGAAGAGAACACACATTCCATGCTTTTTTCCACTTCCTTTCCAAAGAACTAGTGAACGGGTTGGATTGCTGATCTCACAGTTAACAAAAAAAAACCAGACCAAGGTACCAAGGCTGGTCTAGTTGATAGTAAACTGAGAAAAGTTTGGTAAGTGTTTACCTGTTCTAGCATCAAATAGACTGAGAAAACCACCTAGTACTTCTTAGATGCAAATGATTTTGGCAAGGAAACCTATTGTGGCTTTTATGCATATTAGACACCTAAAACTATTCTATTTGTATTTTTAAAAGGAGATATGTAGAGTTTAAGTCTGAAGTCAAAGTCAAGTGAAGAGCAGAAGCCAGGGCCAATAAAATAAATGGCCTGGGTGTAATCACCCAACAGTGAATGGTATGAAGAATCACAGCAGGCTTTGGCAAGCACATGGATCTATCAACATGAGGAGAAATCAAATGCTGCTAAAAATTTTAGAAAAACAGAGCCAATTGCAAGGAAACATAAAAGCACACAAATTCAATGCAACTACAGGTGTTTACATCACTGATGTGGCAATTCATTTTGTGATTTGTAGTCTTACTTCCCCTTCTGTAGAGTCTACAGAATGCTCCACTTTATCCAACACATTGACAAGATGATATCTCTCTATAGCTTATGTTAACAGAATTTTTTAAAAAAACACTTTCAGGATTAAGGCTGGTCACATCTCTGACACTGATAATGAAACAAGGAACATGTCACCTTGCCCAGTTAAATGCTGTATTTGAAGCCAAGATCCTTTGCTTGTGACACTCCTACAGCTTGCCCAGCACGTCCAGCCGGGGCTCTGGGCAGGACCCCGAGGCAGGGGGGTGCTGCACGGCTGTGCTCGGGAGGCTCAAGGGTGCTGGGTCTCTTGGCAAACCAGCAGCTCAAACAGTGGGACTCAGGTGCTTCAGGCAGCAGCTCAGAGAACTGGATCATGGTTTTAAACTAAGTCACTCCTGAATGCTATCAGAGTCCTGCTCTTGGTACTGAAGTCCTTTATTTTGGTCTTGTTTTAGACTGAGGAGAGGTCTCACATGCTTTCTGATGGCACAAGTCCAGCTTAGCATTAACCTGGGAAGTTAGTATGGTAGAAAGTTCAGTTATGATGAAATAATTCTTGCTAACACTGAAACCCTGACACAGAGCAAAGTCAGAAGTTGCTGTGAGTGTGTGCTTTCCCTCAGCTGTCACCAAGTGATAAAATAGCCTTAATTTTCTGAAATCCTATCCTTTAGTTTCACAGCATTTCTTGCTTTCCCTAGCAAAATAAGAAAGTCATATATGCTGCCTTCTTGAGATTAAAAAGAAAATTAAAGTCTAAATGATTCTACATATTTGGCTAATTTTCTCTCTCTGATCTAATTCCCAACTGTGTTCCTGCACTATGGCAACTTTCAGTTCTAAATATGTTTGTTTTTTATATTTCCTTGCTCCTAGGAGCTGGATTTTCCTTATTCTCTTTTTTTTTCTAATTACGCTTATTAGCTTTCAAGGGCATATTTATTTTATTAACTGAAATGTTATTTTATTTTTAGTCAGTTCTGCAGTTAATTTCTTTTATTACCAAAAGTATTGCTGACTAAAGATCCCAAAGATGTATGTTTGCTGCTAGCCAAAAAGACAAGCTACAGTAAAAAAATCATCCACTATAAGTGATTAAATTATACAAAGACCTTTTTGCCTCCCCTTCCCTGGTGCAGAAGAGGTTTTCTCCAGCTTCAGGCAAAGCCCTCCTGCTCTCAGTTCTCTCTCATGCTTCCAGATGAAAGGCTCACTAGTCCCTCCACATTCCAGCTTCTTCCCTGACCTATCCTACGGGGTTCTGTCCTCCTCTGACTTCTCTGTGGAGCATCCAGCCTCGAGCTCCCACTGCCTATCAGAACAGGCGGCCTGTCCCCATGTACACATGCTTCAAGCATGGGTGGCAACAATTAGCAAGTTACTACAGTAGCATTTAATGTAAACAGCAAATGAGGCACAGTAGCAAGCACCATCACAGACAAAAAGACCAAAAACACCATAAAGCTGCCAGCTTGGACCATGCTGACAGCCTGCTCTTCCCTTCAGCAGGGAATCACAGCTACATTATGCTCCAAACTGCGACTGAGGCTCTGCTCACTCTTCTCCTCAACATTTGTGGTCATTCCCAGCTGGCTGCCCCCATTTTTACCCGGCAAACCACAGGGCAGTTTCACCAGGGAAAACACTGGCTACCAATGCAGGCTGCAGGAGGAGGAACAATGCTGGCAGTTTAGTTTTTAAAGAGCTCCTCAGCTTCCAGCTCCCATCCCAGCCCTTTACAGTAGCGGTGAGGTTTGGAAGAGAGTGAAGAAGCAGGGAGACCTGGAGGCTGCAGCCCTCAGCCCAGTCCCTCCCACCCATTTTTGCTCCTCCTTCAGCTCTGGTGTGGCCTTTGGGATTCCTCAGGGGAAAAGCACCAATGGACAAATTATCAGGGGAGAGGCACAGCATTCATGAAGGGCATAGGGGGAGGGAGGAGAAGAGGACCAGTGACAGGGATTCGAGGAACAAAGCCCCTTGATCCACATACCTCCTTCACTGGGTGAAGGCCTACAGAAGAGCTCGCAGAGCCTCGGATTTTTTTGGGGAAAACTCAGAGACATAAAAATATGGACTTTGATCTGGCAGTCTGAGTAGGACAGACTCTGAGTGAGTTCTTAAAAGTCAATCATCTTGATCCAATGAAAGGCAACTTTAAAATAGAGGCAGGACAAATCTTACTTCAAGTCCAAAAGTCCTGCACAGATATGTTTAATAAGGGATAGAATCACAGCTATAAAAGAGCACACTGCAAACCATTTCTCTGGTAAAGAGAAGATCTAAACACCAGAGACTACTTTTCATGTACAACAGACAGACAGGAAACAAGGTTATGAGATACATCAGGTCTAATCACAATTCTCATATGCAATTCCCCTAAACTCAAAAATTTTACTGCCAAAATCTCCCTGTACACTCATGACCAAATCCTCAGAGTTTTTGCTCCTGTAGAATAGCAGCTGCATGACTGGCAAGACTTTGCTAAGAACCATCATGCTGAGAAACCTGATAACTGTTTAGTTCATCAACTTCTTCAAAATAAATATTCATTATAGTTTGATATATAAAATATATTAGCTAAGACAGTTGGGTAACTAGTTTTGTAGAGCACATAACAAGGAGAGCACAAAAGTTTGGTTCTGTAACTTTTCTCCTCCTTCTCTTCTACCTGCAAGCCCTCCCATTCCCTCTGTAACCAACACACACACAAGATGATTACAAGAAGACATGAGGTTTATCTCCTTTTCATCTGGCATAAGAAAATGCAAGAGATGAAAAATACCAAAGCCTCTTGACTGACCTAAACAAGTGCCACTGTCAAAGCAATGCTGGCTTACACAGAAAGAGAGATTTCTGTTCACAGCAGAATGCTACAATGAGAGCAGCGCTGATAATTAGTGATTTTTTTATCCCTGCTATATTGCATGAAAATTAACTGTCTGTAATGCTTCTCTATGGCATGATTTAGACAAACAGCTGATGAAACCTTCCTCACTTGTACCCAAAACACAGATTTGTTCAGGATTTTATTATCACTGAAATGTTTCTCCAACTTAGAATCTCAGTTATGTTGCAGGATAGACTAAATGCTCGAGGTGACAGCAGGTCCATTCAAAGAAGCAGATGATTGGACATTTTTTACAGTCAGAAGAGAAATCTGAATAGAGACATCTCCCAGCTAGTCCTAACTCTATTAAAAAGTTCAAATGTATAAAATATAATGCTCGGAAAGTTCTCTCTGAATCTCCCCTATGATGCTGAGAAAATAAAATCAATTCATATTGCTCTGAAATTCTATTTTTGCCACTGCTGACATCCCAAACTTTATCAACAAGAAGACTACAAAATCCTCACCCTGGTCCTCATTTCCAGCAGAGAGGCTCACAGCCCAGTCAAGTAACACAGCAATAATCTCTCTTCCACTGAGAATACTTTTATTCACAAGGCAAAAATTGGAGTTAGACTTTTAGGTAGTGGGCAAGGCACTCGCAAAGTGAGCAAATCTATTTTTGCTCATAGAACTAATTTAATGTTTAAGTGCAACAAAAACACTAAATTAGCCATGAAGATCATGCATATCCAACGGCTTTCACCAGACATGACTGTGACCCAGGCCTCTAAATACAGAAATATTTCAGTCATAAGGAACCAACTCTATTATTTTCTGCTTCATCAGATATGATGTTTCCTTTTGACCAGCCATAGAAATATAATTTCTATTATAATAATTAAACATTTATTAAAATACTATATATTTAAGAGTTAATATATGATCTCTCTCAGTAATAAAATATGGAATACTCTTTTTATCTATGCTATTTAGATCTCAAAACTTAAAGGAAAAACATTCATGCTGAAAATAGATCAATGTACAGCACTAGGTCAGAAATAGCATCTCTTGATTAAAACCCCAAGAACTTGCTGTGAAACTGTACATTGATTAACAATTCACTTTTTCCTTTCATCCACATATTTTGTTTTCAACATCTGGCAGTGAGTGGAATACAAACCCAGATTATCTGACACTGAAGCAAAACTAGCAGCCTCAGTGTGTCCGTCCTTCTGGCAGACTCCAGGTCCTGTCTTTCAGAGACAGATTGCTCTGTGTCTTGGGTCATTTCTTACGCATGCAGGGCACAGTAGAATGTCACATTGCAATCCTGGGTGTTTCATGACTGGTACTTCATGCAGTTTCCTCTTTGCAAGTCTCCATGTCTCTCTCAATGAGGCATATGCACACACTTCCAAACAAATAAGCTGTATTAACAAAAAGATATTAAATATGAGATATTGAAGACTACAATGTTGTTAAAAGAAATGGCTAACACAGCCAAAAGAAATTTCCATTAAAAGTATGATGTTCTGAATATTCATGTGAACATTTTAACTTATTAAATATTAGCTGTTCACATTAACATCAGGGATATTTATTTTGCCACAAACATGTTTTTCTCTATGTACGAACAGGAAAGCAAGTGCATGGATAAAAGGCTGAAGGCTGAGATTGAGCTTTACATTGCTGTGGACTGTCCATGCGCAGTGGTGTGCAGATTCTGGCAGTAATGGCAAGAACACCTACCTGCAGTCGTCCCCTCCAGCACTGACCACGTATCTGTCTCCACTTGTGAATCGAATATTAGTTAAGTGGGCAGAGTGACCTAAAAATCGTTTGTGTTTTGCCTGGAAAAAAACCCAAACAACAGCATGAGAGAGTCTAAATATTCTGTGCCCTCCTAAATCAAAAAAGGCGTGCATGTTTTTATCTACCTTTTTATTGCATCACATATTTATAATGTTCAAAAGTTATATAGGTTATCAAATGTGAAAGATCTCCTGAAGGAGAAATTACTATTGAGCTGCAATGCAGATTAAATTGTCAGCCAATAAGAGAGCACTTGCAAATTGGAAAGAATGCTCAAGGTAATGCAATAATATTAAATACATCTTGTCACATGACTAACTTCCAAGTTTTGTGTAAAATTCCTGACACTGAAAAACAATTATTTTCATTGCAATTGTGTGAGCAGTTTACCCTGTGCAGTCTCAAATCCTGAAAATTAACAGTGAAAACAAATTAAAAAAAATTATAAATTAAAATTATAAAAACCAGTGAAACAATTAACAATGTTAGTGAAAAATCTGTAAACTCTTCATCCATGAAGAAACACAGATGGGATTAAAATCACCAGCTATCTTCCTCATCTGTCAAATGGATCAGAGATGTGGAAATTACTAAGGGCTTTAAGATTTTTCATTAGGCAGGCGCTATGCTAAAGCAGACTGGCAGACAACATCAACACCTACAAGAGCTTATAGCAAGATCTCCTGCACAAAATGGTAGGGAAACTCTGATGTGGAGCGTGCAATGAGACTATAGAGCTAAGGAGGTATTAAAAAGCTACAAATTTAGAGAGGAAAACATTTCCATCATAAGTCTTCTAGAGAAACAAGACAAGATCCTAATATCAACAGTACTTGTTGTAACCATGCAAAAACAAGTTCTTACAAATTTTTCAGGACATGGAAAGTCAAACAGTTTGACCATGCCAAAATCATCGCCTGTTACGAGATTGATTCCCGAGTGAGAGACACAAGCACAGTTCACATCAGCTTTTTCAGCATGCCTGGACCAGATTCCAATTACTTCATCCCCTAGAACACTGAAAAAGAAGACCAAGAAATTATTTTGAAAACCACTGCAAAAACCAGAGTCAGGTAATGGAAAGCAGATCTCATATTCTAGCTGGTTCTATAAAAATGCAATGTTTACATTTTATTTTCACACATGCACACCTTATATAGCTTTTATTCTGTAATTAATTTTTGAATCATTCCATAATTGCCCCTGAAACTGATTCAGTGATATAATTCCCAAAATAATTTGGCCCACAGCAATGTGAGAGAACCAGAGGTGAAATCAGTAGTATTACTATTGTCCAGTAAGGCATTTGCAAAAAACAAAAAAAAATTTTAAAAAAGGAGAGGACAATTAGAAATAGAACACCATAGCATAAGCCTTAGATGAATAAGCTTCAGCTTTAGGAAAATTAAAGATTTTATATTCTCTACTGCATATAACTATGTACTCTTGATTCTGTAGTGTTTTCATATCAATCTAAAGAAAAGTTTCTCTGAGTCCAATGAAGATTCTTCATTATAATCAGAGAGAGAAAAATTGCCCTGCCCTGAAAACAATTATTTTAAGAGTCCAGAAAACTTGCTTTGCAAAATCTTGTAAAAGGGCTTTTACTCAGCTCTGCTTACAAGATATATGCATCCTTCCAGGAATGCACAGAAACAAGAAATTTATCATTTGTTAATAAGTGAATGATTTGGGAATTTTTCTGTGATTCTTTTTCTCCAATTCAGGGCACAGTACACTACGTGCAAAAAGGCATGATTTACATCAGACATACTGAGTTGGATCAGGAAATACCAGTTTCTTGGTTTTGTCTCAAAAAGGTGACAAAAACTGATAACCCAAACAAAAACCAGAAATCTAGCAAAATAAACCTTGCAGAGCCCTCCAAAATCTTATAGTTTTAGTTGTGTATTGCAGCAAATAGTCAGGATTCTTATTGTTCAAAGTGGTTCAAATGTGGAAAAATTTCAAGTATTTATTCTCAATTTTTGTCTAATGGTGATAATTAGAGGACAATAATTAAAAGCAGGCAACAGAGACTGAAAAAAGGCACAGAAAGTCAGATTTTCATAGAATAGAAAACAAATTACTTAACTGCAAAATAAAAATAAAATATGGTATTATATTGCATGTAATATCTTGACATATAGTAACTTTAAGGTATTTAAAAGTACTTTTGTATGCCTTCTAATATGAAAACGTTAATAGCAACTTATACAGATACCATTAGTGTGGTACTGTAAATAAACTTGAATTACCCTAGTCGTGTATTGTCTTTTCATGTTGTGATCTGTGTTAATTGGCCCTGTACTCTCATCACTATTTTGAAAAGAAAGTGTGCACTATGCCAGATAATTTGCAGAGTGCAATGAAACAAATCCTGAGGCTGCTAGAGTTGTATCAAAGGACCTAGAGATACCCAGTGAGTACAAGGACACATGAGAGATGGGTTTGTATCAGATTCCTCAGGGCTCAAACAGCCTCTGTGTACTGAGGGAACCTGCTCTGTACTGCCTTTGCTGTGCTGCATTTAGGGGAGCTGCTGCCAGAGCAGATGGGTGTTAACAGAAAATATCTGACTGAAGGGATTAAATATGCTTTTAAATAGTAGGTGCTTCTCCTGGAAGTTTCAGGTGTTTTAACAGGTGTAAATACATGAATCATTTACCTTGTCCAAGTAGCCCATGTTATTCTGTCAATCACAGCCTGGTCCACAAGCTGCTTTCCTGAAGGCACTTCATACACTTGTCTTTTGTAAGACCCCGTAGAGACCTTTGAGGTGACCACAGAGAATTTACAATACATTAACTCGTTTCAAAAGATGAAAATCTAATTCCAGAGGGCTTTGAAAAGCATTTTTGTGACAGTTACTTTTTACTCCATAAAGTAACAGCTATCAAGAAAACTTAGTCAGTGAGTTGAAAATTCTCAAAAACCTACACAAGCATAAAGCAATAGTGAGAAAGCATAAGAAATCTTAACATTTAAATGTCTAATTAGTAAAAAATAACTGAAACAACTCACATTCTGCATGTATGTGTTAGTGTGTCAGTATATACAAATAAGGCAAAATATCTTTAAAACTTTAAAGATTAAAAATCTTTAATCCTTTCTTTAAAACTGACACAAAGGTGTTCTTCCTGGGCTGTAAATATTGATTTGATAATGAGAGAAGCTTATTTCTCCTTTCACATGCAAATAAAATATAGAAAGCATATTATATTTACTTTATTTTAAGAAACTTCTTAAGCCCTCCCATAGTTGGAAGTTGCAGCACCATGATTTTGGTGCTGCTCCACAAAGTCTAGCAGCAAAAAGACATGTAATGCCATCATGCTGGTCAGAAAGACAAAGAATTTATAGATCCCCAGGCCCTGCAGAATGACAGACTGTACTCCTTTCTCTTTTAAGATAGCCCATCAGCATCAGAGGTAAAAAGGCAGGGAGACACATCACAGGAGGTTTGAAATCTGTCTCTCATTTCTTTTCTTATTTTCTGTATTTGATCTCCAGGAAAACTATTCAAAACTAAAGGCATCCACTTACCATTACAACAAAGTAAGTCTAATGACAGCAACATACTCCAACCTTAGCTACAAAACTTAGAAGTTGTCAAAGGAGAATACTTGCAGAGTATCTGTCACGAGTATGTTTTCCATTCAGTACCTTGAACAATTAATGACTGATACCTGGAGATAAGAGCTATCAGCAGAGAAGTCCATCTGGATCACAAAACTTGGGATATCCTTGCAATAGCTGATTCGATTTAGTGTGGGACCCAAAGTCAGATCATAAAAATCCACTGCATTCTCACTGGAACCAACTGCTAGGTAACGAGAATCTGGGCTAAACCTGAACAGATAAAAGGGGTTAATGAACACAGGCTGGCACTTACAACAGATTATAACATTTGAGAATTACAGAAATTTGCATTTCAGGTATCCGCTATCCAGAACAGAAGGGAGGCAGAGTATTCAGTCTGCTAAACAAAATAACTTTTGAAATTAAATTTTCAGGGAATATATATCCAGCAGAAGGTGGCAATAATTTTGGTACAGATTACACATATAAGTGAACTGGTAACATCTATTGAATAACTCTGTTCATTATCTGATTTCATGACCCCCCTCATGGTCTAACAACTTGTGACATTCCCCCTGATGACACTCTGACTCCCTTATGCTGTATTTACAAGGTTAAAAACTGGAAAACTGAAGTGCTCTAACTGAAGAAAAGCCAGAACTTCTAGATGAAATGAACTGAATAAAAAGATGTAAATCAAACCTTTTGTTTCCCCAATGTATCTTTGCACACTGCTTTCTTTCTTCCAGTTTTCCTTTCTAGTCTTGAAACTCAGTAGCTTCTTGAGCTGAACAAATCCCTCCCAGCCACTTCTGTGTTACTGGGGAAGTTTCTTTATTTCTATTCTCTCTGAAACATACCCTAGCACAGCTTTCCAACTCCAGCAACCCCCTAACTCCTAACAGAGCTCTCCTGCCAGATCTAACTTTGCTTATATTTCTCTTCCATCACACTTTGCTCTCCAAAACTTTCCTTAGCTGATTACAACTAATTTTTCTCACAGTCTGTTCCACCACTCAGGAAACAGAAGCAAAATTTTACTTCTGACTCCTGTCAAACAAACACAACAAAGAGCAAACTGACAGACTGGCATTTCCATTATCTCTCACAATCCAGTCTTCATCTCAAAGTGTCTGATCTCATTTTACCTCCTACGAGTCCCTTCCCTCGAGCGTGTGGACCACACCACACCCTCGGTGTCACTGGCAAACCTGCTGAAGGCACTCCATCCCGCTGTCCCTGCTGCCACCACGATGCCCAACAGTGCCCACCTGCCCCTGGGGAACACCACTCCTCACTGCGGTCCACACCTCCAGTTGTTTTTGACTGATGCTATCTCTTATCTCCATGTACCTCCTCTTTCTTTTTATCCTGGTATCAGTGTAATCACACAAACTCCACAATTCACTCATTGATGCCAGCTCTCTGAAATATCATTGCAATGTTCCTCAGAACACAGAGTTGTATTTTTAAAAAACAAAATATTGGAGATTTCTAGCATACTACAACAGACCAGGAATAATATTTTCTGACCTGATATCTTGAATTGCTGATCTTCTGTCCCTTTTTTTCCCCCAAATTTTTAGAGAGGTCACAAGCAGGATAATAAATTCTCCATTTTTCATGCCAATAGCTACCATATCACCTTCTGGGCTGTAACAAACAGTACGAGCTGCATGTCCTAAGCTGACTTTGTTCAGCATCTTCTGTGAAGAAATAAAACCCAAGAGTAGTAACTGTTACTATTTGTCCATATTTTGAAAGCATCTTATGCTCATATTTTGTTAAAGTGCTAACAGCATTAGATGGATTATTTTCAGACTACAATAAAAAAAAGTTTCAAGTCTGCAATACCATCACAAGTCTATTTTCTTTTCCTAAACAAGTATTCTCTAACACCTACCTTTTCAGCAATATCCCAGAGTCTTACTGTGCCATCTTCTGCAGCAGAAAGGAAAAAATCCCTGGATGGATGCGTTGCTAGGCCCCAGATGGGTCCATCCATATGACCATTAATTAGAATGTTACATGCAGCATTTTTCTCTCCAACTTCAATTATTTCAGCATTTCTTGTCCCAACAAGAATTTTGCCCTTAAACAACAGTGAAAGAATTATCTCTGATAAAATACATTAACCTCTCATGATGAACAGTAACTAAAATACCATCTAGAGCTATAGTTCTGTCAAGAAAGTTTGCTTAAACCAAGTTATTAAATAATCAAAGAAAATTTATTTTTTAAACTCCTCTGAGTTATTAAAGTACAAAGCTCTGTAGATATCATGATGCTGGCTGAGTTACTTCTTGTCATTTGATATTTGATATCAAAGTGTGAAAAGAAAATAGAAAATAAATACTTAATTAGTCTTCAATAAAAATATATATGGAATATTATCCTAAGAAAGACTGAGATCTCACAAACTAGATGTTTTTCTGCCACAATATCAGTTGCAGACACCTTCTAGCTTAGCCTTTAATTTCAAACACCAGCTAGAAGAAAAAGTAGAACTAATTTATCTGATATTCAGAAATCAACCGCAAATTACAAGCTTTATTTTACAGTCAGGCAGCTTTGTTTACCTTGCCTCTACAAACAGAGCGAACACAGTCTGTCATTTGTCCTGTCTCTAGTCTGAAGGCACGACATCGTTTCAGCTCCTGGTCCCATAGCTTAACTGCTCCTCCTTCCTTTGAGCTATGAAGACATCAGGAAGAACCATGAGTATAACAGCTGGACAATTAATGGATGAAAGAGCTACGTTATTTAATGTACTGTACTGCAAATGAGGCATGTATGTTTTAGTATGTTTTAAATTGTTAAAGGTTTGGTTTGCCCAAACAGTTGATGTGAACATGCTGAGCCTCACAGCCCAGCAAGACAAACTGATTCCAAGTCCTCACTGTTCTACTTTACAGAACAAGTTGAAAGATGGGTGCCGCTAAGCTTAGTCTGAATGAGTAGCTCTGAGGGAATCTGTCTAGTCAGAAGAACAGTTAAGCATGCAAACCACCATCTTAATAGTCAGACAGGCAGAGATTTTCAAATTATAGTTGAGAGAAACAGAAAAGGTATGTATTTTACTTCTCTGAAATAAATGACAGAATATTTTCACTTCTGTGAAAATGTCACTATTTTCACTGCTGTAAAATAAATTACACAGATACAGCAGAAAAACCACACAACTAATAGGCATTAATTATGCAAACACTAAGTATTTCCCTCCCACTTGCAAAAAAACCCTGGGTATTTCAGTACAGAACACATTGAAATAAAAAAAAGTTTCTAAAAAGAAGATAATGTTTATTGAAACAGTGATAAATCTGGCATCTCTAGTTGAGCTAGGACACGTCTTATCTATCTTCAATCTCCCCTAACAGAAACAAAAATACAATGTTCTACAATATTGAGCTGCTTGTGTTACAGCTTTGATTACTGAATAATCTTATGAAGAACTTCAGAATGTTTAACCACAATTACTGATTTGTATTATTACTATTATTAAAAGAACTATAATGAATAAATTGATACTCCTTGCAATAGTATATTCTTTGCTTCCCACTAGCACTGTTTTGACATATGACTGATCGTTATACTTGGCAAGAAGATTTTACCAAAACAGGCTGGTGAACTGCAACTAAGGCAGAAAAAAGCATGCAGTCTTCCTAAATGAAAATTTGTTTTGCATACTGTCAATACTTCATTTTCCCACAGGAGATGAATTCTGGGTTCTTATTGTTAATCAATACAATTTGTTTCAGGTCAAATATCAATGATTAAGAGCCTCTGAAGCTAAGTGGTAGAGAGAACATCCTCCAAATAAAATCACAACAACATTTATAAATAGTAGAAGGAAATATTTCAAGCACAGAAGTAAGTTTTCAGTTGGGTCTGAAAATATAAGTGGCCTGTGTCCTGCCAAATGGGGCACTACCATGATGGACTGTATTACAGCTGAAGCATTTTCTGATCACTAGGAAGGCACCAAAAAAATTAATATGCTTGAGGAGATATTTTGCTTGCTATCCCAGGATCTTGCTGTACAGCAACAAAGAATCTTGCTGTACCTTAGATTTGAGAGAAGACAGCTTGCCTCTGCCATCATAACTAAGCAGATTTTTCCTTTGAAAGAATTTGTGCATCATACTGCTATAAAATTTATCATTCATGTATTCAATCACAACTGTGCAAATCACTTGGGTTAACAACCTCAGTACATCTTCAGTGAAAGAAGTAACTCACAAGGACTAGGTAATTTTTTAGTGCTTAAAGCTAAATGGGTGTTGGAGCTAGAACATCTATTAGGCCCCTTCCAATCCTAACCATTCTGTGATTCTAAATCTCAGACTAAACGCTTTCTCTTACAATAAATGGGAAAAATAGCTGAATTGAAGCTCATATGGGGTTACCTGCACTTTGGAGGTGGTGGCTCCTCTTAATACCTATCAGGGATCTGAAAGGTATTACTTTTCTACCTTTAATGTCTCAAATAGAGTTGATGGGATGAATCCAAACCATTTTTAAAGAGTACACATGCATGCAGAAAAAAAAAGAAGAAAAGAAGACTCACGGCCTTTCTTTGCCTCCTGTAACAATCAAACCATCCCTTAGTGTGGTGTACATTGTGAAAACAGGTCCGTTGTGAGCCTTGGCCACAATTCGTATCAACACATGGTCTTTCCAAACACAAACATCTCCACTGATAGTACCTGTAAATGTCAAGTTATTCTGAAAAGGGGAAAAATATACTCATCATCTGATTCTGAGTAAGGTAGGAAGAAAAACATTCAGAAATAAACACCATTTGCATTTAGAGGCTAAATTGCTTTTATTTGCTGCTGCAGAAGAGGAAACTGTGGAAGAGGCAATAAGGATCTCCAGGGACAAAACAATGAGTTACTATAGTCCTTCTTGAAGTCTGAAAGATGCGTTCATGTAGCTTGAAGAAAATCACTGCATTTCTTTTTGCAAGAAAAAATGCAATGACTTAAGCTTCAGTCATATGTTATCTATGCTTTCAGTCTATCAGGTGTGCAACGTGTGGCAAAAAAAGTAGAATATCACAGTAAGTACTGACATTCTACACAAGCACACAAACAAGCAATTTGCACCCCCTTCCTATATACATTATGCTTGTAGTAATTTTTGTGGTTAGGTGAAGACTCACATGATTACAGTAACTTTTAGTTCAGAAAGAAAACAGTTTGACTTAACTTAGAATTAAAAGCTGCCTGTTCTTTACTTCTGCTTCCTGCTCTTGAAAGATAATAAAAATAAATTAAATTACCTCTGAAAGTAAAGTGCTATTTATTAGGATTCCAACAGGAACTAGTTATTGAGCAAAATGGTTTAGTAACTTAGATGAATCCTCAGATTTAGTATCATGTGGAGTATTATCATGTTTCAAGAGTTTCAGTACACATGTACGCATGTGGCACAAACACTTTCCTTGACTGAAGTGAGTTGATGCTCTACACACTCTTTTTAAGGGTGCGTGTGTGTGTCTCTAATAAAGTAAAAGAGGACTGGAAATGAAGCTGAGACCAGATCCTCAGATCATCCTCACAGCATAACTGTTGGGCTGTTTGCAACTTCTGTTTAGGGAGAGCTGAACCAGCTCCTTCTGAGACAAAATCAAGTGCACTCCCAGAACTGCTCCCTACAGAGGTATGGAGAACACACCAGGTTTGGCTTTATTCAGTTTGCACAGCTTTTCAAAACCCCTGGAAGCTCTGCATCCTCAAACCTCATACCAAACTTCAGGCCATACAGCCTGATTCTCACACTAAGAACCTGTCTCCTTGTAAGAAAGTTTACAGAGGTTTCCCAAACCCCTGACTAATGCCTGGGCTGGGCATCAATAACAGTTATCATCTGGGATATATCTTGGTGTTTTGACCTTCATATAAATCAGAGAGACACCATGTGTAAAAGAGATAGTGTAGCAAAAAAAAGGAAACCACATGCCAGTTAGAATTTCAGAAATCAAAATCAGTGTAAATTCAGTCTGGACCAAATAGTCAGATGGTCAAACAGGACAGAAATGCAAGCAATCAAAGCAAAGGACCACTTCACAAAAGGTATCTGCGGCTTTCTGCCCAGCTGAAGATATGAGTACTGCTCATGCAGAGCAACTCCAGACCCAGCAGTGCTGTGGAACTTAGCAAGATGGCCTGCACATGTCCAAAAACCCCCAAAGCAAAAGAAACCCCTTATGCAGTTGTTTAACGGCATCCAACATTAAGGAATGCCCCGGGACAACACTGCTCTCTGATCATCCATGAGCAGTAGCACATACAGGTGACAAAACAATCACCTCCAGGTGGGCATAAAATCAGCCTCATTTCTACTGTTTGGTTCCTGCAGTCTAGACTCAGTTTTGTTTTACCTGGATTAAATCACAAGCATGTTATCAGTTCAAAGCATCTGTGTTTGTTTCTCCAGAAATCATACAAATCCATAGTCTTTTCTACTCTAAAGAAAGCTGGTACTAGTTCTAACTAGCAGGTAAGTATTAGGAATGCTAAACTGAGTTTAATAAAATAAATAATATACTCATTAGCAGGTTATAAAAGTCTCACTGAACTGAATAAAGGCAGAAGGGTAAAAAAAGTTTGGTTTTATGCATTTTCAGGTGGTTTGTTGAAGTACGTACCGCTCCAAAAGCTACAGAAAGCATCGTCTGCATGCGGGCATCTTCTATGGAGCTCAGCAGCCCTTTTTTACTGAGGAGAGCTCTTCCAGCCAGTGTCCAGAACCTTACATGTTTTACTCCCACAGAAACAAACTGTGTATCTGAATCTGGCCTGAATTCTGCTACAAATATACGCTGGTTATGACCAGCTCGGCTGGCAATTTTGGCACCTGGCAGAAAGAAAATGGACATTTTGAATTTGCTGAGAAAAACACACATTTCTGGTTAAAAATGTTAAAATAATTTTGACCCATATGAAGATTCCTGAGTTGCGATCCTTAGCTGCCATTCTGAATGTGTATCGACCCTTAAGATGAAGACAGGCATGTTCTGACAACACATGCTTCATCCTACCTAAGATTGTACAAATACACATCTGACATTGCATCCACCCCCACAGGATCTATCAGATGAGCTATGAAAGATCACTTGTTATTAAGTTAATAGCTGATATTTAAAATTCTGAGAGTTACAAGTTATCAACAGCAATCCCCAAAGAGAGAGGAAATAAACCTCTAAGACTAGAGAATCAGATCCATAATCTGGGCATGGCTTTGCCAGGCAGAAAGGAGACGAGGAAAGGAGCTCAAATCACTTTAGCCTAAATCAGAAATACAGATCAAAGCTGATCTGAAAACATGTAGCATAGCTTAAGGCAAGAATTATATAAGATGCATAGAGGAGTTTTCCTGGCACCCCATTTCTGCAATTTGCAACTTTTGGGAATAATTTCAGGAGTATAACAACCTAGTCAGTAATCAGACTTTAGAGAAGAATAAATTAATAATAATGATGACAATTTTTAAGAAAAGACATCCCTACATTATTCTTACTGGAAATCAGTGAACTTCACACAATCTTGCTCTTTACACAATAGTTTCAAAGGAGATATATTCAGCAGTCACTAGAATGGGTAAACACATCTATTTTAGACCTTGTTGTACAGAGCATAGTGAAGGGATTTATTGTAATATTTTTTGATTGGCTGATGCTTTAAAGTTACAATTGCTCTTAACTCAAGTCAACATATCTCTAACAATGTAAACACCTTCTACAAAACCAGTCTCTTTCCTACCTTCCTGCCACTTCCAAATGGTAATGGTGTGTTCGGGATCCAGCCCTACGGACAGCAGCAGTTTGCCAGTGGCACTGAAACTGACTGAGCAAACGCCCTTGGAATGGTAGCACCGCAGTACCGACAGTGTCTGCTTGTTCATTGCATCCCACACATGAATAGAAGGAGCTGTAGCTACACAAATATAAAAACATGCCATTAGTAGTCATTTTGAAAATGTGTAATGATTTGCTTATTGAAATAGTTAATACTTTTTTATAAGACAAAATTGCTGTGATCAGATGGGGGGAAAAAAGGAAAGAAAAGAAAGGAGATTTTGGCCTCCATTTGGAAAACAATTTCTGACAAACAGGATCGTTAGGTAGGATTAACAAGTTGGCCTCATTACATTACCAGAGGTGTTAATTTGTTGATTAACTTATTATGGGACTTGTGAAGCACAGCAGAAGTTTTAAAAGCAAGAGCTGTCTTCTTCTGTTCTTCTCTTATTAAAACATAGCGCAGCATGCTAACTCAAAAACCTTCATAAATAAAGCTGCTCATCAAGAATGTAACTTCTCCATGGGGCTTTTGGACAACTGATAGCTACAGAGAAATCAGTTTACAGTGCAGGGCCAAAATCTCCTTTCTACAAAATGGCTACCTGTCTGAAATGCTTGCCCTCTTAGGAAAACATCAGCTGAATCGTCAGCTGAGTTACCGATGCAGAACTACAGTATTTAGTCTGCATTGTTTAGACTGCAAGCCCTCTGCAGTAAAAAATGTCTTTCCATGCTACTAATGTATGTGATTATCTCTAACATGATGGCAGCTGGTTTTTTTCCCAAATGCAATGCCTTCTCAAAAGATCTTGCAACCCATATATAGTTTACAATCTC
Source organism: Ploceus nigricollis (assembly GCA_013399945.1). Taxonomy (NCBI): domain Eukaryota; kingdom Metazoa; phylum Chordata; class Aves; order Passeriformes; family Ploceidae; genus Ploceus; species Ploceus nigricollis. The sequence goes on along the minus strand of VXBC01005964.1, from coordinate 767,887 downwards.
TGAGCAGCATCTAAGGCATTTCCAGGACACTAAGATTCTCAAACTTCTTCACTTCTGATCACTAATAAATTTGACTGCAGAGTCCTAAGGTTACTGGTTCTTGTTATAGATCCAGGTTCACATAAACTAAATTCTCTTTTGGATTCATGCTTTGTGTTTCTAATCAGATAAATCTAGTCCCTCAAAGGCATGCATGTGATGGGAACAGTAGGCACAGGGACTTAGGCAAAATTTCAGCCACATGAAACTCAGTTTTCGAGCACAGTTCCACAGCTGTTCCAAAACAGTTTTTAGAACATACTTCCTCATTTCTTTTATTACCCATGTGAATTTCCTCTCACAGCAGCAACAAGATGTTATTATTACCTTTTGAGAGGTACCACAGCATAGTATGGTCATGCCATTAAAACAGAAAGGGCAGGAGTTGACAGCAACTAGCACTTCCCAAAAATTGTCAGCAAATTCCTTGCTGTTCTTATGGGAAGCTGAGGGAAGGGAAAGCTTTATTATGGCTCTGAACTTTTTTCACTGTCAACACTCCTCTTGGTAAAACTCTGTATTATCCTTGAATTGTGCACCTGCCCTATAATATTGGCCAAAAGTTTTCTTTTGGGTGGCAGACAGAAACTCTCACCTAGTTTTCCTGAATAAGAACTGACAAAATCATTCAGAGCAAGATCTGCAAGACAGACAACATGGACTCTTAGGTTCTTCTGTGTGATGGAGTCCTTCTGAAAGTCTCTGTTCTGACACTGAATCCTGCCTGTGTACTCAACACTTTCACAAGAGAGATATTCTAAGGTGTCATCTCCTTCTGGGAGCAGTTAGATAAAGCTACCACGGGCTGGCAGGACAGAAAAAATCTTTAATAAGGTGGACAAAATCTACACCCAGTCATTAGGAAACTTTAATTGCCATTCCAGCCTAGTACAAAAATTACTGCTACAAGAACACCTGTATCACTGTAGACAATTGAAAATTGGAACTAGAAAAGCAAAAGTTGTTGGCAAGGATGCCAAATAGCCATCAATAAATTTTAAGTAAAACTATTCAACTTTCTAATGAAAGCAGGCAGCAGCTTGAATTCCAGATTGATGGTTCCAGAAAGAAGAAAAAAGTTAAGAGTGCTCATTTCAGGTAGTGACAACAGAATTTAGTAGTATACACAAGCTCAAACTGAAGTTGCAGTAAGAAAAAGGCATGTGAGACAGGGAAGGTGTCCAGCCACCATACACACGACCATAGATGTTCTTTCATATAAGTATCCATATCATCATTGGTTTTTTTAAAATACAGGCTAGAAGTGTGGGAAAATGTACCTATATTCTTCTTCCCATCCTTAGAGCAAGCACCATTTGCCACATTTAAGAGAAGTCAACACACATTAAAGATGTCAATGCACATTTGTTCTTACAGAACAAGCTTTAGATCCACATGAAGATTATCACACTTTCTATTACACGTGACCACATTTATGCATCTCTGAAGATTCTTCACAAGACAATTATGGCTACTCAACAATGAACTCATTCACACATGATGGTGGTGAGTTTTTGCAATTACAGTTGAAAAAAAACATATTAATAAAAAATATTTCAGTCAAGACTGTCAAAATGTTAAAGACCCAAAATGAGAGAGGAAAAATTAAACTGACATCATAAAAAGCATTTTGGATCAGTAGTAATAACTGCATGACAATTGTACATAAATGTGAAAGGTGATTCGTTTTTTGACTCAGTCACCTAGGCCTCCTCAGTAGAATTTACTTTAGAAATGCATGTTTAAAATTACACCCAATTGAAGGTCTAAACCAAATGTTGTCAGCCCCAACATGTCTACAAAACTGGCAAGCATACCCAGGAATGCTACAGTAGCCGTATGTATTAAAACTCACTAATCACTAAGCAGCAAGAAGGGAATATGCTTCAACGAGAGTAGTTTTTAGGTGTGTTCTAACATTTTTAATTTTTCTATATTTACAGTATGCTGAGCTGTTTTGGCTTATATTCAGTGCTGACAGTAATATGATTGATACATGGGGTTTAATAAACTAAAAATGAATTCACATCACTTACGGGTCTATAAAGCTGCAGATGGCTACTAGATAGACTAACTACACCTGAAGATGTTAAAATTTTTTTTTCCCTTACCTGACATATCTGCTGAGTCTCCTGTAATGGAAAAGCAGCAGAAAAATGATTAGATCAGAAATAAGATAAGTGCTAAAGAAAATATATGCCACATTCAAGTGTAATTTCTTAACAAACACCTTGATGTCATCTTTTTGCATTGCAGCAGCACCAATACTGCTGTTAAAGATGAGTAATTACTGATAAAAGGAGGTCTCATCAGAAATAAATCATAGAATGAATATATTGAGTGAATATATTTTGATTTCCATTTTGAGCTACAACACAAAAATCTAGTTTTGGTGTATGTTAGGTTGCTCTCAGCCAAAGTAAATGAAAAACATATTTTTTCATGTCATTGATATTTTAACAAAATAAGTGGGAAAAAATGCTAAGAAGTAGCATGTGAGTACCTGAAGATTAAATAAATATTTTTAAATCATGATGGTGACACTATTTGTGGCAACCATATCAGTAGGAAAAGTAGCAGCAGTTCTTTATAGAGTATATACACCTCTCAACATCACTTCAAAATCAGAAAATAAGTGCTGTTTTAAGATATTTCACTTCCAGCTTATTTTTAATTTTCTGCTTAAAAGTATATGTAATTTTTAAGTGTGATTTGCCTCTGATTGGTATGCCTTAATCCACATTACAAAACAGTTAATAATTGTCCTACTGCTAGTTGATGTAGAAATGATTATGAAAATAAAAAAAGGATTAAGTCCTGTGTTTTGTTTTGGATAAGATGAACATTGTAGAAGAAAATTTTTCACATTCCTCCACTACAGAAAGGCAAACAGGGCCAGATTAAGAAATATGATGAAAAAGCAAATTCTTAAAGGCAATAAAAGGTTTGTGATTCCTGCAAATGTTCAAACCATAGACAAATATCTGCTGATTTTTTCCATTTAAATAATTTCCACTAAAAATTTGTTTTAAATGATGCGAGGCAAGAAACTCACCAAGAAAGGAAGCTATTTTAGCTAAGAGGTTACTATTATCAATGAGTCAATTTTAATGAGATATGCACCTAAAAATCCAAAAGGCAGAGGAAAGCAGGTAATAAACTCTGCAGAATTGATTTGATTTATATGAAAATTTTAAAAGAAACCTAAAGGAAATAAAAAGCTATTTTGGCTGAAATCAAATAAGGGGGTTTTTTGTATTCTAAGCCCTGAAGAAAATAATGTGGGTTTGAATTTGCTGAGAACCAACGGAAGATATGAAAACTACAACCAGATTGTAGGGCTACAAAAATCACTATTCTACAAAATCTAGAAACAGCAATTTCTACCAGCTATGCCAATGCAAAATGTGGGGTTTTTTTCTTTTTTTTTTAACCTAGTTAGTTCATAGATCTTAATGTCACTATGAAATATATATACGATTTCCCTCTAAATCTCAGTTTCTCTGTAGGGAACACCATTAGGGTTTTGGTTCTGCCTGGAATATTACAACTATATCATATCCAACCACCAAGTAGGTATTATAAATCTACCTGATGAGGTAAAATCTACGTAAGATTGACATGTATTTTAAGAAATGAAGGTTAGCTCTATTCAGCTTCTTTGGAAGGGCAGTGACTCTTTGGAAGGTTTAACACAGACTGATAGTTCAATACAATCAGACTAATTTAATGGGGCTTAAGATTTCTGAAAATATAGTTTTGATAATACTCCAAACAAAAGATAAGCTTAATCTTTCATGCCTCAATATTTTTGTTAACTTTATTCAATTACACTCAAAGGAACATATAAAGAGGACAGGTAACTGAGTAACACTCATACAAACGGAGATAGCATAATCAAATATTTTATGATTTATCATGAATTTACAAGGTCCTGATTGCATGCTGTTATGTTAATTCTTTTTACAAAAATACAAACATACCTACTTGGCCAGTTGCCACTATGTTGGTAAACTTGGGGTGCTGATTCACAGTGAGGCACAAAATATCATCATTGTGTTCCTGGTAAAATGACTGAGAGCCTAAAAAAAAAAAAATTCAAACCTTAGTCTAACCTTAATTAAAACATTTATACACAGATAGACATGGCAAATGTTTGAAAATTTTATAGTATTTGTTAGAAAACAGCATTATGGTCATGTTGCATTTTGAAGCTTAAACCAGAAAACAGAAACTCCAAATTTTTTATCTGAACTTCAACACACAGCACTCAGTAACTCCAAACAACTCCCTCAAGTTTTCCACATGAAGTTGCTTAACTATCTCAGAAACAAATGGCATTGTGTACTTTTTTAAAGGTCTAAGTTATCTAAACTAATTGGGTTATTGGGAAGGAATGTATGTGATACAGATGACTGAAAAGTAAACCAAATAAAAATATTAACTTGTTCTTAGAAAAAAAATTAAATTACTATTACCCCATTGTTCAGCTCTTTTAGTTTCTGTGATCATTTCAACATGTAAATTTCAGAAAGCTAATATCAAAAAAACCAAATCTTCACTTCCTTTAAAGCTCAGCCACCAGGAACATTTCAGTACACTTGTTTGCCTATGCAGCTGTTATGAATATTCTCTACAGACTGAAATTTTAGGAACAAATAATACTTTTTCACATATTAATTACTTTATAAGCTGTAACTCCATGTGTGCAAAGAAACATTTTCCTTCCAGTGGGTTTTCTCTTACCTGTTGCCACATTATACAAGATCCCAATAGATGCAGTGTGATAAATTACATCAGCACCATCATTCAAATAGTGCACATTGTTTCTGCAGTCCTTGCCTCGATACCCAAATACCAGCTCCAAAATTAGGTCCTAAAAAAGATATTCACATCAACAGAAACACCAAGCCTTAAAGCAGTTATGAATTTCACATTCTTCTGTAGGATTTAATTTTTTTTATTACGTCCTTATCTAGTAAATGACATGTCAAGCTAACAGAAACTGAGCTCGTGCCTCCCCTGTCAGTTTACATGGCTGCTCATTCTTGTCACACACAGCTGTGTCACCCTTTCACACCTCTCAGGGGGGGTGCTGTATAATGTGCATATAATACACACAGACATATATATACACTGAAAGAGATACTCATGCACATAAATAAAATGCAGTGAAGAATAAAGTTCTTTTAATGCAGAAGACACTAAGAAACAACGAATGACAAACACCAGTCCACAATTTAATTCCAGCCAGCAACTAGAAACCTAAATTATAGCCTAAAACTTCTAGAGTGCTGACGTCAAAAAGCTGTTTATTATGCTATACCAAATATTTTGCTGAATTAACAATATCTGGGTTGGTGAAGAACTGCATTTTCCAAGGTTAGATGAAATTTTCACTTCAGATTAATCAAAAATTGGTATATTTATTTGTGGTTACCATGTAATGAAAAAAAGGCGCCAAAGCTAAACTCATCATTAATAGAACTTTAAAAATTATTTTTAAAACTCCTATCAGTGATGAATTTAAACTGAAGTTTTAAAGTAAATTCTAAGACGATTAGAATAAAAAAATGCTTAATTTTATTAGCAACAATACACCCTTTAACAATTCAGTTATCTAAACAAGACATCCTGCTTTCTACAGCCAGTTCTAAGGTTTCATGATTACTAAGAAGTGAGTTATACTCCATTTCATTTGCAAGAAAAAGAAATATAATCTTTTTTTTATTTACGAAAAAATAAAATTACTCTCCCGCTTCTTCTGCTATTTACCCACTATTCACTATTTCCACTTCTGATATATTTAGAATAAAATAATCATTTAATGTGTTCACAGGTGTGTCAGTTTCTGGCAAAACAAAACCCTAAAAGAAGAAAAGAGCAACATTTTTCTTACCTCTATAGGTCTCTTTTTTTTCCCCACATTATTTGTCTGAAGTTTCTCCGGCTGTGGCAACGCCCTACTAACTGGTGGTCTGAAACAAAGAACTGTGAATAAGAGAAGGCTGTCCGTCACCCATTCCATACTAACAGTAACCTTCCAACCTGCCAATGCATTGGGAAATCTTAGAGCCCTGTCCTACTCAACTCATATTCATATTCATCTTCAAAATAAATACCTCTGTCAAAGGAGAAAGTCAAAACTTAAAAATCCTTTGTTTAAGATGCTAGGTTTTTTAATTCTTCAACAATCCATGGGGTTTAATGCAAAAGCTTGTTTTAAAATGACTGAGCACGTTTTAAATATTCTTAGTTTTTTCAAGCTATGTTTTTAAGGCACTTTCATCTTCTCTGCAGCAATTTTACTGAAGAGAGGCTTACCTGATTAATCTAATAACTCCTGTTTCCACATGCCTTCAGCAGACCCCTAACTTTTCCTATTTTTGTAATAGTTTGTAAAGAACTCCAGATGTGCCTGCCCATTCACTCCTACATCAACTGAAATGAGATATTCATCAAAGCTTACATGGAAGAAAACCAAGACCATGCAAATGCAGGAGTAACAGCCACAATCTATGTTCCACTGTTCTGAATAGCCCAGATTTAATTAAGCAATCTCAATTAGGTATGTTTAACAAATATCCATAACATCTCTCACATTACATTCAACTGTACCTATACAAAGAAACACACAAACAAATAAGCTTTATTTATTAAATATATGCAAATATTCCTTGTAATCTGCAGGAGCACTGATTATTGATTCTATAGATACTGCATTTGTGGCTGTGATAACACTCCTTTAAGCTTGATCTTTAAGAGGAACAATTCATTTTAAAATAAATTCTATGTATAAATTCAGTGATATCTAGATGATTTAATCCAGCAGTCAGTGTAATACACTAATATCAAACATTAAGCAACAGGTCGCTTTCATATTCCTTTTTAGTATGAAGTACTTCTAATTTCATCTTTGCTCTTGAATGATGACTTTGATTCAAATAATGACTGTCTTTTCTCAGAATGATAGAATATGATTTGTTTGTACACTGTGTAGTTTGAAGGACAGGTGAAAAGCATTTTTTCAGTTATTCAAATAAAATGCCATTTTCTTAGATTTATTTCTTCATTGTCCCTGCCTAATTTTAGTACAAAACAGATCACTCTAGAATGCTTTGAAAGATTGTGTATTCTTAATTTCTCATTTGTCATGGACAATTCTGCCACAGTCTCATTACTATTCCTCTAGAAATTACCAAAACACAGCATAAAAAGCCCTTCTTCCACTTGTCAGCCTCATATTTGACACAGAGCACTCAAACCTCATCTCTTTCCTCCTCTCCTACCCTGGCCCTAATTCACTTAATGTCCCTGAAACACAGAGGGAAAAATGATTTGGAGAGAAAAAAAATGGAGAAAAATTAAATATAACAGAAGAACAGAAGAAAGCAGTAAAAGCTGAAAGAACATGACTCTTATAGAGGTTTACTTTACTGGAACTGAATATTTCTCTACTGCTTGGTTCTAGAATGTGGCATTTTTATAACATTTGCTGTCTGTAAATCCCTTGTGATAGAACAGGAGAAGAGGTAAAACAATCTCACATTTTACAACTGCTTGAGAAGACCATCTATACTTACAGGCTCTATGGATACAAATACAGGTTGATATCATCCTTAAGTAATCATGAGAGTACATTTACATTCGTACATTACCACACAGCAGAATAAAGTGGATGTATATTGGTCAGGGAAACCTGACAATTTTACTCAGCTGCATTATCCCACAGCTCACCTAAACAAATTCCTCTAAGTATCTGTCCAGGAAAGGCTAATTCTATATTGATCCAGAGCAGTGGAACTGGAGTGCAAATTACAAGCACATATGGTTTCTCTTCCCAATTAAATTTCAAGATAACAACTTGAGGATTTAAAAATAGGAATGCTGAAGGATATGAGAATACATTTTCAAAGTCCTTTTTTAAAGGTGTGAGAGCTGAAAATATTTTTAATTCGCTATGTAATGTGCAGCAAAGTAACTAATGGCATAAACAACACACAGTGGCCATATACCTGTATGCATAACTTATTGCATGCTCAAAAACTGTGTGGAAAAGATGGAAAGAAAGCATGAATAACATGTTGGGGTGAATTCACATATGGATAGGGTCAGTTTTAGCATGGGAAAGGAGAGTTCCAGCCATCTATCATAAGGGAAATAAATATCTCAATATTGGCACTTTATTTTCAAAATGAAAATATATTTGGTATATGTATTTTAATATTTCTTGTTATGAAACCATAAAAATCAAGTACAAGCATTTTGAAGTAGTTTCTGAAACAAAAAATACCTTGTTCATTGTTTTAGACATAGCTTAAATATTGCTACGCAATTTTGTATGATGTACTTCATTCCACATTTTTCTCATTGTTACTGAGTAAAGTCACTAACAGAAAAAGGAATGATTTTCTGTTATCTAGCATATGTAAATTACCACCAATTCTTTTAGTTCTGTAGTAATTTATAACAGTGTGATTTACAATATTTATTTCTGTTTTAAAAATTCAAGCAATATTTTGGGCACGATTTGATAGAGCAAAATACAGTAGTTGGTACAAAAGAAAAAGTCCCTTCCTGTGAGGGGCACCAAAGTTGCACTTCATATTTAGGGGGACTTGCAGAGAACTTCGCAATTGATTTTGCACTACTCTTTAGCATGAAGTGTCTTGCACTGCCCTCCCCAAAAAGCGTTGGCAAGCATGAAGTACAGAATGAATTTTAAAAGTAAGGAGGACTTCTTTCCATTTACTCTTGACAAGTTCTTCAAAGTCATTTGTGAAACTTCACAGAGGTCTGGTTTCCATTAGAAGATAATGAGGGCTGGTAGTTTCTAAATACTGCTTCTTGACAAAAATGACTTATAATTATTTTCATGCGTTCTCTGAGCAGTAAGTGGCAGTTTATATTCACTAATGCAGATACAGGGAATCTGATGCTTAAATAATTCAGTAACATATACACCTTGGTATGTCAGGTGATGATGTCAAATCATCACATGTAAAACAGCCATCCATTAGGGGGCTGGAAAAAATGCTAATCTTTGTACTTCAATAAATATTACTGAACAATACTACTTGTGAAACATTGGAAAGTATAATAGTACATGAAGTTGGAATTCATATTTGCAGGTCAAACAGTATCTAGCTTATTGTAGGAAACAGAACTACAATGCATATAGATAAATTTCAGATTTTTCATACAGGAATATTCTGAAGAGTGACAGGTGCATGGTATGGCACCCAACATGACAGATGGCTTTTTAAGGAAAATGGAAGGTGGCAGTAAAAGATGGACTAGATAGGAAAATAAAAGCATTACCTGGAACCTCTTTTCAGCAGCAGATGGGAAAGAGAAAAGGATTACTTATACAAGTTTGGCTAAAAGTTAGGTGCCAGTGAATTATTCATATAGATAATTATTGCTGACTTCCTGGTTTGTATACTTCTTTTTACAATGGGATTATTCATTTCATAGACTATATGAATCTATTATTTGTATTGAAAACTCCCATTCACTTAAATGGGAATTATGAACATGTGTTGGCATGAGAATATAATCCTTTGGAATAACTCTACTGTAAATAGAGAAAAAAAGCAGAAGCAGAACCAAATACCTCTGAACTATACCAAGTGTTTAGAGTCAGCAAACACAACACCTGAGTAACTCAAAGAAAGGTTGTGCAGGTTTAACTTCCTGAAATAAGCTGATGGATGGAATACTCAACTCACTATTAAAGACAGATGTTCAAGTTCAGTCACAAAAATACATTCATTTATACTAAAATAAAATTATCTCAGTGAACCAGAATGTGTGGGGTCCTGAGCACTACTGATATGTGCTATTTTTTCATGACTACTTAATTCAGTTTATGTTGATTGAAGATACTTTGCACTGGATAGGTTTCCTCAGTCATGTATGATGGAATATTCCTATAATTTGGCTAGCCAAAAACCCTCATTAATAATTAAAGCATGTGGGCATGTGCAGATTATTTCCTAATATTTGTAGTATGCATGGGCACTTTACATTAGTTTGATTAGCTGGTACATTTCCACTGGTTTGATAAGCTCTTCTTTTAAGAACCACTAAGCAACTTCGCTAGGTGAACACTAGTTAGTTTTTTTCACTTTTAAGTTAAGCAAAATAATTTAGGGAATAATTTAGGAAAAAATTCCTAAAAATTAAGAACACAATGTTAACAACTCACCAATTTACAGACTGATTTTTTCCCATACTGAAAATAATGGATTTTACTGAATGTCTTCTAATTAGTTTTAACTTTATTTTGCAGTGCAAGACTGATGCACTATTTATTCATATAGGAAACAGCTAAACCTTTCCCACAATAAAATAGAAATGTAGCTTGAACAGGTTGTGCAGTCAATAGCATGCAATTATTCAAAGAGTACAAAATTCAAGTACCTCCAGATATTTTTCACAGTAAAGCAAGGCCTATTTGGATTCTGTTGATAAAATCAATCTACACAGACTATAAACCAAATGCAAATCTTCCTATTCTCATCACTGGGCCATGCAATTGTGTCTCCAGACATTTCCTTTTTAGTTGCAAAGTGAATAGGGTTTTTTTAAATTGAGATTATTCGGTAAACCTTGATACCTTGGTAACTGGCTTTTTCACTTCTTCAAAGACCTGGGTTTTAGCTCACATCTGAGAGGAAAAAATAATTACCTCAAACTGATAAAGGGACACCATTCTTTTCCATCATATTGTTTGAGTCTACAGCTTGCAATATAAGTAACTAATAATAACTAAATTAATGATTGGAAAGAACAAAGTCTGAAATTTCAGGGTTTTCAGTCCTAAGGTTAGTATCCTGCACTAATGTACATTCCAATGAGCAAAAAGGTTGGCTTCAAAAAGCCCTGTTTTCTAAAACTGGGTTTTTTTAAAGTTAATGTTAAATTTAAACTTTACTGTAATCCAATTTATTCTGCAAATATGGTAAACAGAGAGAAGAAGCTGCTAGTGCAAAGTCCCTTACTATAGTTTTTCGTTTTGAGTCCTGGCTTCTCCCCACTCCCAAATCACGCAAGTTGACAATATGAAAGGAGAAGATAAAGATGATTTTTTACAAAAATAGCTCTGGAATTTGTATTTTTTACATTCATATCACAAATCACTAGACTGGCAAACAGAATTGCATTCTGTTCAGTTATCCAAAACATATATGGAAGATGTCTCTATAAAATCTCAGAATTTCTCCTTCAGTGGCAATTACAAGGTGATAGTTGTGAGCTTTGGATTAAAAGTGTTTCATTTCAATAGTTTCCTTTCTCTCTCACTCCCTTGGAAGCAGAATTTAGATTTATTTACTGTCTGTATTGAATACAAAAAAAATTCTTCACTTCATCTGTAAAGGACTAGTTTGTAAATATTCTTTTAGGTTTCTTCCCATTTTGAATACATAAGGATCTAAAATAGGTTATCTATTTCTGCATCTGTCTATACGTCCCTATACACACACAAAAAATCCTCAAGAAAAAAATAACTAAATAAATAAATAAAATTGGAAGCAGTTTTGCCACAACAGCTGGCTGTGAATTATATCTAGGAGTGTTTGCAGAGCATCAAAAGAATTTTCAAAATATATAAGCCATTGGGATCTTTTAATGCAAGAGATCTCAGTACATGGAGTAAGTAATGGCTTCATCTGCTTGCAAATCTTTAAAACTTATGGTGAAAAATTTTAACTGAAATTCCTGGTTGTTTAATTTTGCAATCTCTTGGTACAGCCATTTGTCTGTAAGGTACACTAATCACAGCACTGCCCCTTTCACAGCCACAAATAGCCAATTTCAGGGAGTATAAGAAGAGAATTAGAATGGAGCATTATTCTCCAGAGGCACCTCCCAACCTTCAGTGCTGTGCAGTAGCAGGGAGTAGCAGAGTCAGAAGCATTTTCAAAATCAACCATGATAGACTTTTTTTCTGAGTAATTTACCTAGCACAAAAACATACTAGGAAAGAACTCTTAGTAAAGGATAGAAACAGTTTTCAAACGTATTTTGTGCTGCTGAGTATCCATAATGCTATTACACAACCAAATTAGACACACAGTACACATCTTTTCACATAAAAATATTACCTATAAACATTGCTATTCAGAAATGATAAATAATTCAAATTACCAACCTAAGTGCTGCCTCACAGCAGTGCCATTTTGTGTTTCCAATAGAAGTTAAAATAAGTATTGCAATTTCAATGATATAGCATGGTAATTTCACTGCTAGAGTATACTATATCATTAGCAGAGCTGGCATTTAACGCAGCAAGCAAACCTTAGACCAATTGAAACTGAATGAAATCTTGAGTTCCAGTCACGGAGGCAGCTCAGTCTGCAAGCCTGAAGGGTGGCCTAACAGCCTAAGGATTTGCTGTACTGCAAATTTAACAGCATGTTTTTGCGTGTGCACATATTCTAAACAGAGCAGCTGCAGAAGTTCATAACCTAATGCAGGCACCTACAGCAGAGACTGCCGTATGAGCACGAGGTGGACCCAGCAGCTCAGATCCTCAAGCAGCACAGGTGCATTTGCAAAATGCTGCAACCAAGGCAGTAATGCTCTCTTCCCCCCTGAAGCTTTATTAGCTCCAGCATCATGCTGCTCACAGAGCCACCTCAGGCACCTGTGCAACGTGCTCACTACGCTCTGTTCCATGCTGGACCTCTAACTGTGTGCTGCAGACATACACAAGCACTTGGGCAAGCTCTCTGGCCCAGACAGTGAAGTCAAGGTATTCCTTAGCCCCTCCAAAGTGTTGAGGAAAGGAGGATGACCTTTGATCATCTCCTCCCAAATACTCTAGCGTTCACTCACGTCAACTCAAGAGTGAGAAGTGCACTTATGTTCTGTCCCTCAACCCTTTTCTACCTATTAACATGCTACTATTTAATAGCAAAGAGGTAAATCCCTCACTTCTGTTGCAAATTGTAACTACTTTCCCAAGCAGCTGAAGTTATTAAAATGCATTTAATCCCGGACTTCACGTACATGAACTTACCTTACTACCCCCTGCCTTCATAGGAAGCAAAAACAAAAATAAAATAAAAATTAGTATCTATGACAGTAGACTAAAACATTTCTAAAACATTTACCAATCTTATACAATATTAACATCAGAACAGAAGTCAAAATACATACAGTAACCATAGTCTGGTTTGATTCTTCACAAAAAAATGACTTTGAAGTTTTAGGGCCCCAAACTTTTCAACAATGTAGGTAATGGAATTCTTTCATGATCTTTTTTTGCATTCTGAATCACAATTTAATTATCTTACTACAGAATTAATTCTCTTAGTAATTTATCTGAAACTGAAAAACACAACTCACTCAGCTTCTAGAAAGAGCTTTTGAAAAAAACACAAGTGGTTTACAATTTCATTAAAAAGAAAAAAAAATCTTTAATCAAAGTTTTCATGCCATGCACATTACTTCTTTTTGATTTCCACATCAAATACATCTAATAAAAAAAGAGAAAGACCATTTCTCATAAATGCACGACAGGGAACCACAGCTTTATACACAAGCATCCCACTCTCCTACAGCAACACAACTTAAAAACAAAAGATGATATGAAACTCCCACAAAAGTCACACTGCATTTCTCAACAAGCGTATCACAGACTTTTCCAGCTTCACTGTGGAAAGAGGCGTGAGCATTGCCACAGAACTCCTCACATTCCTGCAAAACTTTCTACTCTCCCATTTCCCCATATCCTTACACCCTGTTATACCCTGTTGTTTTCCTCACTTCCCTCTCTTTATTATCAGCATTCCCCAACTGCCGTATTAGGAATCCCTCCTTCCTTTTTCCTCACATATACTGTCCAGATCAATTTGGTGGACAACAAACAACTTTCAGGGTCCCATGCTCAGCTGCAGATTCTACAACAGATAATGTTCTAGAGGTTATAAATTGTTTTTGTTATTTTGCATTTACTTTATTTTTTGGGTTTATTGTAGTCTGCTCCCCATCCTATTCTCTTCTAAAGCATAAAATAGTGAACCAAGATATAAAACTAACACTGTGAAGCAATCAACTCCATTTTCCAAGATTCATTAACAAAAACTGCAGAACCACTGTGGACAGAATTTTTCAAAGAAAGGTAGAGGTTATGTGGAGACTAAAGTAATGCAAGGAGCAATTAGAGCTGAATTCATCAGAGAAGTTTGTTGGCAGACCCAACAAACTGAGAGCTGTCCTTCACTAAAACAATCGTACAGGTTCATACCCATAATGCCATCACTATCAGTCAGTATTTCAGTTTCCAAAAAAGCCCATATTATTAAACACCAGCAAATAACTCAATCATCTCAAGGAACTCCCCAAACATACAAATATGCATACATAGTTTGTAGTCTTTTGTGCTCTCTGAAAATAGATGCAGCCCAGTCCTTTAGGCCACCTTTATTTTTTTTTTCTTCAAATAAGTATTTAGATTCTTTTTATACATATCCTTTTAAGTTAAGAATTAAATATTCCAATATAATTTTGTTCTACTATTCTTTTCAGGTTGATTTTTTTGCTAGAATTGTAATTTAATAATTACCTTTCATCTAATGTTGGCTCCTTTTGTTGCAGATGAGGCTTAATTCCAAACATTGGTCTAATGTTTGTTGATAAGGCTTTGATGGTGTAGTTAATTTCATTTTCCCTTGTCACATCACTGTCATAACCTAACAAAACCAGAGGGAAGAGTATCAAACCAAAATAAGGTACGAGAACAACAATTTAATCTTAATTTGAGCAGATTTCAACAATGTACTAGGTTACAAAAACAATTATAGCATGGATTATTAGTAACATAAATACACAATAGAAAGAAAGTAGCTGGGAATCATGAACATTGTTAATAAAAGACATTAAAAGAAAAAGAATTCCCTACAATATCTTTGTGGGAAAAAAAATTATTAAAGAGTCAAGGGACTTTAAAAGCTACCCCATTCCTGCTTGGTTGGCCTTAACTACAATGACTAACAAAGAACTTCCCTACCTGATACCTGCTCTTAAGACCTGTAAGATTCAGTGCCTGGTTTTCTCAGTTCGAGGATCCATCCATTACCATGGAATCTATAGGTCTGCACAAGGCTCCTACACAATGCTTAGGGCCAGCAAGGCACATCAAGATGATTTTTACTACAGTAAAATAAACATGTTGGAAAAGCTAAGTTGTGACATTAAAAAGACTTACTCTCCATTATTTTGTTTTTTCAAAGACAGAGACTACTAATGCCAACAATGTGATGGTGAATACCTCTTAACTCTAACTGAAATTAATAGGACCTAACCTAGAGAAACTTTTGTGGACAAAGATGTCAGCGTCTTTTCTTGTAAATCTTCACACACCTCGCTCTCTTTTAGAGTACTTTTGAACATGCAGCTTAAGAGGGTTCTGTGTAAAGCAGCAGAGCCTAGGGAAGATTAAAAGGCTAATATGTTCTAACAAGTCTCAAGCAGAGGCTGAACAGAAACTCCAAACACTACAATTTTTGACTAAGAAAGTTAAAGGCTGACAAGTCCTCCTAAAATTGGCAATTAAATTACTTTGTGTATTCTTCAGTACTTTTAAGAAGGCAGTGATGAAAAATTCTTTTCCAATGAATGTTTAATATGTCTTTAATATTTAATGTATTTCTTTGGTCATTTAGCATGTTTTAGTGACAGCTGAAGTTAATTTATTACACAGAGCTATTTAATGAGTAGCAGTGATAGTTTAAAAATTCTTGAACACTGAGGAATTGACAAGGAGGAAAAACCGCACTTGGGAGAAGAGAAAACAAGTCTGAAGGCGCATAAACCCTTGGAATCATAACAAGAAAAAGAAAACATAAGTATGGAAAAACCAGCAGAAGTTAATGCTACAAAATAGAATTAACATTTTATAACTACTGATATTGTGACCTTGAAATAGATACATAAACATCAGCCTACTTCAGTCTCCTATGTTTCCATGTTACGGAAGCAAATGCTATAACATCAAGATAACTATGGTCTCACATTATACAGATTTCAATATCATTTCTTAAGAATTAGTGACCAAATTCCAATTGTGATGATTCTATTTCAAACATAGATTTTGGGTAGCTATGCATAATTGATACTTAATATTTTTCATTTAGAAGATATCAAGAGTCTATGTGCTCTGACTCAAAGCAGTAACTCAAACACTTCATTATCATTTTCTTCACAGCAGTTTATCAGTTTTTTCCCCAAAACCAAATTTTATTTAACATTTTTGAAGAGTATTTGCTATTTAAGATAGAAACAATCCATAAATTATTTCTAAATTTTCAGTTTTCCATTAATAAAGTCTTCTTGAAATAGTACAATTGAGCTAGTTGTATAAATTACTACTGACCTCCATCTTCTTCAGAATCTAGATCAGACTCTTCACTGTCACACTGCCTGCTATCCCGATGTCCTTCCATCTCATAAGTCCACAGCATTAAGGAGGTGTCTGCTCCTCCAACAGTGACCAACAAACTGTCATCGTAGGTCCAACGGACATTTGTCACATGGGTGCTGTGAGCAACATACCTCTTAAATTTTCCAAACTTTCCCTAAGAAGGGGAAAAAGAAGGCAAAGATCAAATTTACCCACTCTGCTAGACAAAACTGAAATATGTTGTCAGCACAATGACATCATCTTAACTTCTTTACAGTTCATGCTCCAGCTGTTTTGTATTTCATATGATTGTAACACATGATTTGCCAAGTGCCCCTCCGATAGCAACTTCATGAAATGTTAACCTTATCTTCATACCAAGCATGAAAGAGTTAGTTTATAAACAGATTCCAGCAATAAACACTGGATCACTTTTTCTAAGAGAAACAATAATCTAATTGAGTTGGAATAAAATTCCCATAGAATATTTTGAGTCAGTACTTGTGCACTGTTACCATCCTTAGCATGGCAACATTTCAAAATTGAAGACACGTTTACCACCAAACATACAGGAAAACTAGAGGTACTTGAAGAGCAGTAAAAATGCAATGTGCTATTGGAATGGCTTTTCTGTGATGTGTGATTAAATACTATTAAAGGTCTCTGCCTTAGAAAAAAAATTATTAATATTGGACAGAATGAAGGTCCTTAAAATCACGAATGCAATGTAGGTGAAAAAGACATGTTCATTGTCTTCCAAAGCATTCTCATTCTTAAAGTTTTTCCTATTCATTTGCCACAGTCAGCAGCAGGACACTGCATGAGATGGCTCTACAGTCTGACCTGGAATGATCAGTCTTACTCATTGGAAGTTTAATGCACTGCAAACTGCAATGTAATATTGAATGCTTTCTTTGATCAAAATGAGAAAAATATTTTCTCTGAGTGATTATTTTCTTCTGAGTGATGAATTTTCACAGTTTCAAAAAGACAGATTTATTAATAATTACTTTCCATAAGCAGCTGAAAATTACTTACTTTAGCAGGGTATCGAAACAGTTTCACAAATCCAAAATCATCTCCTGTGGCTAAAACTTTACTATCACTAGTGAGGCACGAAGCAGTTACATCTGTGACTTCACCAATTATTGGCCAGATCCCTTCACAGCAAGAGCCCAAAACACTTGTCCATGATGCCCAGCCAATCTTTTCTACCTACAAAACAACCCATTTGAGACAGAGAATACTTCTTAGGCATTTTTCTTCCATATCCAATTTCGAGAAAAAGTCCTTGCACTGAAAGATACATCACATCTAAAAGATAGTATTTTACTGTATTAATCACTTATTTTTTTACCATTCAAAATTTCATTTGAGACCTGTAATTTTACCTCTATGAAATTTCAATTCCAAAACTTAAAGAAGTATTTTGAAAATTTTTACCTTAGCTGCCCTTTCAGGCTAAAGAAAACAAATTATGTTTTCCAACACTGCCTTTCAATACCATGGAAAATATCATTTGGAAATTACCCATTTTTGCTCTCCGCCCTATGACAATGCTCTATATTTGAGAAAACAAAACAACTACAATATACTGCTCTTGCCTATATGTATTATGTACATTGTCATATAAAGACAAACATGAGGTTTTCCACAGCAAGGTTAAGCAATCTGCAATAGGTTCTCAAAAGTGTTTAGGTACCAGAAGAGACACACAGAAGACTAGTGAGATTTTCATTACTAAATCAGCCAAATGCCTGTTTTTTAATAGAAGAGAAAAACGTGAAATCCCCTACATATTTTATTACTTTAAAAGTTTAAAATTACAGGTTTATACATCATTCCCTCTTATGTAGTATAGATGGCTGCATCATAACTCTAATTTGCAAGCAAATTAAGAAGGCAGTACAGTTCCTCACCTCCAAACTCGGAATAGTCTGTTTTTTCCCCCGAGGGGCTTCAAAAAATAACTGCTCTTTAGCACCAGTGTTGACTTGCAAAAGTTTTCCTATAAAACATATGACAGATATTGTATGTTAACATAGAAGATTCCATTTTACAAAAGGGAAAAAGAAAGGTTAGTTTGAATTTTTTATTGCTAACAGCATTGCATCAATTTTTTTTCTATTGGAAAAAACTGCATACATATATAGTGGATCTGGAAGTATGGTCTTCTAAAGAGATCTAAGTCCTTTGACCCTAAATTCACAACCTTTTCTCCTCTCTTTGAAAACTGTACTAATGCATCACTTTTCTCTCCTTATTATGGCTGTCCCATCAGACGGTAGACAAAACATACTGGGTGTATGATTACTGTTTATGATTACTGGCTGTTGATGCAAGTGCTTTTGGGATGGAGAAGCATAGTTCTGCCTGGCCACCACCTGATCCCAAGCAGGTGACTTCTTTACACCTTTATACTACTTCATTTCTGAGGGAAATTCTCACCAGTGTTTGTCCTCTTCCTTTTCAAAATCCCTGAAGAAGCTAACTTACAACACTCTTTCAAAATAAATCAGACTGTTCCAGAAGTTATTATGTAGAGGAATAAGAACATGAACAAATACATTGCACAATTGCACAGCCTTACTTTTTAATGAAACAGGACTAAATTTCGTATTTTAATTAATCACATATTAATACCCTGGAACACAGGAAATCCAGTCTTTCTGCTATGTTTGACAACAAGGATATGTATTCCAGAGTTACAGATACAACCAAATTATACAGTATATTATTAAAGGAATAGAAACATAGAATCATAGAATGTTTGGGGTTGGAAGGGACCTTAGAGACCATCTAGTTCCAACCCCCTGCCACTAGTCCAGGTTGTTCAGAGTCTCATCCAGCCTGGCCTTGACCACCTTCAGGGATGGGGCATTCACAACCTCTCTGAGCAGCTGTTTCCAGTGCCTCACCACACTTACAGTAAAAAATTTCTTCCTAATATCTAATCTAAATATACCCTCCTTCATCTTAAGGCCTTTCTCCCTTGTTCTATCACTAGAACACACTTATGGTAAAAAATTTCTTCCTAAAATCTAATCTAAATATACCCTTCTTCATCTTAAGGCTCTTCTCCCTTGTTCTTCACCTTGTGAAGTCAAATGATAAACAGGAAGTATTTTTTAAAAATCCAAACAAAATAATCTACAGAGACAAACCATTTTACTTCAAATTTCACAACTTCTGAATATGTACGTGGCAGTAAAAATCATGGGTTTAATATTTATTCAGATCTGTGACAGCATATTCATAAGCTGAAGAATCAAATCTGCCAGTGATACCACAAACCCATACTATACATGTACTTTATTAGTCTATAATGTAATCAGTCTTCCAGTACATTTTTACCCTGAATGCTGCTTACCTCTTATGTCCCAGTCCATGTGTGTGATATAGCTGGAGGCTCCCTTGCAGATTCCTACTCTTTTACTGCTCATTACATTGTAAATATCTACAAAGTTGTCACAGGATGCCACAGCTAAGTACTTTCCAGCCCCTAAAACACATCGGTACAAACACAAAATATTTTAAAAAAATTTTAGTGCTCTTCGTATTAAACACAAGTAAATTCTGGAATTTAGCCATATGCAACTTTGAAGTCTTTGAGATCAGCTTGCTAATTTATACATATTCTCTGACAAACTGATTTTCATATCACATCATCAGCATGAAAGATAAAACTATGGTATCATTACATTTTCAAACAATAAAAACCATTTGCTGAAATTTTAAGCATTTATGGTATTCAGAGAATAATAAGGCTTAGGGAACCAGAAAGTAATATTGTATGGGAATTGGTATCAGTAATTTGCATCTAAGTTCTCCAACAGATGAGTGCTTTAACTAAAGTAGGCTATGCATTTTGAGTTCCTAAAATATGAGCTATAATGTCGGAAAACAACCTAGCCTCACTGAGAGTGCTAAGGGGGGAAAAATAAGGAAAAAAAAAGTTGCTAGAAGTTTCTGACACATCAGTTTCAAGTATTCTTATTAGGTAAGAGTAACATCGGTGATGTGCCAAACTTATGCAGGTCATACAGTTTAACCCTAGGAGAGCTGCTGGATATTCACTGTTTAAAACTGGCTGTTGTATTCAGGTTACTATAGGCACACATATTGCAATAATCTCATCCTTAAACAAGCAACACAGGATGTCACACCATGGTCTTTCAAAATGTTAGTGTTAGTTTTACTGACCTATTTTTTGCATCTAAAAGTACTACAAATCTTCACTACTCTTATCTCTTGATTGTGATAAGTCTTACTTGAACAACCTTGGTATTAAAATTTTCATTTAAAAACAGAAATCACTCACCAGGAGAAAATCTGATTTCTGAAATAACATCTTTCCTGTGCTGGAAAGAGACCAAATCTTCCAGGGTATCTGCATTAACTATCAAAAAACTTCCATCATTGAGACCAACAGCTAATGCTTTTCCATCAGGAGAAAAGCAGCAACATCTGCCTCCTATGAGAAATAAAGAAATTGCATTCAGATACACTTACAGTGCATTATCCTTCTTTCAGATCTGTTTTTCCATTAGTAAAGGAAAGCTATTCTTATCCTAGAAAACTTCCAAGGAAGTTTTCCAGATGCTGCCAAAATAATTTCCAATATGTGACAGCATACGAACAGGTACACAGGCCCAGAATCTTAAAATTTACATATTAATTGATATCTGTTCTACATTATTAATACAGATTAATCACTATTGTCTGTATATTTCTAACTTGATCTCCTTCTTTGTATCTGGTGCTGCCTCTTTGTTACCATTTGCTCTGATAAGGAGAACACAGCTGGAAAAGACCCTCTAGATTCACAGAATTCAGTCATTTACTATCACAAACAATAAGACACTAAGTCATAGAATCCCTCCAATAAACACGCCAGTGTTGTTTGAAAAACAGTTTAATTTCCAATTTAAATTTATGTATGGTCAACTTATATAGATTTATTTTCATGCCAGAATTTTCTGTTAGGATATATATTTTCCCCTACTATTTGTTCCTCTGATTAACCTGTAGACAGCAATCCTTTACTTAGATGGCTTCACCACAAGGCTTTGCATTCATTATCCTGTAGTTCCTTTCTTCATTCTCAACTTTTAGTTTAATTGTACTCAGCTGAACACAGATGAGAAATGCACACCAAAAATATCCTGATTTTTGTCTTGTAATTTCCATGAATACTGCACTATGTCTTGGGGAAAAGACCTCACTATCACACGTAATTGTCACCCTGCATTCAACAACATCCTGAGCCTTCTGCTCTTTAAGTTACTCCTAACCTACACAGACATTTTTCTTACAGTCACTGGATCTGCCTTTTATCATTAACAAGCAACTTGTTAATTGAAATAATCAACAAGTATTATTTCAATTCCATTACTCAGTCTGCAGAAGCATACATCTTTTTCTGTACAGTACACAGGAACTTTTTAAGATTGCCAAAGCATCTCATTATGTGTCTCATCAGCAAATAGTCAGAGACTTTTTTTTGCCAAAAGTACTCTTAAACATATTATCAGCTTTAAGACTTGAGCAGAGTTCCCCAACTAGAAACTTTCTTGTTTAATCCCTGCTTATGTGAGCTTGTAACTCTTCTACATTTATTTTGTCAATCTAAATAATCTTCAATTAAGCTTCCCCTTATGTTTGAATCAAACTGCATTGCTGAATGCCAAACAGATAAAGCCTACCGTATTCCTTTATCTAACAAAGCATACATAGAATTAGAAGCTTGTCAGGGCCAGTCTCATCTAATCCTGAAAAAAATCACCTTATATGATATCACTTAAAACAGATTTTCCAGCTGTCAAAATAGAATTTATTTATATCCTAAACAACAAGTAAAAATTTTATGATTTCTCTTTTCTTGACATTCCAGATCCTTCAAACATTCACAAAGAAAATTACAACATTTCTTCTAAGATTTCTTCCAAAAATTTCAAAATCTCCAAAAAGC
Source organism: Ploceus nigricollis (assembly GCA_013399945.1). Taxonomy (NCBI): domain Eukaryota; kingdom Metazoa; phylum Chordata; class Aves; order Passeriformes; family Ploceidae; genus Ploceus; species Ploceus nigricollis. The sequence goes on along the minus strand of VXBC01005964.1, from coordinate 745,466 downwards.
CTTGAAATATTATAAGCAACAGAGCATTTATGTGATTGACTCAACTTTTATTGTTAATTCACTGACTTAAATAAGTTACAATTGCAAATAATCTTCAGAACAGCACTACACAGAATTTTTTTGCAGATTCATTAGCTTAAGGACTACATAACTCATGAACATAGCATTAATAAAATAATTTGAGCAAAGAAAGGAATTTATTCTGCTTTCAAGTCCTGCTTTCAAAAGATTCATAATGCTTGTAAATGTCAATTTCATCAGTAAATGTTTTTTCATACTAAGCATCTTACCCTTTTTCAATTTGCGAACAGCTAACATACAATGGCTAGGAGACAAATCCCATATTCTTAAGGTTTTGTCATCACTTACAGTGGCACAAATAGGTAAATGAGGATGAGTAGCTAGACCCCAAACTTCCCCCTCCATGTGACCCTGAAAAAACACAACGAATCAGATTTCTTTTTATTTTAAATTGAAATATGAAAGAATACATTTATGAAAGTTTTAAAAAAAAGAATATGCATTATTTAGAGGATAATAAATATCTGAATAAAACCACAGAACGCCTGAAAAAAATTCACTCTGCTACTTGTGCAAAATTATAGTAATTTGTTCTACAGAAAGCTTCTGCAAAATAATCCTCACACACATGCATGCCAATAGCATGGACAGTGGGACTGAGTGCACCCTCAGCAAGTTTGCAGATGACACAACGCTGAGTGGTGTGCCCAACAGGCTGGAGGGAGGGCATCCCATCAGGCCTGGCAGGTGGATCCGTGCAATGAAGCTCAACAAGGCCAAGTGCAAGGTCCTGCATGTGGGTCAGGGCAAGCCCAAGCACAAACACAAGCTGGGCAGAGAATGGACTTAGAGCAGCCCTGATGAGAACTTTGAGGTTTTGGTGGACAACAAACTGGACATGAACTGGCCCTGTGCACTTACAACCCAGAAAGCAAACTGGATCCTGGGCTGCATCAAAAGAAACGTGACCAGCAGGTCAAGGGAGGTGTTCTGCCCCTCTATTCCACTCTGGTCAGACTCCAGTACTGTGTCTGTCTCTGGAGTCCTCAGCACAGCAGAACATGGACCTGTTGGAACGGGTCCAGAAAAGGGCCACAGAAAGGGTCAAAGGGCCGGAGCACCTCTCCTATGAAGTCAGGCTGAGAGAGGAGGGGTGCTCAGGCCAGAGAAGAGAAGGCTTCAAGGAGGTCTTGTTGCAGCCTCTTAAAGGGGGCTTATGAGAAATATGGGGACACTTTTTAGTAAGGTTTATTGTGACAGGACAAGGGGTAATGGGTTTAAAGCAGAAGAGGGTAGATTCAGACTAGATAGAAGAAAGAAATTTTTTATGACAAGGGCAGTAAAACTGGGAGAGCTTGCCCGGAGATGTTGCAGGTGCTTGATCCTCAGAAACATCCAAGGTCAGATTGCATGGGGCTCTGAACAATCTGATCTATTTGAGGATATCCTTGCTTACTGCAGGGAGTTTGGACAAGATGACCTTTAAAGGTCCCTTGCAACCCAAACTATTCTATGAATTAGGTTTTTCTTTACCTTAGGTTCTAATATTTTATTTTAACAAATACAGTTCTTTATTTATTGCACTGGCCACTCAGAAAGGAAAGAGTCCAGAGATTTTTACTTAACTATGAAAGAAAATACTATGTCGATGCAATGTAAAAATCTGTTTAGTAGTCAAGCTTAAAAAAAACATAGTTGTTTGGTATGGCAAAATTTTTACATAATTACAAGTAAAATCTCAAAACAAACAACAAGAAGACAACTTTTAAAAATTAGAGTAATTAGAACTCAAGAGAAGTTAATAAGGAATTTGGAGGAGGATCCACTATTTCAGACACTTTTCTTATGTTTTTCAAAGCAGATCTATGATCTTGGTCTGTTTGGAAGGATGAACAAACTAGTAATGAAATTCTATGTTCTATCTTGCTCATTAAGGAGTCATAATGGTTTCGTCTAATTGAAAGTGATAGTAACTCACTAACTTCATTAGTAGTAGTTAAGGTGCTTCTTATTGCACAAATCTTTACTTGAAAAATAAAATCATGTTAGTGGTATGACATATTTGACTGCTATTTAACACATACCTGAACCAGCAGAGTTATTGGTCCACTTTTATCCACCTCCAATATTTCACCATTCTTTGTGCCCACTAAAATATGACCATGTCCTAATGATATGGCACGTATAGAAGGATTATCTTCTAAGAGGAGACCTAGAACATCAAAATGTTAGAAGATATGATTCTCAATTATGCCTTAAAGAGGATTTTTCACACTTACACACATTACATTCTCACTGTAGAAAAATCTACTCTCTTACTGTAGAAAACATTCATTCCTGCACGAAACAACATGTCTGGATTCATTTGTGAGGATTTAGCAATACATCAGGAAGTTAAATAAGCCTGACTCCGTGCATGTTAATTATCAACTATAACACTATATTGCTATCAATTAGGTACCTCCAATGCTAGATTTTTGTAAACAAGCCATGAGAATGAGACACTCTGGAGTAAAATGTTTTTATAATGAATATTTACATTAATCATGTTTGAAAATCAAATCATGTACTTTACAACACAGCAAACATAATTTTAAGGGAAAGGGATGGAAGAGAAAAAACTATCCAGAATGAAAATACAGGAAACTGTAAATTAGCATTAGGATCAAGAATAAGTGGTAGAAACAGGAAAAATAGGAATGAAAATGTTCTTTAATTATTTCAAAAGACATATGCATTTACAGAAAATTAACTACTAATACCTTACAAAACTAACCACAATTCTGAATTCCTTCCTTTCTCCGAAATAAAAAAGATCAGGTTAGATACTTCATGATCAGAAATATAAGAGGCTTTTTGCTTCCCACTTTAATAAAAATAAAACAAAGCAAGAAAACACCCAGATGATAAGAAACTTACAGCTAGATCAATTAATTTAGGCTAATAGTAAACTAAATATTATGACCTGCACCCACCAAATGTGCAAACAGACCCTACAACACAACTCCAGTCCTAACAGAAAAATTGCTTATTTAGAATCAATAAAGCTTAAAAAAAATTTATTTTAGTATTTATTATGTCAAATGTGGATTCCCTCTTACTGTGGAAAGCAATTTCGTAAAGATTTCTAAATAAAGTACTTTAAAAATAGAACAAAACATAGGATAAAGTCTGTGTTACCTTTGGATCCAGGAGCCAGAGCAGCCCTTTTGATGGCATAGGTTTTGAGACAACGTTCAAAGGTATCGTCCCAGAGAGCTACTACCCCATCCTTTCCTCCAGTGACAAATCCCTGGGGGAAAAGAAATAAAAATCACTAGTTATATTTGATTATTATCTTTCCTTAATTTTTCAGTGATTTCTGCCAATACTGAAAATGGACTATATACAACACTGTAATGCACAGAGCTACAGATGTTAGAGATGAAAAGAACAGGAGCAACAAAATGAGTGATTTCTCCTCCTGATGAAGGCAGCACAGTTCTGTACAGTGCATGTACAGGGGCTGGATTTAGAAGTTCTAACCTGCATGCTTCTACCATTCTAGAAAAATAAGAACCAACATATTATAGTGTTTTTCCTTGATACTTAGCTTCCATATCCCTTTGGCATTTCTTCTCATTACTCAAAACAAGACTTAGTACTGCAAAAATCTGATTAGTGCTTATATTTTTCAAATATATGTGCATTTGTGCCATTCTGTCTTTAAAAATTATATACTGGTATTTAAAGAAGCAAGAGGTATGGTTAATACTGAAATCATTAGTTCTTTCCTTTGGAGCACTCAGTTCTTGTAGTATGAATAACATGTGTTGTCCAATGCTGCTTTTCTGAAATGCAAATATTGGAAGGTGGAGTGACTTTGTCTAGCACAGCGAAACACCAACATATACATAACATTAAAGACAAAAATAATCTAACTAGAACACTCATCCATATTTAAGCACATGCTTAAAGGCTTTCCTGGGCTAAAAAGAAGCCAAGAATCTAGAGAAAGTACTTAATGATCTACAGATTGAATTTTATCTATTGGTAGACAGTAATTACACTACAAAATAGTACAAGCATGATCTTCCTCTCTCACAAGCTCACATATTCCATTGAACATACTGATGCTTAAATCAGTTACTGTTATTTCTTTAGTAAGAGGCTATGAAAATTACTGAATAAGATGACACTGACCAGAAGGGTTTGAGAAACAGCATGCTACATAGCAAGAATAAGAGACTGCATAAAGACTATTTTGCACTAATGCATAAAACACTGTTTTGAATCTGGACCACACAAGAAGGCTTTTTTGTAATGAAGACAAGGACATGGATTCCTGAGTCTGGGAAAGGTTTGGCTTTATCATAGACTTTTTTGTCCAGACATAAAAAAAAGCAATGAGCAGTTTATTTACTTTTTCCAATGCGTGCATGCTGAACACAGGACCATCATGTGCTTTGACAGTTTTTATGAGAAAAACATCTCTCCAAATACACACATCCCCCGTGGAGGTTCCAGAGAACGCCATCTCTTCTGTCCAGCCATATACTGCACACATCATTGTGTCAGTTCTTCCCAATGCACCTATGCAGCCCTTTCTCCCAATTAGTCCTCCTCCTGGTTCAGACCAAAAACAAGTCATTAGACATCTGCTTGGAACTATAGTACAAGAACTATACCCAGAGCAACAAGTCCTTTCCTTTTAGTCCACCCATGCTCCCCAAAGAAATGAGTTTGAGAAGAGATCTCACAAAATAAATTTATTATTTGTCAACTTTCACTACAATAAAAACTAAAACCAACCAACCAAACAAGAACAAACCAAAACCAAACAAACAAAAAAACAGAACCCAAAAGATCCAACCTTACTTTTAAATTACTACTTTTTTTTCTTCAAAATCATCATCTCCAAGCTTTTATCATAGTTAAGATTTCTTTTTAAAGAATTTGTAGTAGCACTTTTAGTAAATATTCTGAGACATTTTGTTCTTTCTATAGATAGCAAGCTCAATTGTGAAAATTAATAATTTACATAGACATCAACACCTTGCTCTCAGGCCATCTTGGTTAATTTCTGTTGGAGCTAGAACTGAGAAAAACAGTGTAATTTTTTTCATCACACCGTTTTCGCTACACAATCTTTATCAGGACTCATGTGAGTTCAAGTACATAAATTCTGCATGAACAATTAGAACATTCTTAGGAGATAAGCTAGTCTTCTGTAGCACATGCATCTTTATATATGAATCGAGGTGTGAAACAATCATATTCACACAAGTATCAGGGAATAGGTTTTTCACTGTTCAAAATTTCTCAAGCAGAATTAAAACTGGTTTTTAATTCTCAAGATCAATAGAGGTATCTAGACAAAGAGCTCTCAACTGGCAGATGTGTCCTCTTCAAGTGCTTTGTCTGAATTTTGTATGCGAATTTTTTATAACCTTAATATTATTTATACCTTAATATTATTTATGCCTTTTTACAGCATATGTGCTGTAAAGGTTGTTCTTCCAAAAACTCTTCTATGATTTTAGAGCAGGACTACAAAATCCAAATATGTAAAAAATATCCAAGATATCCAAAATATGTAAAATTTTCATATTATTACTAGATATAAAAACAGACAGTAAAAATGCAAGGTCTTTTCTTCTTATGTAGCTCTAGCTCCATGGCAGATTGATCTTAAAAAGAATTTCCACTACTGCCATAATACCAATTAACATTATTACTGGTAGGGCAACACTAATTAAGAGATAGACAAAGAAAACATTTGCCTTTCATGCACAAAACATACAGTAAGAGATGCAATGGTTACACTGTCAGTAACAGAATATGCTCTAATTCTGAAAAGTGTTCTTACCCGCTCTCCGCCAGAATTTCATGTGTTTAATTCCAACTGTAATCAATTTATCAGGCATGTAAGGATTAATCTTAACAACAAAAATCTTATCTTTGCTTCCCCTGAAATGCAAAGTAAAATAATTTAAATACAAGTATAACGCTTAATATTTTTAAATAGATTTGGGAGGGGTTTTTTTCTTTTATTTTTATGTATACCTGCTCTAGCTTGCTTACATTTCAAATCATTACTAATAGTTTATAATGAGGAAGTAGAAAGCTAAAGAAGCAACATATTGAGTCCTGTTCTATTTTCATTACCTTTCAGTTTCCAAGGCAGGTGAGTAATTATGTTACTTCAAAGAGGCACTAGGAGGCATTTTCTTTGCAGAAGAAAATATATTTGCATTAAGTTCGGGTATATGGCATTTAGATCTTTGACAGCTCATAATGACACTTAAAGGAGTAAAGTCAAAAATCTAATTTTAAATTTGCTTATCTTGAAAACAAACTGAATGACACATTGTCATTCACCATTTAGCTGATTTTTCTGGTTTTGTTAGAAAAAAATTTATGCTGCGATAACACCTTTGATGGAAATTACAGTTGGTTCTAAAAACATTAAAACCTCCTGTGTTTTAGGTTCCTTACTACGCTACTATAAAACTAATGCTTTGCTTCAGTCCTACAGTTTGAAAAACAGCTTTCAACTATGTTTGCTATCTATGCAAAGCAATGCTTATAGATTATTTTTCCTTACTTAAAATGCAGAAGAGCCTCCAATCCCTAATTTTAGCTCCTTGTTCAAAAGTGGAAATAATCTTTTATTTTCTGTCCTTTCAGACCACTAGATGAACTAGTGGCTGAATGAATGAAACAGTTGCTTTCCAAACTCACAGTCATCTTCAAAGTACAGATGCTGCTCTCAAAAATTCTAATCAATTCCTCTGATTTGTGGGTTGGAGAAAAGAAAAAAAAAATTAGGTGAAAGGCAGATAAACGTCTTTAGAGAAGCCAAGATAACTGGGCTTTTGACAAGTAACTGGGAAGGGAGTACCTTCTTTATCTACATCATCTATTGAGAATTTTCATTCTTTAGTGGATAACAAATTCAATATGTGTTTAAAAATAAAATGAGAGTCAATTAAATTAAAGAGAAATAATGGATGAAAGGGAAGCTGACACTTTTTAAACTGTACTGCAGAGAGTAATAAATCTTTTTAAAATCTACCTAGAACAACATTTAGAAAATAAGCACTGAATCCAGACAGAATGGGACAAAATCCACTCACACTACTGCTCTATTTAAAGCAATAGATCCTTAGGGAAAAAAAAAAGTCAAAGGTTTAAATAACATTACTCACAATTAGAAATAGGATTCTATCTTGTAGATTAAAATGATTAATAAACATATATTAAATTATCTGTGCAGACACAAACTTTTGAAATATTTAACCTTTGGATGTTACTTAGACCAATTCCCTGTTCAAAGCAGAGCTGACTTCAAAGTTAGATTAGGCTGGTCAGGATGCAGAAAGGAAAAGGAAAGAACACTGAAGAAAAAAGAACTCTGCAAAACAACTGCAAATGACTATTCCAAGAAAGGTGCGACCTCTGACGAACAAGACCTGAACACACCATTTATCACCATCTCTAAGAGGACAAAGAGAAGTGCACAGAGTTTTAAAAAAAATATTTCAGAACACAGCAATCTCTTCTATGCCATCTTTCTTCACCAGTTGAGTAGTCACTGTAATAGTTCTTGTTGACGATCAGACCTTCATTTACTTCTTCCACAGAAAGTTTTTAACACGACATAAATGTTATTGCCTGCATTACGTATGTAATAGAAACTGCTAATTTATTAGCGAACTCTTATTTTTTTAATGAATATAATTTTCTTACTGACATTTGATAGTATATCTAGGTACAGATTTTAAAACATACTTAAATTCCTACCTTACTGCTGAAAGCTTTTCTCCTTTCTTCCAATCCCAGAGTACAATAGTGTGATTATCATCTATTCCAACAGAAGCCAATCGTTTCCCATCCGCTAGAATAATAAATTTATTATTAAGAGAGTAGATAGATAACTATGTTGCAATAATAAGAAATCATATTAAAAATATTATAACTGCCCAAATATTATAAGAATGTACAAACAAGTAAATAAGCATATGATGTTTTTAGAGGCATGTTTTTTCATCCATTTGCTTTTAAACTTGGATGAAGTGCAGCACTTTAAATTATCCTGTCTCAAATTTGAACTTAGATGCTCTCCGTTTATATTAAATCCCTTGTTCAGTTAGCTGTTGACAGAGTTGCACAAAAACATTCACCACAGGTTGTACTTGTGAAAATCTTACGTTCACTCTGAAAATCTCTATTCATTTCTGAACAGGATGGAACTGAAGCCATACCATGAAATTTGTGAAATGCCCTTAAACTTAGCAGTACCATGAAGTCTTGGAAAGTTTTGACACATATTCCACATTAACCTTCAATAAACAAGCTGTTTGTGCTCACTCAAGATCAATGACTTCCTGACATGTATCTATTTTGCTATATATCCATGCCAGAATTTGAGAAATGAGATTCATATCTTGAAAAACGAGAAACAAAAGTAAGAAGCAGCAAAGACCACAAACCATTCATCTTTGTGATCACACATATTTGCTGTGAGTTCAGAGATCTTATCCAGGAAATCCAAACAATTAAAGAATGAATAGAAGCTAGTGGAGCAGAGGAAATTTAATATTGGTACAGGAATTCAATGTAGGGGGTGTAAAAAGGGATCTCAAGGGATTTAACTGATAGTCTCATGTTAGTTTAAGGTGGAGAGAGAGCCTCTGTTTCTGACCAGAACTCCCTAACTGGACTTGCTGAATGTATCAGTGTGCTACCAATATAGCTTTCAGGATTTCATAAAAAAAAGAAAAAATTGCACACCCGATCAATTTCCTCAAAAAAGCTTCTTACACAGATGTAAAGCAGACACAACACTCCACATCTGTGCACCTGCCTTGTGCAACCAAAAGAAATTCTGAAGTGCTCAGCTCAGCTGTTAAACAGGACAGTAGCTGTTCTTGCATTTCCTATGTGCAAGAGTTCACAGGAGGTCTTTCTAGTGAGTGTTCATTATAAGACAGCATCTCTCATTTGACATTGAACAATGGGGAATATTTTTAATACAAAATTTGCAGTGTAAAGGAACCCCCAGTTTCTCAGTAGAACTGATTATCTTGTATTTTCACACAGAAAAGGAAAAGTGTAAATAAATAAATAAATACTTATTACCTGAAAAATCAACAGCACAAACACCATACTGGTGATAGCCCTTTAATACTGAGAGTGGCTTTATTGTTTCTGTATCCCAAATGTGTATTGAGGAATCTCGACCAACCTGAAAGTATACATAATTCATAGCCATTTTTTTTCATTTCTCATTTATTTTACACAGTTGTTTAAAAAGTATTAAGAATACTTCAAAAAGTATTTGAAAAAAATTACAGCGATAGAATTTTCGTAGTATTATTATTGTCTGGCAAGCAGAATATTATTCCTTTTGCTGCTTCTCAAAGACCATTTCCCAGCTGACTTAGGCACATTAATCACAATTAACTGAAGTCCTCCTGGGGGGGGTGGGAGGGGGGGGAGAAAAAAAGCCCTTCATTGATTGCACTGTAGCATATTTATTCCATCAATTTTTCATCAATCATTCCCTGTCTAAAAATAAAAGGTTATTTTTATTGCTAGTATGTCAGCTTCTCTACGTTTCAGAAATCAAGGTGACTTCTGCTGCTCTCTGGTGTCATTACAAGGCAGATTCTAATACACTGATACCTGTGGCACAAAAATGCACTAGTGTAGGCAACAAACCTAAGGTAAGAAATGGAATATAGCTTATTCTTTTCAACTATGCACAAAAGCACTATTAGTCAGCACTTAAAAGATTATTTGCTATTCCAAGGGTTTTGCACCACAGTGCACAAATAAAAAGGTTGCAAAACCAGAACAAAACTCTCTTGCATTTAGGGCTCAGAAAAACTAGGATCTATTTCTGGTTTTGTCACAAACTTAACATTAAATATTCATAAAGCTTTTCAGAACACCCACTATCAGGAAGATCTGAACCAGGGAGGTATGAGGAATTAGGCATTAGGCATTACCTAGTTTCCTCATGTAACATAGTATACAACAATATGTAATGTGTATGTATAAAACAGTATATAATGGAGTGTATCTTTCTGCTGATAGCATAAGTTATTGTAAATTCAGGGACATTTTTATTCATAGCCTTTACTACTCCAAAATTAAATCAACTCAATTCTTATATTTAGGGCTAATTTCTTAACTGACCTACAGAGTTATGTTAATCTCAACATTTTTACAGAAATCAAGAGCGTAATAAACAGAAGTTTATTTCTATTAAAAAATTCAGTTCACATGTTTTCCAATTTATTATACAATAACAAGAGCAACAATGATAAAAATGATAAGCATAAATAAAAAAACATGAAACATCAGCTCAAACCTTCAAGTCCTAGTGTATAAATATTTACCGAAGACTTGTTTGTTTGAAGATATGAGTGAAAATAATTTATCTAAAATAACTGTCTGGCAAAAGATAAAATTAACAATTATTATTATTATTATAAAATGAACTTGAGCAACATAGATCCCTTTGTTGGATGCACAATCAGTACATAGTTTGCGTATAGGTGATAATGAAAAACATAATGCATTAAAATGGAATGCCAGACTGTAACAACAACTGCTCACTTCATACTGCAAAATAGTAAATGAATGCAATGTTAATATAGCTAACTTCACAAAGCAGATGTTAAAAAAATATATCTTATCTCCACATTTCTTCCACCTGTTATCAAGAAGCTGCAACATAATGCCGAATAAAAAATATTAATCTATTCTTAGTTTTAAATGATGTTCAGAAAAACTATGGAGTATATACTCTTACCATAATACAAATAACTGTAAAAAACACTTCTGTGTCAGTTTTTTACCACAACTCCATCTGCAACAGAAATGCAGTCCTTCATCTGAATAAATGTAGATTGGATGCTCTTCCCCCAAGACCTTTCTAAATTCAGTAGTAACAACTTCAGATTGTTTTTGCAGATAAACATGAATCCTACCTGGCCTGTTGCCACATAGTCCTTTAAGGGATGAATAGCAAGGCAAAGGATGTCATCATCATGACCTAGATAGAAGCGCTGCGTGTTCTGCTGCCGGTTGTACACCACTCCCACTGCTGCCACATGGTATACGATTTCACCCGTCTGCGTGTAAAAGAGATTGCTTCGGCAGTCGTAACCTCTGTAACTAAGTCAACAAAAAAGGTTTGTTCACCAAAGTCATAAACATATATACTGAAACTGAGATAAAGTTATGCTGATTAATTTTGTGCATGTAAAACTCATGTTACTTACCAATTACTGTTTCGGTGTTCTAAAATTCTGAATAGACTTTCCCATTCTTAAAGGAATATCAATTTATCAATCTAATTTACTACTCAGACATCAATACTACAAGCACTAGTTTAAAAGTGGCACTTAATTGTTACTTTCCACAGCTAGTTTAGAAGAGAAAGTAATAGCTAGTAATTTCTTCAGACCACACTGAGAAGTTGGGCATGCAACAACTAGTTAAGTGAAGTAGAAAATGTCCAAAATATTAGTTTTGGCTATTTCCTACTGCTCAAAAATCAGGCAGCAAAACATGATAGTTGATAACAGAAAACAAATGTTTTGGTTTTTTTTTTTAATAGAACAGTTTCTTTTTTTGAAGGAAAACCTGTCTGCTTTCTTAGTGATACAGGAACTGGCATGAGTAGGCCAATTCCCAACTGAAGTCTGTATGTACTATCTCAGTACACTCATTTCTTCCTAGATGTGACTCAGATCATGAAGTTACATACATCCTTCCTCATGTACACAGCGCAACCATATGCACTGGGGAAGTAATGAATCTGTAAGGCAGCTGGTCAACTTTAGTTTAATGAATATTCCAAACACCGTGGATCCATATTCATAAACACTAGATCTATGCACTCCTGGAAAACAATAGCACACATACTTGGAACAGATTTGAATATAATGTATTTCCGTTGGCTCACCTACTTCACACACAATGGTACTTATGTCATTGTATTAGAGAAAAATTACTAAGATCACCACACAAAGTTTTAAACAGACCAGCAGATAGTCCAGGTCCACTGCTCCCCAGAAGAAGAATATTGTATTTCATGAACTTGCATCTCAAACTTTTGGAAGAACATGAAATTCCTCCCTGCCCAGTCCTCTAACCTGTCCAGGTCCCTCCAGATGGCAACACAGCCAGCCTCAACACAGCCATCATGTCTGCCAGCCTCTCCTCCCAGCTTTGTACTGGCTCCCATACTGTAAAGCCTAAAGCTGGGTCTCATTAGATCACAAAAAAAGAGATGTGAACTTCTTAAACCAGCAAAAATTGTGATAGCACAGAAATAAAGATTTTAAATAAGGCTCCCTTCAACTCACAGGCAGATTCTTAACTTCACATTTGGTCCTAGTCCAGCAACTTTTCAGTGTCTCCTGAGTTACTGTCCCTTCAAGGTCTCCAGCAGAATCTCTCTTCACATTTGATCTGGAGCTCAGCTATGTCTGCTCCCTGCTTTTCTCAAAGTGACCAACAATTTAGACTCACAATACAACTGCAGACTCTTCAGTCCTGCTTTGCTCTCCCTCCACCCACATCCTTCACTAACAACCTTCCCCTGCAGCAGCATGTGCAGATGTTTGGAAGCTGATTTCTGCCTAACCCAGAGTGCTGTCTGCTTGCAGCCTTAGATGTACAGCCACTAGGTTTTTAAGGAACAGAATATACAATGACCTACAGTAACTATGAAGAAAGGAAACAAAAATAACCTATCACAGTATGTAACATCACCATTTTAAGTACATGACAACACTTGGAGAGGGGTAGGGATTATAAAGGCAGGAGCAGTGCCAGAGAAGATACCTGAACCTATTGTTGCTCAGACATCATTTTCCTGTGCTTCACTCTGCATTGTGCTCAGCTAAACATACTGGATTTTCTTTGCAAGCACAGAGTCATTAAAAAAAAAAAAAGCCAAATATTCATCCTAAAAGAGAATACTAAAAAAACAAACAAACAACAAAAACCAACATCTATGAAAACAGCATGCTGAAAGAAATACTGGACATTGAACAATTTCTTGCAAGCTTAGCAGTCACCTATAAAAGTAAAAGGTGTGAAGACAGCAAAAGGGTTTCAGGTCCTCCTACACGCAACCCAGGAACTCAGAATTTTCCCAGCTCATCATAACAATTGCCTATATACCCTAAATTAAACCTAGTGAAACTGAGTACATTAGTGCCATGTATCACAGGACTACTCAAAATATCCAAAATGCATCTAGGATGCAGGAAAATAGTTCTTATTATTCATAACTTCTTGTGATAGAAGTTAATTTTAGTTAATTTCCTCTAGTTATTACAAAAATTAGTACAATCAATTGTTTACCATTAAAATACAACATATTTTGCCAAAATATCAAGCAGTGCCAACAAAGACTCTTTGTCACCACACTAAACACATTTGGTCTTTCCCATGGGCCAGTTTATGAACTCCTTGACAATAAAGGTACTTTTTACCAAGAGGGAAAGTGATGGGCCTAAGTTAAACAGCAATGAAAAGAAGCATATTTCAATGTAGAAGATCATTCCCTAAGAATATTCTACACTGTTCCAAAATACTTACATCTCCATATTATTAAACCAATTTAGAACTGAGATTACTAGCTAATCTCTGAAAAAGCATTAAGAGAAATAATTTATTCACATGCAGAAAACAAACCAAAGAAATTTACAAGGCATCTTTATTAGCAACTATAAATTAAATAATAATGAAAGCAAGTTCTGTATTGTTACTGAATAATATATAACAAGGCACAATAAAAATTAAGACTGCATTCTGCCATAGTTAATTATCCAGGATTGATTCAAGTTAATGTGACTAACTATCAGAAGATGTAGCTTCCTAAGTGCCACATAGGGAAAAGAAATTGCCATTACCAAAGTCATAAATAGCAGGGGCTGCATTCAATTTGAGATTAAGACATGTAAACATAGGTGTTCACATGTTTGTTAGATACATTAATTCCTATATTTTAATCAACACTGTTGTAGTCAAGAGAGTCAGTTCAACCTGCAGGGCTGCTCAGCTGGCCAACCATCAGCATTTCATCTTACCTGAGCCAAATCCCTCCTTATGCTCCCCTGACTACTGACTGAATCTCCAATGACTGTGATGGAAGTTTAAATGTACACATAAAACCATTTCCTTTTGGGTACATCACTGTGAATTCTGTAACCTGAAGCTGAATCCTACCCACATTTGCAAGTTACATATCTATATCCAGCTAACAAGCAACTTCACAAGTACTGTCCTCTCTGGGAAAAGAGTCAATGTCCATAGTTTGTCTAATGCTGTAAGTTTCAAATTTTGCATGTTACTCTTCAAAGTATATGTGGGAAGCTTCTACATGTGGTCCAATCCTCCCCCAAAATCTCTAGAAGAACCAAATGTCAACACAAACATGATTGAGTCTTTAGTACAAAGGTGGAGGCTTTTTTTTTTTTAATATTCTGCATAGCAGCAGTTTTCTCAAGAGGACCCACTCATAGGCTATTCCCTTCAGATGATATTTGTAGGTACTTGTAGGAATCCATGCAAGATGTTACAAAGCTCTCATTACAGAGCATTCTCCGTATCATCTTGAAACTGTTACCAAATTTCATCTTACAGTAAGGTATTTTATTTAATATCCTGAAACTCAAACTAGATTGTGCTTAAATACGTTGAATATTGAAAAATAATTCTATGATTCTATGAATATTCAAAAATATAAAAAATCATTCTTGTGAAATCAACAGCATAGCTCTGAGAGAATACGGGGCATGAGTATTACATGTGAGTCCTTATTTCCTGCCAGCCAAAAGAAAGCATAAGCATTGACTCCAAGAAAAAGGTTCTTCTGAATAGTTCATGTTTCTGAACCACCACCCTGCCAAATACATGGCAGAATTAAAATACAGGAATAATCAAAAAGAGGCCAAATTTGTACACCAATTTAACAAAGTGTTTCTGATCATGACTGAATCAGATCCCTTAGAGAAAGACACAGTTGAACCTCTTAATAGAAGTTCTTTCCTCATCCATGTTAGTCAGAAGCTGGCTCACATACTCTAAATTTCAAAACAGGAAGTAACAGGAAGTAGCCAAAGAGAGAGATTTAAGAGATTTCTTACAGGTTATCAAGAGATTTTTAGAAGTTCGTCTTTCACAGTAGTTGAAAAATTCAAAACAAAACACCAAAAAGCTCAAAAACAAAGAAAAGAGAAAGAGCTTCCAATTCCCCTAATTAAAAAAAAGCACCACTTCTTACATTTTCAAGGAACATCCAAGACATTTCCATTGCAGCTAAAGAAAGATGAAGCAAAGCAGACTTCCTGAATCAGAGATATGCCTATTACTCACTTGAATGTGGGTCACTTTAAAGTTAACAGCCTGGACATTGAGAAAAATCTGTTGTTCAGCATGGATTCTTCATTAGTTTTCTTGATGCCCATAGGGTAACCAGACAGAACTCAACAGGACATTCTACTTCTGGTCATTCCTGGATATTCTGGTCAAGCTTCACTTCTGTTGTGAAGGAAATAACAATAATACCAAAGATCCAGGGCCCTTGCTTGTCCCACATCTTCTTCAGGATCATTTGGTTTTATTCTTAGACCAACTTTTAAAGACTACATACAGCAGCTACCCACCTTAATGCATTCTCTACACAGATATAAAGATCTTCAACTGAGAATTCGGGAGCACCAAAAAGAGAAATAAAAAACCCCAACTGTGTACCAAGCTTCCCAGTTGTCATTATTTCCAAAGCTACTACTCAGACTACATGTCTTCTGCAGACAAAATTGCTAATTTGAATATTAAGTATTCTTAGCCAATTAATTTATTAAGCATTCCATGTGGAGCCCTACTAAAATTGTTTAAGTGCCACTATAAAGACAGACAGTATCAGTAACTTCTCCCTGCATTTAGTTATATCTGAAAAGAAGCTGTATTCCTGCAAAGAGGTATCTTTTGAAAGGAAAACTTGACTTGCAACATCTTACTTGAATAAAGGCTTTGGTTTTGCTTTATATCAAGAGAATTTATATTTCTGATCATTATTCTAATGTAGTAACATCTAGTACCAGTTTGCTTTAAAACATCTTTTTCCTGATAAAAATTCTTCACTTATGAAGAATTATGGGAAACTACTAATCCTAAAGATAAAATTGTAAGATTTCAAGGATGCATCTAAACATCATTCTGCAACTCAAATTAGCACCAAAAAAGAATGAACTCATTTTTAACAAACTTACAAGACCTATTAAGAATTACATTTAATTCCTAAATTAAGAAAGGAACATGTATGTTGTTTCAGACTAGATACAAAGAGTTTATTTTTTTTTTTTAAATAAATCACTGCTAGAAACACCACTTTGTCCAGAACCCAGTCATCTTCAACTACACAAAGTTTCTGTTCTAGCTATCAAAATCATACATCAAAGAGAACTACTGCTTTCCAGATACTGAAAAGTATGGGTGAGATTACTGAATACTTTATTTAGTCACTTGTATTCAAGCAATAAGTACCAGCTGAAGCTCGAGTTCAAATTCACTTCAGAATTCATGTGTAGAATTAGTATGCTTGCATCAAAGCTTTTTATTTATTTAGTGTAAATTTATTTCTACAGATATAAATGAAAATAGCAAATCATAAAGCAACAGATATAAAAGTCTTTAATCAGATTATTAAATTATAAACACCAGTCTACAAAATTGAAGTCTTGTATATTTTAAAGAATCCTAGTTTGCATACCCATGAACAAAATGTAGTCTTATACTGTTCCCTGGGGCTCGCTCACGTCTCTTAGAAGCTGCACTTTTTCTTTTTTCTTTGCATTGCTCTTTAAGTTGAGGTAGATCTTCTTTGTAAACCTTTAAGAAAAAGCATACTTAAAAATTAAAAGACTCATCAGAAAAACATGTTTCTGAGAATTCAGCTGCTGTTATCACTCATGAAAATGTTATTCTGACATAACTGAAAAAATCCTCCAATACCTGTAGCTGGTGACTATATAATGCAGCTTGGTTTTAAATTGCATTCTAGGATTACATGCAATAATTTTTCTCTCTGTTAATATTAATATTAATTAATATCTTGCTTGTAATTATTATTTAATCATTATATTTTAATAAGCTTGATCTTTTGAATGCATCAGGTAACAAACATTCTAAAGGTTTTGGTCAGTTCCTGTGCAGTCTCCCCAGTTCTGAGATTTCAACAGTCTTCATACATGACCAACTTAAACCTTAGGAAGATTCCAACTGCTATTAAAACTAAAATCTTTACCTGCCGACGATAGGTGATCTGTGTCTCTTGTTCAATTTCAGAGTCCAGCTCTGGAACATCAGACTGATCTGAATCTGATTCATCACTATTAGAATCAACCAGACTCTCTGTCACCAAGAAAACAGAAATAAAAAATTAAGCAACCTAAATTACAAGCCAGAAAGTTTAAACTAACTGCTTAAAGTTTCTGATTTGATAATCAATGCTTATGTTAACTACAACATAAACTGCTAATAATTGACAGGAACAATTCTGCTGCTACATAGGAAATAAGCCATAAATACGATAATTTTGGGTGCTGGAGTGAGTTAGTTTTCATTAACTAAAATAATTTCATGAGCTTTAATGTTAGAAGGAAAGGGAAAATAAGATAATTAAATAATCAATATAAAGCAGAAACTGATACTTGCACAAAATTAAGAAAGGGTCCAAAGACAAACTTATGTTAAAGTGAGCCACTGATGCAAGTAGAAATTCTTCAAGTAGGTTAGGGGGAGGGAAAAATTATAGATGGGAAGAAAGAGGAAAATTTTTTGTGACTGCAGAGAAAAACGGTAGTCATGTAAAGTTTGACATGCAGGAAGAACCTGTTATTGTTTCCTTCATTTGTTACTGACAAGTTCACCTCTGCATCTGTATTTATTTACCTGTTTGCTGGATCCACACTGATACATATTCACCTGATCTGAGCAATTAAATGGTGAAACAGCCTATTTTATTGTAACTCTATATTCTCATTTCCCCAGAGGATTCTCTAAATTCCTTTGGGAATTTCCAAGGGAGGCACTCAGTTAACTGTTTTGATTTTAGGAAACTCATGAGAATAATTGTTTTATTAGTCACTAGTGGAAACATGATCTTCATTTTTTCCCAAACAGAAAAAATCTATATTCTGCTTTAAAAAAATTAAACAGTTATAATACTTACATTATCATCTAAATACTTCAAAATTTTCAACAAATTAGTATAAAATTGTATTTTTCCAATGACACCTGAGCATCCAGTTGTCAATTTAGTAAAGTGTGATATATACAGAACTCAGAAATTCATATCTATGTTTGAACATTTAAAATTTTTCTTTGTAAAAGAGTCACAGCAGTGAAGGTTTTTCATACCCTTGCTAGCCTGAACACACAGGTGTGATGGTTTGACCATTGGCCAAATGCTAGTGCACAGATTTTTTTCATCTTCACCAAAGATAATTAATGCCAAACCAGAACAAGAGGGTACTGGCAAGTATTAAACAACTCTATCAGGTGCTTCAGGCACCTGCAAAGTTTAAAGAACAACAACTGTTGTGACTGAGCAGACTGACAATTTTGAATATTTATTTCAGTGCCATCACCAAAGAATTTTACTTCTCTTTTAGCCTCTTGTTGTGTTTTTTTCAGTTTGCTCCTTGCCTTGGGGTGCTATATGAAGAGTGTCCTTCAACTTGCGGTCGGGGACAAACTTCCACTGAAAGACAGAATGATCAGCTCCCCCAATGGAAACAACCCACTGGTGATCGTGCGACCATCTGACGTTTGTCACATGAGCAGAATGACCAAGATATTTTTTAAACTTTGCTCCTAGAACAAGAATAAAAATATCTCTCAATACTTGTGAAATAAATGTTTCAGAAGCACCTCAGAAAATCATATTAAAGAACCCATAGAAAAAGTAGTGTTTAATAAACATATTCTAATTTCTACTGGTATTTTAATCAATAGCAACAACTTCTTGCGGTTTTCACAAATTTTAATGTGTGTATAAGATACATTTTTACGTTTAGGTTCCAAAATATAATAACTTAATCAAGTCAAACACAAGAACAGAAGACATATGATAATGTTGTATGAGGTGCACCAGAGATTTAAAAAATTTCACTGTATTAATTTTATTTTTTACAAAGTAAAATTATTACTTCTACTTTGAAAAAATACAGTTACTTAAACCATGTGTATTTAAGTCTGTGAAAACAGCCCCATATACACACTTGTAGCACAGGTTCCCAATGTACAATATCAGTGCTAAGCACTTCTAACAATTCATCTCCTCCCACGTTTAGCAGTAGAACTGGTAGTACTAGTACAGCTACATCCAGTTAAAGTTTTCATGGCTACATAACTGCAACACAGTCATTGGATGAGTTACTGAAATGAAGCTCCTAACAGCACTCCATTATAAGTAATCTTTTTAGATCAGAAAGGCTTCATTGTTTCAGAGCTGTTTGAAGAACTTCATTCTACACACCATTCAATTTTAATGCTGGCTATAACTGCATGGATAGGTCTTAAGATATGTCTTCAACTTTTACGTACTTAAATGAATGTTTTGGGTGTAGTTTTTAAAGACTGGTATTCCCCCATTTTTTTAAACTCTTTTTGAAAAAAAGTGATATTAAAAGCCATTTTATTTTCCAGTCTTCTAATACATTTTTCTTGAATAGTCACAATTTAAAAACATGCATATAATTGAATTTAAAAGGCACTACCTTTTCTTAGACATGGGTATCGAAAGAGCTTTACTATTCCGTAATCATCAGCTGTAACCATAACTTGACCAATAAAATTTGCATCCACTGAATTTATATCATTTATATCGGAATATTTGGGCCAGATTCCATTAACTTCAAGGCCAGAAACACAGGTCCATGACGCCCACTGAATGCCTTTCAATTCCTCCTTGTTTGTTACTTCTTTTCCACCTAAGCAAAAAATAAAGAGCCATTTCTCAATAACCGCTCGTGCAATTTTAAAGAATGCAACATTTTTAAAAACTCTCTAAAAATTGAATCCAAATACAACAGAATTAAAAACTGACTTCTGAAATGGTCCTGATCTAGTATTGCCTATTATGACCAACAGAAGAAGACTTCTCAAGACTATTTAACAGAAGCTCATAGGTTTGGTACTTTATAGCTTTTATTATTTCTTGGTATCTGCTTGAGGCTGTTATTTTTAAATGTTTATCAAAAATACATTAAATCATTATAAGATATAGTTCACAAAAAATTCTGTTGCTGAATGACTGTAGAAACTTGGATTATTTAGAGCAAGAGCTGAAGAACTCATATCTGGCCACTGCAAATTACTAAAACCACCTATTTTGTGCTTAGATCCTTGTTACATTATTTCACACCAGCTCTATCTGTAATGATCCAATCCCACAAGGTAAGAGCTGAGGAACTGAGTCAGACCAAAGGCCCATTAAACAGATACTGTGTCTTCTGGAAAGGCCAGAAGCCAAGGGCTGGAGCAATGCAAGAACAGCACAAGCAAATGTGAAAGCTGTGAGTCAGACTGAACACACACCTGGAGAAGGTGAGCAGGACAACAATCCACTTCTCAGCCTTTCAATCACTAAACCATGTAAACAATGATTAACAATACTGTTTATATCCACAACTAAGTCCTGCAGGTCTTGTGCCAGACAACTGTAAGTTCCTTAATTCATTGTGGAATTTCAAATGTTACACAATTTGATCATTATTTTGAAATATTTGGGCGATCCCTCTAACTCCACTGACTTCAATAAACTTTT
Source organism: Ploceus nigricollis (assembly GCA_013399945.1). NCBI lineage: Eukaryota > Metazoa > Chordata > Aves > Passeriformes > Ploceidae > Ploceus > Ploceus nigricollis. Next base: position 724,603 of record VXBC01005964.1, on the reverse strand, counting down.
TTTCATAAACAAGGTTTCACAATCCCGCATTCTAACATATGAAGAAACTCCAGGCTGAAAGCTCTCTATATAACTTCAAATTGCTGCTCCTGTGTCTGTTTGTTACTGTCTAACTAAATTCTCACTATCTTTTCTTACACATCTTCTGTTGCGTTCAGTGAACAGAATCAAAGTTGTGCATAGAATGAATTAGATCCTTCAGCAGAGTCATAAAAAGCACCAAGAATCTGTGAATAATGTACAGTGCAAAGCATAAATCTTGTCTAAGAATGAAGGGACATTATAAAAAGTGGTGATAATACACAGTTACTACAAATACAAATACCACAAAGTTGAGTGGGAAGAATATATAATATTATGAAAAGAGGGTATGCAACAGACAGAAGTCAAGCCTTGGGATAAATACTGCCATATGCATATTCTAATAATGACTACTTAAATTTCAAGCTTTAAGACAGCAATATGTGCATATGTGCTCTACAGAGGGAACTACCTTGACAGAAATTATTTCAAGACTATGGGACACTCCAGTCAAGTTTTCAAGAAAATTGTCTTGAAAACACTTGCAATAATAGGGTTATCACAACGTTCCTCATTGTAAAAGCTCTTTTAAGTTGAATTCCTCAGTCTGCTGCATAGTTCTAGACAACCAAATGCCTCTTCTGAGCTGCAATGTACTGATTATTCCACACATTTTAAAAACCATTCAGTGCAATCAAATGATAATTTACTTAATATCCAAGCTCTATAAAAACAAAGCTATTAAGCTATTGGAAAATATAATTTAAATGCTGCATTTTAATTCTTAAGAAAAAAGTGGGAGCAAAAATTTATTTTTGAGAAACAAAATAAATTATAAGGCAGCATCTCTAGTATAAAAATGTACATTGGAAAGGAGACTAAACACATAAGGATAAAAATATTTCAGGAACTTTGCCAGAAAAATGCTGTACTTACTCAAATGTGGCAAATAATCTTATGAACTTACAAAATCTTCATCTATACCCCCATGCTTTGAACCAGGATTTACATTTGGCTTTTTTTTTTTTACAAAAGCACTATATGTTATTTCTGTTTTAAGTAACATATAGCATGAAGGCAACCCAGAATCTTACCTGGCATTCTGTAAAAAAGTCTCTTTCCATTGCCATCATTGGTCTGTAAGTATTTACTGTCTGAAGACCAATCCATATGCGTGATGAAGCTTAAGGATCCAATACATTCCCCAACTTTCTTGTATCGCTGAACAACGCCATATATATCCACAGAGCTGTCATTGGAACCAACAGCTAGGAAATTGCCATCTGGAGAATATTTGAGCTCATGAATAGCTTCTTTCCTGTCTTTGATATGAACAACCTCAGTCATATCTCTGTAGTATGAAAGAAAGCATGTCATAAGTAGAGAAGAGCCTCATCACACTGTCAAGTTCCCAGTCTAAAAAACGAACAAGATTGCGAAATTATATATTGAACCTAACTATCCTATGTGTGCAAACACAACACTGCTGTTTTTAGAGTTGCTTAGGGCTTCATGGAGAAAAAAAAAGAAGGAAACAGTGACACAAGAAGGTGCTTCACTGGGCTGAAGGACAGTGAACAAAAGGAACTGTTCAAGCTGGGTCCACAAGAAAATTTCATCAAGTAGATTATGAGATCTTTATTCACCCCTGGAGGGAAACTTCACTGACATGAGACACAAATCTCATTTTCCCTTTAAAACTGTGGGATCATAGCAGCACAAGGCAGTACTCGTTTTGTATGCATGATGTGCTGACAGCAGAATTCCAGCACACAGAAACAATTTACGAAGTAATGAAAATTTATTTCTTAGCAATTCAAGGATAATTCATAAATACGAAACCTAAAGCAAAATATTTCCTAAAACACTGCCACTCTCTGCAAATAGACTAGTATACTTTTTCAAACAGGTTGTTATAGAACAACATGAACATAGGTAGCCCATGTTTAAAAAATCTGAGCACCCGCTGCAATTTAAAACAAAAACACAAGTGACCACATGCATGGCCACAAGAGATCAAAATATTAATAACATATATATTTTTAAGTTTTGTAACATACCTGACTCGAAGCACAGTGAAAGAGCCATCCTTCATTCCAAGAGCAAGATGGATTCCATCAGTACTAACCGCAGCACAGCGAATGGGCTCCTCCATGTTGCACCGGGCAATCAGAGCATGGTCTATTAAACTCCAGATTCTAAAATAAAGTAATTATTTCAAATGTAAAATGGGTGTGCAGCTTTGTCACAGACAAGATGAAGCCTTCAATTTCTGCACAATGCTGGACATGGCAATGTCCCTATTTGAAAATAATTTTCCACAAGGAAAATCTAAAACATAAGTGTGAATTACGCATACAGCAAGAAATATTTTTGTATTTTAAAAGGTGGGAATATCTCTAATGAGAAATGTGGGGAGAGATTAATTTTGATTTTCTGAATATAAAAAATTATAACATATGACAATACATACTTTTAGACCACTCCTGCAAAAATTCCACTATTTTGCTAATCATTTTAGTCAGAAACATTAAATAACAATTAAAGACTTTGATCAGTATAAACAACATTTCCTATTAAAAAGTCATTATTGATAACTCCTTATAACTAATAATATTCAAATATGTCAGTTTTTATAACAAGATAGATTACATCTATTATTTACAATCATATCTGGAATTTGAGAGTAATAATAATATTAATAATTGAATTATTGATTTGCTTAACTGTGTTACACTTAAGATATTTAACAAAAATGCTAACACATTTAACTTGTAAGAAAGAAAAGGTGGTTTTGACCAAAAAAAATAGAGATCAGCATGTAAGAGGGAGTAACTTAGTGGGCTTTCTGATCATTTATATTCTGTTTACAATGCATGGACTAGGTTTGATGAAATTCACACATTTAAAGTTTATTTGCAGCATTTGGAAAAGTAAATATGGTAAGAGTAAAATGTGTAAGTTTTTATCACAGGCTTTTTTCATCACAAGCTGTGCATGCTTAACATAACTCCTGAAAAGGAAAGACTTAAAGGATACTTGTCTCTAAGTGCTCAATGTTAGCCTAAACAGAATGTTTTCAAATTTCATATATAGGGGTTTTGGGAAATACATACTTCCACTGTATTTTATTACTGAAGAGCACTCATTTCCTGCATAACTTAACTGTAGGAGTACATCAATGCCACATTTTACTAACTTTAAAATGTCTACATTTCAATTATGTTACCTACAAAATGAGTTGATTGTCTAAAACTGTATGCAGTTTAACAAAGAAACAAAACTTAACCTGACTGATCGATCATCGCTTCCAGTCATGGCCAGGGGTTTTGTAGGATGGACAGCCAAAGCCCACAGCTCTCCTTCACAGTGCCCCTGCATTATCAGGAAAGGCTTATTACGCTCATGCACCACAATTTCAAAAATTTCACTGTCTTGTGTCCCAACGAGTATATGGTCTCCTCTCCAGCAAACACTTCTTACAGAGAGACCTGTAAAAGAGATTGTTACTGAGAGATACAGCCTCAGAACTTGTAAAACAAAGGTAAAGTAGCAAAAGAGAAAGCATAAAAGCAAGAAAATGTCAAGAAGTATCCATATCCCTTCTCTTATTCCTGGATTTACTTCTTTTACTCTTTTTATCTATTTCATAGATAGTGGCATACTTGCCCTTGGAACATAAACTTTTTCATGACTACTTGGAGGATATATGTAGGCTATATCAAGAGGTAAGACAGTGGAGTAGCAGAAAATGCAATTAAGAAAACACACAAGAGGACAGGTCATAGAGACAATCCTCAGAAGTATATAAAAAAAGAGTGAAGGGAAAAGAGTCAGAAAACTCATTTTATTCAATGTAAGATTTTTTTAAAATCTGCTTGCTCTGTCATGGGCATTTGACAAGGCAAAAGTTTATGCTAAGAGTCTGTTACATCAGAAGTAAAGGAGGCAACTGGAGGTGAGAACAAATCTGAAAGAATGAAACGGAATGAAACAGCTTTCAGCTACATGCATCAGAACTCAGAAGCAGCAGCTGAATAAATTTAAATTTAAAATAGAGCCACTCTACTGCAGGACATATTTAAAATGAAATGTATTCCATCTTGTTGCAATACTTCACAATCTTGGTGGGCATGCCATGTCAATTACACAATACAAAGAATTCACTTGTAATCAGTTATGTATTGACCCTGAGCATCTCATTGCTATCAGACATTCAGCACATTTTCAAATCCTTGGCAAGATATTAGAAAATAACAAAAGTGACTGGGGGTGAAGAAAATCAAATGCCAACAAAAGCAATATTGTAAGTGACACTAGTGCTTCAGTACATGTTTGTACTCTTATCCTAAATCATTACAGCAACAATATCTGAAACACTCTATGTAAAGCTTTAGCTTGACATGAACTGTAACTGAAGTCATATTTACAAGTAAGCAGTGTTCTAAGCTTCACAAAACTGTAGATAACATCCAAATGGTTTTAATAAAAATTTGGATAACTAGCAAATGAAATTGTTGTACTCCATTGTTTTACACTGTAGATCTCACTGCCTCAAGTTCTCTTAAAGCATTACTGTTCCTTGTTAAAAACTGCTGTGCTCTAGAAACAATGTGCATAAAAAATTAAATCTGTGTCTACATCCTCATCATATGTACTGTTTGTAAAAGTAATTGTGACCTTCATACTAGTGGACATGATCTATTCTATTACTAGCAAATAGTTCATGGTAATGTACATAAAACAACACTTTGGGTTTTAAAGTCTTTTCTCGTTCAAAACACTGATAGATTTTGTATCTTATTGGTATATTGACAGCTGCAAACTTCTCTTTACCTTTATACCCCTGGTCTGTTTCCCTGAGATCAATCACAGTAATTGGTTTAAAATTTAAGTCCCACAGGCGAACACAGCCATCCCTGCCACCAGTGGCAAACCCCTCTTCACATGCATTCATGCTGAAAATTCCTGCCTAAAGAGAGAAGAAAGTTACTTTTAACAACATACACAGATTGGAGAAAACCAGTATGCAACTAATACAAGCTTCAAATACGAGAAAGTCAGAAATGGAAACTAACTCAAAACAAGCAGAATTAACCACAAGTTAACAGAAAGTGAATTGCTGCAAGAATGCTTTCCTTCTGATGATGATCATCATAGTGATGTTGCTTCTCATCCCTAGAAAGAGCTTAGTTTCATATCCTTAGGACCTGGTCCAACTCTAATAAATGTCAGCATGAAGATTTCACATGATCTCTATTAGGCTTGCTTTAGGGTCTTTGTTGCTAGTATTCAGCTGCTATAAAACAATGCAAAAAACATCTGGGTTTTTTTTAATCTTTAAACCAAGGAAGATTAATTTAAAATTTAAGTTTAGAAATAAAACTTAAGAAAAACAATGATCATGCTACACCCTTGAAAATTTAATATAAGTTCTTATTTTAAAGGCAAACATCAGGAAACAAAACCTAACCCATTTTCTTCAACTCACTTGATACATGTTTTCTTCAGGACAACAAATAGGCAAAAATGATACATGTAGTATTAAAATAAACATTCTATAGCCACATAGCCACTATATTTGATTTAACATAATACATATCTAAATGGCATACACATGATTGGGTTTTTTTAATTACTTACACAACTCACTAGCCTTATGTCCAGAAATAACTCACACATTTCAGTAAGCAAAGCTACTGAAAGGACAACTTTAGCTGGTAAGCCTATGAGAAGTTAAAAAAATTGCTTTATATTTATTTTAAGTATGTAATATTCAGCTATGACAAAACTAAACAAGAGAGCATTAGAAACAATGGAAGAGAAAATCTGTCTCTAATTCCTGTCCAAAAGAAAGTAGACCAGCCAATAATATACACATATCTTCTATAATATTTGTCTGAAATTTCAGTTTTGTAAAGACGTAAAGTTCCGACAGTTCTTTAGATAGGGTCCGAATTTTATAGTAATGAAGTACATTAACTGCAAAGATGAAAGCAATTTGCAAAGGAGAGACTGATTTTTGGGGGAAAAAAGAGCTGTACATTCACAGAACAAATTAGGATACAATGTGACTTGTGAGAATTCTGGAGGACTCATTACTATTATGTCCTAGCAATATGCTTTTTCTTCTTAAATTACGACTAAGAAAAATATCATAATGGACTGGTCATAATGAAATATGGATTGTGCTTGCTTCTCTAGCATCAGGTAACAAGGATATAATTTTTCATGTTACAAAAAAAGAAATCTCTCAGCTTTCACAAAAAAAAGAAGCCTATTAGAATGTCAAATGACAATGAAAACTGAAAGACTTGTGTGACAGAACTTCAAATTTTTTGGCATGTCATGTCCATTCTCAAGAAAGAGACTTTTATGACAAGCCACAAGTTAAGGAGCAGTATGTGTCTAAACAGAAATGTAGTGGAATTTTTAAGTCATAAGCAGAGTAGAAGGCTAATTCTCATTATCTCTAATGTTTTGAAAATCCTCTGTTTCCTTAGGAGCCTAGAGGTTTTTGAAAACACAGCACAAAGTGTATTTGTTTTTCTCCATGTGTGTCTATCTGATTTACTGCATTAAGCTTTAATATTGTGAGAAGTCTCATGAGGAGCACATGAGGGAGCTGGGGGTGTTTGGCCTGGAGAAAAGGAGGCTCAGGGGAGACCTTATCACCCTCTACAACAGCCTGATATGAGGCTGTAGCCAGGTGGGGGTTGGTCTTTTCTTCCAGGTAACAAGTGACAGGATGAGAGGAAATGGCCTCAAGTTGCACCAGAGAAGGTTTAGATTGGATACTAGTAAAAATTTCTTCACTAAAAAAGGTTGCCAGGCATTGCAACAGGCTACCCAGGGAAGTCCAAGAGGGATAATCCCTAGAAGTGTTCAGAAGCAGGTGGAATGTGGCACTTGTGGGTAGGGTTTAGTGGTGAACACAGCAGTGCCAGGTTAACAGTTGGACTCTAATCTTGGAGGCCTTCTCGAGCCTTAGTGACTCTATGATTCTAGGTGCCATGGAATAAATAAAAGTCAAGAGGAATTTCAGCTCATTTAGTAGCATATGCTGAATTCTGTCCAAGTTTAAGTCTTTTAAAGCTCTTTCTGGAATGCAATCTTGATAATAGAATTATTTTCTTTTCTCTAATTAACTCTTTCCAAAATCCATTATTTAATTAGTATTTAAAAAAATAATCAGACATTTGGCAATGTGGGAGCTGGCAGAATGCTCTGAAGATAAGATCAAGTGGATCCAGCATTAATCTGTTTTCCATTCCACAGAATATCCTTATCTTGAAAAGGACATAGTGGTTGTCAAGGAGATTTGGCAGATGTGCTTGCTCAATCTCTTGAAATGCAATAGGACACTCTCATTTCAGTCTTTGTGCCACTGGAATAAGAGAATGAGATGAAAACTATAAAAATGTCTCTCATTAATGGGGACTGTAAGTATCTAATGAAAAAGCTGAGCTTTGCTACATTTCATACAATTGTTAGGCTCACACTTAAAGGGGAAAAGACAGATTCTTTACTGGGGTAGCTTCGCCAGTAAATCCTTCCTTTTAAAAACTGACAAGATTGTTAATGCAAATCAACTTTGGAGTCTTCATGCTTCTTTAATCCTTCAGCCTGAAATTGTCATCAACATAATTTGATTCTTGATGGTTAAAAACCCTCTACTAGTAATGAAAGGCAAACAATTGCACTGACTTTGTTAGAATGTGAGCCACAAAGACTGCTCTGAATGGAAATAAAGGTGTAAATCAAAGATTTCCATCTTGAAACTTATGAAGTTTGGCATACAGACTGCATTCTTCTTTTACAAATTCTTCATTGCACTTCCTAATGAACGTGAAAATTCTGGAAATAATATCTCAAATCTATCAACATTTTCTCAGAATGCTGAATATTTCCCGCTTTTCCAACATAACCAGCTGGTATCACATCTGTGTTCCCTCAAATTCAAGAAAAAAAAAATAGTTGAATGAGAGCAAATAATAAAATAAATGCCCAGATCTACCAGCAATTATACTTGGAAAGCTGGAGAAGTACAAGAAGAATTTGAAAAAGATGATCCCTCCTGCAAGAATACTTAGCCACTACTTGAATCCAAGAAGTTTCCAATACTGAAGCAGTTTATAGTTTTCTACTGCTGCTGGACCTATCTTGCCCCCAATGTGCAAAAATCGAGTGTCAATTTATCTAAATGCAGTTGTTTGTATAAAATCCACCACTCTAACTCTGACTGTGCAATTCCTAAAACACATGATTGCAGCTAGCTATAATTAGGACCAAGCTTGGAAGATCATATGGAAACTGAGGAGCAACTGACTACTACTGAGCAACATGGAGAACAGAGACACTCTACCAACACAAAAACAACTTCAGTGCCTCCTTTTTACTGCCAAATGCACTACAGGACACAGAAAGGTAAAGCAACACCCACACTGGGCACTCACCCTGAGACATTGTCTCTCCCAATACATACTGCACAGTAAGGAAACGGATTGCAAACATTTAAGATAGGTGTCAGTGAGTTTACAGAGGACACTGCTGTGAAATGTGATCTTCCTGTCTAACAAATCATCCAGGAAACAGTTTAAAAATGTGCATACTACTATAAAAACTTAATGTAGTTGTCCATATACCTCCCATTGGCTAAAAGAAGCGAACAGTTACCTTTGAAACCAATAACTAGTCTAAGCAGCAGGAGAAAATACTGCATGACTTAATGTGTTGGTACATGATACCAGTTTAAAACCATTCATTTAAGTTCATTATATTGTTTCCATCTATATTTAATTAGTATCCAGCCAACTGACATAGGCGTGCAATGGTTTTAACAGAGTGCCTGTTATTTAACCTCAAGCTTGTTATTTAACCTCAGTTTCTGACATCAATCCACACAACTTTAATGTGTACCTCTGAAAGACTATCTCAAAATTAATTATTCATCTGCTGAGAAAGCGTCTTATGTACATTTACTATGCAAGGTAAAAGCATAGTACACAAGAATCTTTAAAACATACAATGTTTTAACTAAGCATACTATTTTGTTTTAATATCCAAGTAACATCTTGTATATATCTTAATAGTCATGGACTACCTTGAATTTAGAACATATAAGGTGGCAAGTGGAAGATTTTATAATCTGTTCTTTGCACTGGTACACAAATGAGACAACTATTAAAAAATTTTTTTTTTTTTATTAGTCAAGGTATTTATTAACTTTCCAGAGCCAGATCCATCACCTACAAATAACCTCATGGAGTATTACCATTGCCAGTGAATTTACACATGCTTTCATGTTATTCTTTTCTTTCTTCTCTTTAAAATTTTCATTACTAGGATTATTATTTAGGAGGCAAATCTAGAATTGAAATTTCCCATTGTTATCCATTGTTCCCCGCACATGAACTCTGTGCCTTTACTCCCAAACCCTGCTTATTTCCATCTTTTCCTACCTTTCATTCCTACTTCTATTTTAAGTGAACTCCCTAATCCTCTTCCAGCTCTTAACTTATGTGCTTTCAACTTTTTGTTTTTACTCAAACTCAGATGGAAATTTGCAGGAAACTTTACTTTCCTCTCTGTTACTATCGCTATGACAGAAAACAGATAATCTGCCTGAATGAAGAATTCTTATTTTGCTTGTTAATGTTAAAGTTGCTATCTGTTTCCTTGGTTGCTCATACTGGGAGACCATGCCTTATTTTTCACATTGAATTATTCTTAAAATGAAAAATGTCTTTTCAGCTAGGGCAACCACAACAAAGAGAACCAACCTTTGAAAATAACAGGTTTTCTATATTAATGCAGACAATGTCTTAATAATAACTTAATAAATCTGGGGTTGGGCTATTTCTCCACATCACTAATATGCTTTAGAAACTGTTTTCCAGTATCTCAGATATCTGCTGTTTATGCTGCAAGAAAAGAATGATATTTATGCAAATAATGAGACATCTTCCTTCAATAAGATTACAGTTTATGTCACACCTTTTGAGGAGTAATGAGGCAGGATGATGAAGAGATATGCAGGGATGACAATTCCAACACCAGCACACTGAAGAGCAATTTGTATCAATTCCCTACTACGTGCACACTGTCCCTTCAACAATATACATACACCATAAATCTTGCTTGCACTTGCATATCCTTTGGACAAGAAGGACGTAGGTTATCATTTATAAAATTAAGCACATTAATTTATTAAATTAAGTAGCCACAAAATATTTTAGTATGGCTGAAGAGATACTGTCATTCCAAGTTTCCATATGTTGGGCTTAGAGTAGTCTGTCAATATTATCCTTTAAGGTAATTTTTAATTGAAAAACAAGGTTTCATTTTGTTGGAAAGAAGTTTCCATATTTTATTGGGTTTTTTTCCCCACAGCAGTGTGAGATTTGTAATGACTCTAATCTCTTGTAAAAATGAATTTCAAAGACATGAACTAGTGTTCCTACTTAATTTTCAGAACTGCAAAGTACAAGTCCATTGAGCCTAGATGACAGAGCCAAAAATAGAAGGCTAGATGAGACCTACTCCAAGGTCACCTGAGCTCTGCCCATTGATGTTACTGAAGATAAGGATGTTACTGCACTTCAAATTTGATCTTATGGTCAACTCAGAACTGACACAGCACATAAGGGAATGGAGCAACAAGCTCTCGTCATCTTATGTTTATCAGTTGTCATTTCATACTTAAACAGCTGAAAAGCACTGCATTATTCTGAGAAATAAATTGTTGCAAGTCTAAATAATCCAAGTAACAAGCATGTTAATATGCAGGACAGCTGTCTCCTACAGCACCAAGAGCACCACAGGATGGGAAAATATTTTGGCATCAGTTTTCAACAGGAGACTAAGTACACTTTCCTCTGGGAATCAAGATCTGCATATGCAATGTCCAATCATCCCAGGAAAACACAGAAAAGAGCAGAACACTATTGAACACTTATTATGAAGACTGAAACCAGATCTGAAGTTACAGAGCAAGAATAACTCCACACCATAAATACCCCCGCATACTTCCTGATTCATAATTTGGGCCCTCTTGAATACATTTTATATTTCTACAGAAGCATACAGGACATGCCTGTCTGGGTTTATCTGTAATTTTTTTTAATTTATGTATACATATACATACACTTCTATGTAGCTAAAGAAATCTCAAATGCAAAATGTAGTCTGGGATACATTTCACACACAGATATTCTTCATAACTTTATCTTTGTTCATAACCAGAGACAGTGTCATTATACAACTGACAGAATAAGCACTCCAATCACTTTTCAATTAGTAGTTCATTCAAGAAGCTGCAATCATCTTCAATGTGTATTTCTAAATCTTTGGTAAACCAAGAGTCTGCTTACCACAACTGACTGCAACCTCTCCCACACACATAACATTCATCACTTTGCCCCCTCCATTCTACTGGATTAAATCAAAGAGTGACTCATACTTCAGTTACAAGTGTCAGGCCACCCAGCCCAACAGGCCAGTTAAAACAAACACATTCTTACAAGCAAGAATCATTAACTGTTATTAATTTTTATCTAGAATTTAGAAGCTGCAATATCAGAACTCATATGCTTGTTTTTCCACATCATGTTAAATCGCTAAGATTGGAACTTCAAATATTATCAAGACGGTACAATGCTTTTCAAAATAAAAATTAACATTCAACCAGCAAATCATACAGCTTCATAAAGTGACCTTAGCAGTTTCATGCTTCATAGGTTAAACCAACCAGAAACTGGTTGGCTTTGTTTTTAAGTGATACTTGGACAATTAGAAGTCAAATCCTGCATATTAATAAATGAGAGGTAGTGAGGATTTTCACAGTTTAGTATGCACAAATCAGAATGCAAACCAAAAAGTGGGTTTTTTTGCTGCCTGCTTTAATCACAAACCCATATGCTTTAAAATAACATGGATAATGTAATTAAAACCTACATAGCAAAATTATATTCACTTTATATTCATATAAAACATTTCAATTAAAAGAAGATATTACCAAGCACTTTTGAAAACTTTTGTTAAACTTTCACTGACATGTCTTCACTTTTCAAATCTGTATACTCTTCTAAAAAATATTCTAATATGACATCCTGAGTATCATTGAAACCATTTAGAAACACAGACATGGTGACCTCGCGTTGTTCTTTCTGGCTTTCCAGAAATCTAGTTAACATTCAATATTAACTTAGAAAGAGATACTTACAGCATGTGCTCCCTGTATTGTCCGTACAAGGTTGATTCCCTTCCATACATAAATATCTCCGTTCAGTGCACCGGAATACGTCACTTCATCCCTTGCACAGGCGAGGCACAAGATAGTCTGGAGATCACCAGTCTTGCCAAAGACACCACGTTTTGGTGTCAAGGAATTGCCACACAAGCTCCAGAACTGCAACATGAAGTGATTTAGAAATGGCTATTTTGCTAATACCTTATAATTTAAGAGGTACATCTGAAAGAGAAGTACCTTGCTTGCAAAAGACATTACCATTCACCCCCTTTTCCATGCCTTAGTTCTCCAGTTTAACAATGTTTTACGTTATTAACCAACTTTATCTTTCCATAAAATTATCATAGCAGAGTAGTTGGGAAGGAATTTTGGGATATCAGTATTAAATTAAACTAAAATTCTTTCAAATAATAATTTGTGAGTCAGTTGTATTTTCAGTAATTTTTGAAAAGTACTTCATAAAAGAATTATCTTTCTTTGATGCAAGACTTTTATGCTGAAAGTGGTGCATTTGTACTTTATGTTACTTCATACATTTAAAGATGCCACCTAAGCATGCAGATTTCTGATAAGACTCTATTTGCTCTGTTTGAAGGCAGCTGGTTTTATTGTAGATGTATTTCTCATCAGAACCATGCATCACACGGAGTAGCCATCTGAGGCAGAGATTTTTAAGAACTTTCTAATAAACCATTTTTGTGTAATTGCAGTAATCACACAAGTATGAATTCTCTCCTAGGTCACCCAACATGTACCAATGAATCCTGAACTAAAGACATGCAAAGTCTCTCATCAGAGCACAATACGTGCCAACTAAGTCTCCAGGTAAACACAGTAGTTTCTGAGATCTCGGCAAACAAGAAGCACTTGCATATTCCTTTCAAACCCTCCTGTCCAAACATGTAAACATGCACTGGAAAGTGAAGCTGCTGAAGTAATCCAATGCAAAACATGAAAGCATCACTGCAACAGGTTACTCTTACATTGTCTCAGCATACAGTTACCTGCATATATGTTTAGGGAACTGTATTTCACAGCAAGGCACTCTGTTACCAATAATCAATTCAAAATTCTGAGCAGACTTCAGTTAATATGAGATAATGTAAGAAGTTACCATGAATAGATTTTTGTACCTGCAATACTGTAATTCAGAAATAAGCAGAAATTACCATTACTGATTAGAGTAACTAGTACTGATTAGACAAATCCCAATATCTTAAGTAGTTGTGCTGGTTTGGGCTGGGACAGTTCATTTTCTTCACTTTTCTTTGGGCTGGTATGGAGCTGTGTTTTTGATTTGGCTGAACACAGTGTTTATAATACAGAGATGGTTTTGTTATTGCTGAGCACAGCTTGCACAGGCAGGGGCTCTTCTGCTTACCTACTGCAATGCTAGTGAGGAAGTAGTGGGTACATGGCAGGTTGGGAAGAGACACAGCTGGGAGAGGTGACCCCAATGGACCAAAGGGATATCCCAGATCACATGGCATCATGCTCAGTATATAAAGTGATGGCAAGAAGTGTGGGGGAGTACTTGAGGTGAAGGACTTTGTCTTCCCAAGTCCCCATTATGTGTGCTCTTGTGGAGCTGGCTGAACACCTGCCTGTCCTGGGAAGCAGTGAATTAATTCCTTGGTGAGCTTTGCTTCCATGTGCAGGTTTTGCTTTCTCTATTGAACTATCTTTACTTCAAGCCATGAGTTTTCCATCTTTTACCCTTCCAATTCTCTCCCCAATCCTGCTAGTGGTGGAGTAAGTGAGCACCTGATTGGGGCTTAGCTGCTGGCTGGAGTGAAACCATAACAGTAGTATTTTTCTAACTAAAGTACAGATTTCAAGACATAGACCACGCTGTTGCTTGAGAAGCAACTACACAGTCACTGCATAAATCGAACACCTAGCTCCAATATGAAAGCGGGTGATGTGTCTAAGAAAAGTAATTCCTCAATATCAGTTCACATGGAATTATCTACATAACTTACAATTTGCATAAAATATCATGTGAGAAAAAATACAATAGTATTAAAAATATGAAAGTGATTCTTGATACCTGAAAGAACGAGGAGGTGCGGTTTAAAAAAAAACACACATCAACAAAAATCTCTTGCCTGAACCAAATGCCTAAATACCTCTAGAATTCTGATTTTCCATACTGTTTTCCCAGAGGAAACAGCAATTATTTTTAAAGTTACACTGCTATTTAGAAAGGCTTTGTAGAGCCTTAAAAGTTGCTCCAACTTTTGCTTATATAAATAGATATGTTTTGACATCATAAAGCCATCTTAAATATACTAAGTCACTGCTGGCCAATATTAGCTTACTATTGGCATAAAGGTCCTCTTAAAGAAGTAGAAAACAAAGATGATTATTAAACAAGTTCATGGAATTCTGTAACTTGCATGCTAAACACTCGCATGCTAAATCAGACTTATGCAATCTAGCCAACAGATTTAAGACTTTTTCCAGTAGGCCATTAATACATATTACTCTACAAGTTCATTGTATAAAAAGCAACATATTTTCCCCACCATGGGAAGCTACACACAACAGCAACACAGAACTTTCAAGCTGCCATCTACTGCTGTTATATGATAACACAAAAAAATCGTGCATGGGAGAAGACAGTGACTTTTGACTGACGTGAAGCACGGTTCCTAATCATTGATAATCCTGATGACAAAATTAAACCTGAAAAAAAAATTTGCTACATGGATCAAACAGAGCATGCTTGAAAAATACATGAATTGTCCAGATTATGAATCCTGTAACAGGTACAGAATGCTCCAAATGACAAAGGTACCAATACAAGCAGGGAAAAGAATTAAAAGAAAGGAAAATGCTGCTTCTCTTCCCTTCTCTTCCACTGTCTCCCCACTGTCTCTCTAAATGGTAAGAAATGGATTTTGAATTCATTTCACCTCTGAAGTGCAGCAATTCATTCATTGTCCAAGATTCAGAAACCTGAGTACCTGGAGTCACCTTAAACATGTGCATCCTGTTTTACACTACTTTGGATTTCAAACAGCGTGTTTTAGAGAACCTAAATTTTAAATTGTTTTACAGTCATTACATACAATGCTACTGACAACTGTTTCATTCCTACTACATTAGTTCTGCCAGGGCATGAAGTCTTTGAGCAGAGAGGGTCTGTTTTTCACTAGACAGATCTTTTAACATATCTAGTGTAGTCAGGTGTGATTCATGATTGCAGTTCTAAGAACTAATATTGTTCTTACAGAAGACCTTCCATATTATCATTCTATATTCCTTTTAGATTCTACTTTTATACATCTTATAGAGCATATATTACTGCAGCGTAAATATTTTATAAATGAAGAGATATTTCATTACCTTGATGTGTTTTACACCACAGCTGACGAGCTTGTTTGGCTGGTATAAATCCCAAGAAATATCAAATATCTGCACAAAAAAACCCAAGGATGTCAGCAGAGATGGCCCTTCTAGCACAGGTCAGTTAAAACAATAAAAACTTCTAGCAAACTGACAGGGAGTCTGAAATGCTTTAAATGGATCTATTGGAAAGACTTTTTTTATCCTCTCATTCCATACTGAAATTTCAATATATACCCAATATAGTTCTGTCCTTTTTTTCCCTAGAGTAATTAAAACACATGATAAAACAACATT
>VXBC01005964.1:689436-708467 GCA_013399945.1 Ploceus nigricollis | reverse complement strand
TATATATATAAAATTATATATAGCACACATGGCAAGCTGCAGTCAGGAGACATTTGCAAAAAAGGAATAATCACTGAACCTAATGAAAGTGTATGTGTTTACCTTTAATTACATGTAAATTGCAGAATTTAGGATTTATTTTATAAGTCAAGAGATACAAAGAAAAAATATTTTCTTCACTCTTCTTGAAAACAAATAAAAGATCAAAAACAATTAAATGCTTTAAAAGTCTTTTGCTTGATTCTTCAAGACACATATGAGTAAATATTTCTTTCCAAATCCTTTCTCAAACCAGAATTAAAAAGGCCCCAAACATAATTTCATTAAGTCTTTATTATTCAGAAAGAGCTTGAAGCTATTTACACTGTAAAATGAGGACGGACAAAAAGATTACTCAAAAAAAAATCAAGAAAAATAAAATTTTGAGATCGTCCTGTGCTTTGCAGGCTGTCTTGTCTCGACTATGAAGNTTCTTACAGAAGACCTTCCATATTATCATTCTATATTCCTTTTAGATTCTACTTTTATACATCTTATAGAGCATATATTACTGCAGCGTAAATATTTTATAAATGAAGAGATATTTCATTACCTTGATGTGTTTTACACCACAGCTGACGAGCTTGTTTGGCTGGTATAAATCCCAAGAAATATCAAATATCTGCACAAAAAAACCCAAGGATGTCAGCAGAGATGGCCCTTCTAGCACAGGACAGTTAAAACAATAAAAACTTCTAGCAAACTGACAGGGAGTCTGAAATGCTTTAAATGGATCTATTGGAAAGACTTTTTTTATCCTCTCATTCCATACTGAAATTTCAATATATACCCAATATAGTTCTGTCCTTTTTTTCCCTAGAGTAATTAAAACACATGATAAAACAACATTAAGGTTCATTTACAGACTAGAAAAAATTAGGCAATTATTTGCATTTTGATTTCCCATATGGGGATTAGGGTCTAAGGAGTACATTAATTCTGCACTCCTCCTATATGTTTTCAGTCTCAACAAACCATATACAAATAAATATTGAGTTACACATTTTATTCTAGAAATAAATGCACACATCTTAAATATCTTCATGTCTTTATGCATATCAACCTTTAGGCAAATTCAGTTTCTAAAACAAATTGGGTTTTGTTCAGACAGAGGTCTAGTACATATATACAGACACAGTTTAACAAGCTAAAATGACATTGATGCTCAAACTATTTAGTTGTACTTACTCTGTCTGTATGACCAGGAGCCATTGATAACAATTTTCCTTTTCTCCAGTCCCATACACAAACTGTGTTTTTCGAATCCAAACCAACCGAGACCAAACGCTAAAAGTGTCCAAATTAAACAAATAAAAATAACTCAATATATCAATGAAATGTAAAGTCATTATTTTGAATGAGTTACAAAAATTGTGTAACATATTTGAGATAGAAGCAATAGCTCCATTTTGATATAGAAGAAAACATAAGCTATATCTTACACCAAAGCTTACATAGATGCATCTTTTCAGGTACAACATTATGATCATAAAGATCTNAAAAAAAATCAAGAAAAATAAAATTTTGAGATCGTCCTGTGCTTTGCAGGCTGTCTTGTCTCGACTATGAAGACACCTCGCACAGATTTCTTGACACAAATGATTGACTAAATTAGCCACTTGTATTGTATCTGTTAACCAGTCAAAATGCCATTTTTCCTATAGAAATTCTCAACAGAAAGACTAACAGGACTGAATTAAAAAAAAAAAACAAACCTGGCTTAATTTTTAAAGAAAATGAGTATTTTTGTTCCGTTTCTGCATGAATTATGCCATCTTGACATTGATAGATGAAATTTTTTCAAATCTTTTGGGCAAATTTTTTTCATTGTTCAGCAGTTAATACTTACGCACATTAAAGACAAAGTTAGCTTCAATTTCTACATTGATTATCCAGTGAGTTTGTAAAAGCAAAAACAAACGCCAAACTTGAATCGTAATCTTTTTTCCCAAAGACAGAAACCTATTCCAAATAACATAATTTCTTCACTGTCTGAAAAACTCCAAGATTATGAGAAGAAAAATAAACAAGTTAAATACAAATTCTACCCATGCTTCCTATTTATTAGTACTACAAAATCTAACCTTCCTATTCCATCCTCCAAAAGTCAGGATATTTCAATCTTAATGTCATGTATCTTGACCTTAAATTATGAAGGCCATTCAAGTGAGGGAGTGACACAAGTTTACAAAACAAGAACAATGTAGACAAAAGATATTGCTGTGAAGTAGAAATGAATTCTAGAAAGAAGCTGACTCTAGAAGCTGACTGCCGAAACAGTGAGAGGTCATTTCAACAGACTCAGAACTATCTTACAATTACATGTTTTAACAGAAACAAGTTACAGGTAGGCTTTCCTCTTGTGTTCAACACAGCTCCATTTGATATTCTCTTAAGGACAGCAACTGGTCTCTACAATACATCCTCACTTGAGAAAACAGCAGTAACTAACAGGCATTGACCTTTTTAGAAAGCAAAAGGAGCTGAGGATACAGCTAAATCTGAGTATCACATTGCAAGGCTGAGTGGGAAGGAAAGAACTGTTTCATAGACCAGGAAAGCACATCTGCAGAAAGGATTTTCTCAGCTAATACCTTTTCAGCTGCTACCTAACATGGAAATATAACCACTAAATTTTCCATTCCTAATACATCAGTCAAGAAAGCCTCTTTACTCAGAGGAGCTAGTGTCTGGTAAAAACAATCTCCCTTATAGGTAGTAGCTCTGAGAACCAATTTACTACTCAGAAAATGTTCAAAAGCAAAAAAATTATAGTCCAATGAAACCTTTTTCTTGACTCTTAGATACAGGATACATGAGTCTGAACAAAAAATCAAAACGTGGAGAGCCACCAGTGAGTGCAAAATGCGTGACAGAGAAGGGGATACTGCCTGAAGGAGTCCAAGATGAGTAACACAACAGGGCTACCATCACTCTGGGCACAAGACATGCCCCTGCACAGGGGAGGTCCACTGTCTCCAGTAATTTGGTCTAACTCTGAACTGTGGCCCACAGACCACAAGAATCTCCCTACCACCTCATCTCCATTCAAAAAGCTTTTGAAGTTATAATTTTCTTCCCAAATGTAAATTTTTGGCATTCATTAGTAATGCAACTTGGCCTTCCTCAACTTGAGAATAAGCAGATAGAACCTGAGACAATACACTGCCTTTTTTTAAGAAAAACTATGTGACAAGATTTCTATTGATGAACAATTTATTCAAGTGTTTGAAAAAAGAATATTAATTACATACCTGACCATCTAAATCAAAGGCCAAGCAAGCTATACCATGTGTGTGAACGTCTTTCAGAACAGACACAGTTTGCACAGTGTATGAATCCCACACGCAGATGTACGGTTCCTTCCCAACTTGACCTGTTGCCACCAACACACGTTCGGGGTGCAAAGCAAGGCTGCCAAAAAAAGAGATATAAAATATTTCTGCATGAAACTCTGGTATTTGCCTAGTTAGCTGCATTATTTTTTTCCTTAAAAATTCTTTTACAATATTTTCCTATGGATACTAGATAACAAAAAGTCATTTTGTATCACAGATTCCACAGTAGCTGTGAAATTCTAAATATAGTACATACCAACATCTTTCTTGAATTTAGCCTTCAAAAGCCTTCTACATTTAAATTAGTTGCAAAATAGTCAATAATCCTCTGTTCCAAAAGTGTTTACTAAATTTGGTCAGATTTTCACGCACTGAGAGAAATACCTATTTTCCTTTGTATTTCTTAAAACTTAAAAATACAAACAATGGAAAACAGAAGTTACTGTTATCTATCTACACATCAGTCATCAATGGACAGAGATGCACATCTCCAGAAGTTTTTTATTCCACACAGTATTTGATGCCCTTTTTATGAGAGGGCATCTCATAAGAGGAGCTGTCTCTCTGCTGATTGTGCAGCAACACAAACACGACTAGCTTACTCTAGAGGCAATGACTACACTTCAGATGACTGAACTTAAAAGCGATTATCTTAAATGTCTTAATTTTAAAATAGAACAATTGGGAATAAATGGTTTTGAATCATTATTAACTCTCCACATTTCTAATATTGTAGAGAGTTTTATTATAGCTTGTATTTCAGTCTTTCAGAGTGCACTTGAGGTTCATCAGAAATGTTTTGTTAAATCTGGGACCAAGTTAGAAAACATTCTAGCCAGCAAGATATTTCTTTGTTTTGTTTATGCCAGCAAGCTGTATGGGAGAACACAAGGTCTGAGGACTCAGATTTCATAATACAGAAAAATAAGAATATATTCTAACAGAAACCCAAACAAACTACTTGATCACATTCCACACATACTAGGTACAGCAGTCCAGAACGATGTAGAAATACCACAAAGAAGTGAGGAAGACATAATTTCTAAAGTTGGCTGTTTAATTTGGCTAAAAAATTTCCTAGCCTGATGAATGCCAGGGTAATGAATGATCTTGAGAGACTAGTGGACAGAATCACTAACAACAGTGATTACAGTAGTAAGTATATTTATCTTCTCAAAATTATTTGGGAAGGAGAAAGGTTGAGCACTTTGCAAAGGTAAGATGATCTTTAACTTGAACACAGGTTTTGATAAATAAAGTTCAAAGGCTGGAGACCAGGGAAGTCTACAAATATAAACAAAACCAGCAAAGTTAAAGGTAACCAGGAAATTACCAGAAAAATCTTATGATTCAAAAGATGTATACATTTTCTGTATACAGAAAGAACAAGAGGAAATCACATTAGAAGATGCTTAATATTTTATGAAGTTAAACTACAGTACACAATACAGTTCTATCCTTTTTCTGTTTTAAAATAGCAGTTCAGTTTGTTGATATTGCTTGACGAATTCCACATGCAAAACTGAGCAGAATTCCTAACTTCAAAGTTGAAAAGGTAAAAAGCCTTTCCATTTTGCTATGGGAATTTCTGCTCTTGGCTACTCCCTGTTACCCTCAGCACCAGGATAAAATAACCAATATTTCCCAACTTTTCTTCACAACACTTCCAGAATTGTTTCTTTAGCTGTTCCTTTCTCGTTTATTTGACAGAGCAACTTCACAATCAAAAAACACTGCAGAAAGGAGCTGGCAGCAAAACTTCCCACATTTCAATTCAGTTCTGCCACCTAATCCTGACTAACACCTGCACATCTCCCAGAGCACACAAAGGCAGATGGTGTACTCACAGGACAAAAGAAAAGCATCTGGAGGGAGAGAAAATGCTGCATCCAAAATGATCTATTTTTTAGAATGGCACCACAGAAAGGGAGCAATTAGACCAAATAGACAATAAAGAAATTTGAAAAAGGAAGTGAAAAGAATAAGCAAGAAAAAAAAAGAGACAGAAACTAAGAGGAACATAGGAAAAACACAGCAGTCTCATGTCTGATTCCCCATCTCTTCAATCCTGTCCTGATCTGTGCTACAAGTGCATAGTGTATTTTTAGACAAGCAAAAACCACACCACAAGTACAACAAAACACTCACTGTATGTGTATGGACACACATACATGCAAAAGCACCCCCACACCACAACTTACAAAACAATTTATAGCAACCAAAAATTAGCTCTGTATGTTTTTAACTAAAGCCTAGAGTCTTTAGAGAAACACAATGCATCAGAGATGGAAGGGACAACAGTAAGGGCACTACCAAAGGAAAGGAGAACATTGTCCTCAGCCCAAGCATCCCAACTAATTTCATTCAAAGAACATTAGGTGAATACAGAGAAGGTTTCCTCTATTTCTAATTAATAAATGGCAAGTAACAACTAATAGCAGTATCACAGTATTAGTTCTTTCTACATCACAATACAAAACACTGGCTTAAACAACTGAGCTTGAATTCTGCCTTGACATAGGATAATAATGCAGCACAAAGATCCAGAGCCTGCATTTTAATCACAACAGACAACACTGTAGAATTACCAACGTACTTCCCCTATCACTTCAGTCTCTATAGTAAACTGCTAATAACTTTTCTAGGCTGTCATTGAGAGAAGAAGAAAATAAACGTACAATAAATATTTTAAGACAGCAAGCTCTTTAAAAAAATGCAAATATGGTGAGTTTCAGGGAAACTATTTAGCAAAGCTGTTAGCAGTGGCTGAAGAAACACCTACCTGAAAATACTTTTCCGTGTCTTTTCTTAGAGACCAAGGAGCGAAGGACAACTTAAAGTACTACCTGTAAGTATTCTATCTCACAGGCTGTCAGAGCAGATGAAAAAGAGAAGCATGGAAAAAGTCAAGGGACTACTATTTCTGTTACCAACACTAAACAAAGTAACGACTACACATATTTACATTATTTTGATATGAGACATGAATGATAAGACAACATTTTTCCTTAGTAATCAAGTCTTAGCTATTATTAATCCCATGGGGAACCATGCAGAATTACGGATTTGAAAATTTTGGGTCCTCATGAAAAATCAAGGATTATATTCCAATTTTACACAATATGGTGACTCTTTTCAGTTCTTTCATTGGACTATGAGTGATCAAACAATCCCTATAAGCATAGCAATCAATACAAAAATACAGTATCTTGATCTAACTTGTATTGATGCTTCTCTAGAGTAGAAACATCAATACAAGTCACATACTTGAGAATGTTCATTGTTAGAACAGCCCTGAGCAAAACACTTTAAATAGTTTCCTAATGCAGACAGAAAGAGCTTAACTAGAATGGGTGCCCAGAAACAAATAACAATATACACTTTTCATACATGGACTATAGGAACTTGTGGGTGTGATGCAGTTAATAGGATCAAACAATGAGTTTGAGCTCTCTCTGGATACTCTGGGTATGATCTTCAACACACCTCTATTGAGGTGTTAAAATCATACAACTATTGGGATGGTATCTGCAAGAGCTGCTTGCCATTCATCCATTCAGTTCCTGAGATCAGGCAGAAAAGTATGAGTATGGTTCAGCTCTAAAGGCAGCCTTCGAATCTGTTAGTGTGGGACTTGTGGGCTTAGGTACAGTCCCTCACAAATATTCTCTTGCATTTTTTTCTTAGGGAGAAGGAAGAGATTGCTTAGTGGCATAAGAAGCTCTGCACTCAGAAGGACACATATTCCCTTTACAGCACTCAGAAGGAGAGAATTCCCTTTACAACCCTGGTAATGAGAGCTGGTATGACCTATCCAGGCTAGACTGCTGAAACTGTGCTTGCATCTAGCCCACACTGCTAGACTGTAAACTGGTGTTCGATTTCTTTCCTCGTCCTTGAAGGATGACTAAGCTGATGAATGAGATACTGATGCTTGTCCAGAAAAGGAAACAGATATTCCTAGTGAGAAGTTCCTCAGGCCTTCTTGTTTGCCTCTGGCCTTTCTGACCTGGGCTCTGCCACAACAGATGTTAGAACTAATGTAGTAACATGTAACATACGTAAGAACATGTCCAAAAGGCAAATTTTATAATGAAAAAAAGCAGGTATTAAGCTAACAAACTGCTAAGTCAAATTAATTTTTAAATTTATTCTAGAACTTGGCACTTCTCAGAAGAGTTCAGAAATAGAAAATTTAAAAAACTTGTCTGTCACTATTGCAATAAACCAAATAGCTGGACTTGTAGTGAACTGAGGTTTCCACTGCTATGTCTGAATGACAGGTCTTTTCCTAAGCAGATACTCAAATTGGGCTGAAATGCAGTAGTAGAGTTTTAACAGCATACTGAAAAGGGATGTGTTTCTCACTTTAGTACATTCAAGCTCCTCTTTTTAATGCATTCAGGAAAGGTTCTTTCTCCCTTTCAGAGCAGTATGTAATCATTTCTCAACATTTTGACCAGATCCATGCACTGTACAAGACCAGTGTTAGATTATTAAATTAAATACTGATGGCAGCCAATGAAAAAAAATAAAACCTGTCCATGTTGTGTCCGCATGGAATGAGACTAGAGACATGGACAAGATCCTCCAATTTGTGTGAGGTTTGAAGTGGCAGGGGATCCTGAAGGAGAATAGTCAATAATAAACTACTTGATATTAAAAGAAATTAAGATTCTTTTTCATCTTTACTTGGTTTGTGCTTGGTTTGAGCATTAGCAGGCATTGATTAATACAGACAAGCTGCAGACAAGGATACAGTATTAAAGATGATGTTTCCTTAGCAACAATATTGGATGAAAATCCAAGAATATATTCATGTGACTACTCCTGAGCTTCATAAAACTAGGGCACCAGTAAAAATGCACAAAAGAATACTGCAGTAAAATAACAGCATCTCAGACCTCTATTAATTAAGAGTTAATTTCAAGTGTGAAATTGTTTCTATGCTTAAATAAAGCAAAATATTTTCATGGTAGGTTTACAGACATTTTACATACACTCAAGAATATTTTCTTATTTGCTGTAATTTATCCATATTTTCCAGAAAGAATAATAGGGGAAGCTACAAACCATTTCTGTCATACTATTTAAGATCTTAAAGCAGAAAGAACTGCAATCAGCAAACATCTCTCATCAAAGTTTAAACAGATAAGTCAGAGCACACTTATTTTCCATAGACAAAACAAAGCAGTATTCATCATGGAGCACCACTACCAGCCTTCCATATTGTTATTGCCCCAGAGCCGGTAATGTCAAATATAGCTTTCTGAAGCTTCTTTAAATTGCACAAGCATCCAACTTCAAAGTAAGAGAGGCTGAAGTGGAGACAGGGATAGTGAACTCAAACTGCACGTTGGTCATTCCCAGCTGCAGTTTATCTCATTACCATTCCATATTTTTTCCTATTGGATCTGAATGTTTTTAGATTAACAAGAAACATTGATAAACAACCCAGAGACTCCTGAAGATTGCTTTGGGGTTCTATTTGTTCCTAAACTCCAAGGAGGGGGCAAAAATAAAAAACCAGATGTACTTCAAAGAGAAGGAAAGAGTCAGAGAGTGACTAAAGCAACTAATGCAAAGTTCCCAAATCATCAAATATGAGAACTGAGTAAAATATTCTGGGAACTATATGCCCCTATATGAAGATGTCCATTTTTGTCTTGCATTGTCATATCCTCCACTGCTGAGGAAGGGATTGGCTTCAGCTTTCTGTTAAGTCCTCATCTCTAGAAAAATAAAGATACTCCCCTTCTTTTCAAATATGAATGATTTTGCCAATGCCAACAGGAGAACTCATGCTTTGACTGAGTGGGGTTGCTGGATTTTCACAAATTCCACATGATTGTGACAATCTAATCACCAGGTTTTCACAATCTGAGGAACAAAATTAGTTTCTAATATGCCCCTTGAAAAAGAAGACAGCAAAATTACTTACATGTTCCTAGCTAAAATATCTTCTCTCATGAAAGTTAGAAATATCATATACTCCAGATTAATTTGGAGATAAATTTGCTAAGATAATGTCCTGTTATTCTTTAATAGCTATTCTTATTAAAGAACCGGTGGTACAATAATGGGACATACTAGACCCTGAAGGTAAGTCAGAATCCCACCTAAAAAAATATCCAACTGTGTTCTCTCCTTACAATGCACAGACCTGACCAATTATTTAAACTATTATTACATATGAAGTGTCAAACATGACTCCCCTAGAATTAGCAGCAAGGGGCCAAAGGAAAAAAAAAAAAGAGAGAGAGAGAAAAGGAAATAGGAAACCAGAAGTGCAAGATCTGTGGAGAGAAGACAGTGCAATCAGTAACTCAGGAGGCAGTGCAGCTGTTCAGCTCCTTTGGGTCACTAGATTTGATGACCCAAAAGAGATCCCTTAACAAATCAGGATGTACTAGTAAATGATTTGGTTAGGATTTGTCAGCTACAAAGTTGGAAAGCAGTCCTTTGCTCCTGAACACATGTGGTGAAAAGCATACAAACCTACAAAATAATCACAGATAAAAAAAAGAATGCAGTTTAAAATTAAAGTGGAAATATCTATTTCCCATTCTAGCCAGCTGATGATGAACTACTTTACTAAAGATTATCATGCCATAGCCACTTAATTATGGGGAAACTGAGACAAACATGTCTATAAAATATGAACAAAATGAATTTCAAATAATTAAAGTCTAGAAAGTGAATTTCAAATAATTAATTAATTTCAAATAATTAAAGCCTAGAAAGTGAAACTAAATGGCAAAACTTCTTATCACATTTAAAATTACTCATTTTTCAGTGCACAAAGACTCATTCCATTGCTGAGTTAGAAATCTAAAGAATAAATTATTTAAGGTCAAAGAAGCATTTACTCCAAATTTTTTAGCCAAGACAATTTCAAAAGTTACTTTTCAAAGGAAGGTTATTTTGGATGCTTCTGGCCATACGTTAACTCAATAAAGTGGCTTGACATACAAAATTTTCTTGTTTCTAAATCTTTCATTACTACTAAAACCCTTTAAACATCCCTTTACCCAGTCACTACGATTTGCTTCTTCTCTACAAGATTTAGAACCGTTTTTAACCACTAGATTAACCTTCCATCTATTACTTTTAAAATTTATACTAGATCTTCTAGTATCACACAGAAGAAAAAAAATCACAGCATGTACCATTTTCTTTCATATTTCTGAACAAGTATATTAAACAGCAATTCAGTTTTTTCTCCTATGGGAGAAAATGAAATATTAATGAAAATCTCTCAATGTGCAAGAACTTATCATCTGAATTTTTGAGTGGAGTCACAGAATAACTAGTGACAATTTTTGAAAAGTTCTTCTTTTATACCAAAGATTATCCTGACAAAATTAGCAGTTGGCTTAATGTAAGGACTGGTGGGAAGAAGGCAGTGGCAGAGCTGGTATTGAAAAAAGCTGAGATAAGCACAACATCCATTCTGTGCCTCCACTGACTGTACTTCATTACCAACCAAAGAAGGTTTAGAGCAGAAGAAAACACTTTCTTGCCAGCCCTGGACACTGCAGATACACTAGATTTCTTCAGGAGTTCTTGAGTATATCAGGCCCACAGGTGTTCTGCAGGTGTTTGACAGAGGTGTTTTCCTACAGAAAAAAGTCAAGGATATCTCTAACACTTGTCACAAATTGACCATCGTAGCATCTAACTTTGCACCCAGAAAAGTGAAAGGTACCAGGATATCACTTAAAATTGAGACAACATCTGAGCTCTTGTTTAGGAAAAAAAAACTATAAATATGCTATAGAGGCCACAAAAGTATTTACACAAAAGAGTATTTCCTGAAACAAACAAAATCCCCACATGTACCAGAACCATAAATAAAACAGGAAAGAAGCACGGGAAAACTAGAGAATATTAAAGGGACTCAGAAGTCAATGTGTAGTTGGTAGGCAAGGAAAGATGTTGCCCATGTGGACTCACAAACTTAATGACTGAAAACCAATAAAAAGGGGAAGATGGATAAAGAGCATTCATGTGTAACTCTTTCAAGAAAATACAAATCTTCTGCTTAAAAATTATGTTTATCTCAAGAATACTGATCCAGTTGACTAATCCTAATGAGGAATGCAATATAATGTAATACTCATAAGCATATGCTGTAACCTGCAAAAGACAAAATCATGATTATTTATAAATTAATACTGAATAATGTTTCAAAGGCTATTCATTTTTGGGGTATTAATTTATATGGCAGAAGAAACAGCAATTGAAAAAACAGTAAGCAAAAGAGGAACCTGTAACTAAAAAACACAAATATCAATAAAGTGCAACCTTGATCTAAAAAAAAAAACCCAAACCAAACATTTATCAGTTCTTCAAATATTTCTTTTATTTCCTCAAGTACTCCAGAAGGCTTTTTCACTTAAAATGTCACACTCACCACAATAAATCTTCAGGCAATTTCCAAATGCTGTCAGATGCCTTGTCTTGATCTAAGATAAAGCATCATTCACCTTGCTTGCTCTTGCAGAGGGATTATAAGCAGGGAACAGGGATTAGCACAGTTCTAAAAGTCAGGAGAAGGTTTATAGTGTTGTCAGCTAACCAAAACATAGAATTAATCCACTCATTCTGCATGCAAGCTGTCTTGATAAAATGGAGACATCTCACCACCATGACTAAATCAAGCATTTTATTTACATGTAATTTTATGCCAAATATCTTATCAACATACTTCATATGAAGCCAAAGGAAGTTTAAGGTGTAATACTTTCTATAGTCAACAGAGTGTAAAAGGCAAATGAAAGATTTCCCTAAATGTAATCTGTCACCAATGTGGCTAAACCTTCAGTGGAAGCATTACTGCAGGTACCTCTAGAGCTGATCATTTTGTTCACGCTGACATTATTCTCTCCAGTTATGCCACTCACCCTCTGGACACATTTTTCTCAATTCTTGAATTCAAACTCCAAAAAAGGAGCCTCTAAAAATATTTATCAAAGATGACTCCATGAATATTTGAGCAATTAGAAGTTGGACCTTAGCTGTTAGACTAGAAGATTTAGTTTTGGGATGGGTTTCGGGGGATTTTTGTGGAATTTTCGGGGTTTTTTGCTTTTAAAGCAAAATAATCAAACTGACCTTTGCATACAGTTACGAGTCTTGATCCATCCTGTCTGCAGCCCAAAGCAATAGGCACTACAAAGGAATTCCTCTGAAAAAGCTTGGAAGATCAAGCAGTGAAATGAAATTAGAAACCTATGAAAAATGGTTGGAAGGATTGTTCACTGTATTTTCTGAAGTAATATCTGAATACCCAGGGCTTTCATAGAAGAATAAGCATCAGGCACCATCTTACAGAACTTACTCAAAAGAAAAGGAATCTAGCAGGAAGCCTCTTAACAGTAATGAGAATTCCCAGTTAAAGGAAAGTCTTTTGCAACTAGACTGAGGACAGCTACTCTGAAGAAAAGATACAGTATTTCTTTGGAGAGTTAATAATGCAGCTAGGTAAAATAACAAGGAACACTGCTTTTCTAACTGAAGTGGTCTCACAAAGATACCTTGCTTTAAATGCAGAGTAGTAGTGGTGTTATCAGATAGTGCACACACTTGAATTCTTTGTGGTTTCTATCTTTTGCAATATAAAAGAAAGGCATCATAAACCTGGCTTAAAAATTCAATCATAGATTTTGCTACCAAGAGTTAAGGCAATCTTGGCTGATTCTGACCTTTTTTGTGCAAATCAAGCACTGCATTTTCAAAGTCTATTACTATGGTAATAGCTACCAGCTATTACTATTACTATGTAATAACTAACAGCAATGCAAATAATGATACTGAGTATTTCTACTAGAAATGGAAGTCTTTTGTAGCCAGTGGAGTAATCAGAGCAATCTGTGCCCTAATGAAGGTGATTTGTACTTATCTATAACATTCTGTAAGGTGCTTCACTGTTACACCAGGGGAAATTCATATCACACCAGATGACACACCAGAATTTCATTGGCAAAATATCTTCACTACATGTATTTTGAAGAAAGCATTCAACACTATCTAGGTCAAACATTCAACCAAATTATTAAGATGGTTATGGGAGCTTTCAAACTCTGCTACCTAAGTTCAAGGAAAATTACAGCTTTATTTTTCTTTTCAAAGTATTTCAAGTGCTCAGTAGCTTTGCTTACCATGTGAATGTAGCAAAGCCAATAGTTTATGTCAAGTCAAAAAAACATATTGTGAATAAACCAGTTTCTTTGATCATAATGTAACAGCATTATAATCTATCTTAACAAATCTAAATTTTAATGTGAGCATATGACTAATCTTTATCTGTACAGATTAGACACCTTTGCCACTTTTATGAATAATAATCTTTTTTTTCCTTTGAAGCTGTTGATGCTAAACAAAAGTGCTGTCCTAAATCACAAATACAACTCCGTAAGTTGTGTAATAATATTCTGAAAAACTAAG
The DNA here is from genome assembly GCA_013399945.1 of Ploceus nigricollis. Classification (NCBI taxonomy): domain Eukaryota; kingdom Metazoa; phylum Chordata; class Aves; order Passeriformes; family Ploceidae; genus Ploceus; species Ploceus nigricollis. The sequence continues at coordinate 694,641 of VXBC01005964.1, read as the reverse complement.
TAAACTACATCTTAAAGTAAAAAAAACCCCTTGAGATATTATAAAAGGTAAGACTAAATTCTATGGATTTTTTAGCTTAATGTCAGTGCCAGCTTAAACTTCAAAAACCCCAAAATGTAGATGACATAAAACTAGAAACATCTTTTTTGCAATTATTTCAGGTTCTATTTCAAGCACATATCTTTTTTAAAAAGCCTACAATTATTAATTGTATTATTAATTACAGTAAAAGCTAAACTAATTTTTTGGTATGTCATACAGAACATGTACACTATGGTTTTCAATCTTAAAAAATTAGAGGGGGATAAAAAAATCAACAGTTCAAAATTATTGAAACATGCTAAGTTACTGCCTATCACTACCATAATAACACTGCAAACAGTTAACCCTATGATGCTGTTTAAAAATCAACCAGGAACATAACCTACTTTCCTCCCTATATCAAGAGAATGACTAGCATATTGAACCATTGAAAACACAGGTAATCAGAAACATAACTTCTTTGACTGCAATCTGGAAAAATGAAAACATTAGGGCAGATCTCAACATTTGTGCAGAAATACTTCAAAATTTTTAAGAATCAAACATTATTAAGCTTTTGGTTATATTTCATGTTCTTCTCAGACATTGTCCTAGAGTCTCATGTTGTTGCAATAGTTCTGAGAAAAAGACCCAACTACCAAATCAAGAAAAGCATTTTCTACAGCACCAAGACATTTTCCCATTTAAGTATTGACCTGACCTGACCTTGCCTGAGAGCGCTGACAGAATCAGACCAGAAGGTGATGTGACTGCTGGCTATGAAAAGAACAATGCATGAAAGCAAGCCTAGCTCCTTGCTGTCTTGATCTACTTTAATAAACTTCTAGTATGTTTTAAATGTTCAGTTCTGGTTGGATATTTTTGGTATTTCTATTCGTGTTGTTTTTATTAGGAAAAATAAAGTTCTCAAAGGCATGCAGATGTATTAAACAACAGGCTTATTCTAGTCTCACTTCAAACTGAATCCAGGAAAGTTTTTATTCAGTATTCCTAAAATATTTTCATTTTATCAAAACAAATCCAAGAAAAAAATTTTTTTAAAAGATGATGTACAAAACTCTAGGTTAAAAAAAAAAGAGACATTTCAACACTAAATCCCTCAAAAAAACATCTTTCAGACAGTATAACATGTTCCAGAACATGTCTAGAACTACTGAGAAAACTTGGTTTTCCTGAGGGAGAAGCCACATCATTGCCTTTCATCTCTCCTCCTGATCTGTTTAAGATATGCACCCAAATCTTCCCTTCAGACTTTTAAATATTTGACAATTTGAGACCACTTGGCACGAAAAGCTGGAAAGAGCTTAACTGGGACTCTGCCCTTGTGAACCACAGTATAAAATGGTCAGCAGGGTAATTATCTCACCTTGTCCTAGCAATTGCTTCTGCTGTAAGAAATGCCATTTTGACTGATAGACAAAAGATGCTGAAGCTAGAGGCTTATAGGAGGACTGCTTAGTTTAATTAGGACATAATTTAGGTTTTAAGTCATGACTTCTTTCATGGAAGGAAATAAACTAAGTATGCTCAAAAATATCATCTGGAGATGGTAAAGTGAGTTAATTGATTTACCTTTAGTATAAACAAGCAAAAAAAAAAACCATGACACCACATAGGTCCAAAGAATAAGCTAAGGAGAATATATAATTTTTCAGCTGGAAATATAAACTTTCTGAGGAAAAAGAGAAATCATTTCCTCAAAATATATTCAGAAAAGAAAAATGCCTTAATGGCTTATTAACAAAGTACAATAGCTTGGTGATTCAACTTGCTCAAGTGATTTGGGTGCCTGTATTTGACCTCTCAGAATGGTACATCACATGACTTCAGCATTACATTGCTTTCATCCTTTGAAGAAAGAACATGGTTTCCTCATCAAACATGAATGGAGAATGAGCCCCAGGTGCCACGTTTCAGCAGGAACCTACCAGCACACACCACAAAGCCCACTCTTTGTTACAGAAAATACTATTAAAGATTTTTCATTTCACAGTAAACATTCTTGCATACCAAAACCCCATGATCTATAGCTAATATCTAATTTTTTCAAGAAAAAATAATCTGAAAAATTATTTCCTTAACTAGATTTACATAAAATTATTTTTATTTTAATTTGCACGTGGGAAGAAAGGAATAAATAATGTTTGTAGTCAAAACATTGAAGCTTTCAAACTGAACCACCAATTCTGGAAACTCCTACCGTTCAGCATGGGCCTACAGATTTTATTTTTGGTTGGAAAGTCACTTGACTTGTCACTGAGCACCACTGAAAAGAGCTTGGATCCATCTATCTTCTTCACACTTTTGCTTCATCTATTTATTATATACATTGATCAGATGCACTCTGAGCCTTCTCCTCTCTGGGCCAAATGGTCCCAGCTCTCTCAGCCTCTCATCAGGAGAGATGGTCAAGATTCTTCATCATTTTTGTGGCCCTTCAATGGACTCTCTTTAGTAGTCCCTCATGTCTCTTGTCCTGAGGAGCCCAGAATGGCACACAGTATTCCAGGGGCAGCCTCACCAGCTAAGTCAAGGGGAAACACTCCTATCAAGGACCTTCCTTGGGACTTAAGAACAAAGACTGGTTTCCTAACACCATACCTAATAACCCAGGCTGTATGCACCTTGTATGTTTCCTAAGTATTAGACAAGCTACATTTTGAGGTGTTTCTATGCATGATCCATTTCACATTTGAAGCATAACTATAACATGGATTTTATTCCTGTTTTCCTCCAGTTATTAGAGGCTACAGTGGGGGATGACTGGCCTTCTTTGATGGCTATAATTATTGAAATAGTTTGGGAGATTACCTTTCTGCAAATGAATAAACAGAGTTCTTTTCTACAAAGAAAGATGCAGACTGTATAGTATTCAAGTGCATACAAAGAATTCCTCACCAGAACATGCTTAAGCTTTTTTCCCTCTGTCACATTCATAATTCAAAAGACACAAGAGGTTACACATGATAATTAGAAATTTTTCCTTATGTGGCAACCTAGTATTCATTCCGTTACATTTCCCGAAATCCTAAATACACAACTAATCATTAAATTCCTAGTGAAAATTCATAGATCTGCTGCCAAACCAATTAATAGAATTTCACCTGACAAAATTCTGTAGCTGTGCTTAGTATCCATTCCTTAACATTTGTGCTTGACTGTTATCTGGAGTTAGGTCAGAAACATACACCTTTTATTCCAGACAAGAACAAGACAATAAACCTGACAGCAGATACCCCAACATTCAATTGCTTCAACTGTTTGTTGAGGTTTTTTGAGAACTCTTAAGGTGTCAGACTACTGGGGGAACACAAAACATGGAAAGAAAATAACTTCCCTCTACGTTCTTGTGAAATCTGTTTGGCTCTTTTTCTGGGAAGATACTCTCTTTTGTTCATAATTTTTTTTGATTACTAGAATCTAATGAAAAGGGATCAAAGTGAGGGAGAATGATACAATGAGGTTATCTTTACTAAAAAAGTCCAACAGCAGGTCATCCAAAGTCATAACAATGCATGGTTAATGAAAAGAGAGGGCGAGGAAAAGATCTATTGCCATTCAAAACTAGGATGTGACTAATCACTGCACTGCTGGAATTTCTGCTTGCAAACCACAGCTGACAGCCACACAGAGGAAGGCTGGACCTGCCTCCCAGAGAGCATTATCTAGGAGCAGTCTTAGAAAGCAGCTGACAAAGTCCAACAATTTCTTAGATGTTGATGGTTAGACTAACACTCAGAGTGTGACAATAAATAGATAAATCAGAGTTGGCACACAGCACCAACACCAGAGAGCAGAGATGATTTTAGTGGTTTTGATTTTCACTATAACCTAAGAAATGTTGACACTAAAATGAAATGGTTTATTTTGCCTTGGAATACAGGAACAAAACCATAGTATCTCAGGGAGAAGACTAAGTTGAAATTTGAAATATAAAAAGATGACAGTCTTAAATAAAGTGCCTGAAAAGATCACAGTCTAGTGGCCAGAGGTTTGGCTGCTTATTTTTATTCATTGGGAAACAAAGTTTGGGTAGTTCCTAGAGTTCACAGCAACAAGAAAAATTGTCTTAAGCCACGATTTAGACAAGCAAATAATTGTGTTGGAAACAGCCAAACTGTGTCTCTGTAAGAATAGAGACAAATGCTTTGTCATTCTTTCTACCTGTCTTGCGTATACCTCTGCTCTCTGTAAACATGCAATTTACCTCTCTACAGTCTTGGATACAGAGGGGCACAAAGAGGGAAAAGGACCAAATTTTAACTAAACAGAAAGTACAACCATTCATTTCTCCACTGTCTTTGTAGCATGGTATCGGTTAGTTTCTGGTACTAGAGCTCCTAATAGCAAATTTCAATGTTTTCTGAATAATTTTTTAAGTTATGTTTGCCCTAAAAGCAGAACACTGCATGAGTCCTGGGGCAGATGATGCATGATTTCTTTCCCCCAACTCAGTCCAAGACAAGGAAAAATATACAGACAAGAAGGGAAATTAACTTCCTAGACACAGCTAGAGTTGCTCAACAGCAGAGCCATAAATGCCATTATCAGAGATTCAAGAGTTCTTACTAGCATAAAATGTGCCAGCTACTACCTTAAGCAATAAAACCTAAATGTACCACAGACATTTTAATCAAGTAGTCACAGTGATAAAGTTCTAGGAAGAATATACAAAAGCACTATTATTTGCCAGCTAGCTCACATAATGGATATTAAAAAAGTAGGACAGAGATAACAACTCTTCCTCATTTGTTTCCTTCTGACAGAGAAACATAATTCGTCTTTCTGTGACTGGCACGGTTGTGTGGTTGTTTTGTGTCAGCATAAAGGTAATGGTGCAAAAGGAGAATAACAAATAAGTGCTGAAGTTTGAAATCAAGAACAGACATCATAGAAAGCAGAATATAAAGTTTTCCCAAGTCTATGAAAGCTCTCAAAAAGATGCACTGGTTTAACCTTATGTTTTGATTTTATTTTTCAATAGCATCATTAATGTCAGATGAAAAGTTAATTCCCAGTAAAATTCCAGTACTTTGAAGCCGAAAAAAAAAGATGGTCAGGGGGCTAGAAGTACAGGGAAAGGAAGGAAGGAAAGGAAGGAAGGAAAGGAAGGAAGGAAAGGAAGGAAGGAAAGGAAGGAAGGAAAGGAAGGAAGAGAAGGAA
>VXBC01005964.1:673537-684894 GCA_013399945.1 Ploceus nigricollis | reverse complement strand
CTTTTCTTTTTTTTTCTTTTTTTTTTTCCCTTCTCAAGCGAGGTTGTGTCTTCTCCCCTTTCCCCAGGTTGAGGGGGGTTTTTGTTTTTACTGCCCCTTTGGGGAACATCTCCGTCCCTTGCCTTTCCCCCGACGCACCGCCGCCGGCTCTCGGCAGCCACTGGGGCTGGAAGAGTCCCAGCCCCTTCTCAGCCGTGCGTGGAAGCCACCCCCCGCTCTCACTGGGGACCGGCGGCACGCCAGCTCCCTGCCATCCGAGAAGAAAATGTCAGCTGTAATTTTTAATGACGATTAGTTAACCCTTTCAGCCCACCGCTTGAGTCATGCACCACACAAAAGTTACTTCCCCTTAAAGCCCTCATTTCCCCATAGACAACTTTTCAGCCTCAGTTCTCAAAGCATTTACATGGCAGTCACACTTTCCGACCTCACCGACGTGGAAGCGACTTCTCCGTGCTGCATGAAGCAGCAGCGCCGGGGAACCCCCTCGCCACGTCCAGAGTTTTGGCCAGGAAAACGTGCTCTCCCTCAGCTTTGTCAGTCTATAGAGTACCGCACTGGCTAAATAAATGTACAGTACATGATCATGCGAACACATTTGTGCTATAGAGTTGAATTCTCTTCTAAAAGCTCCTGAGTAACTCACTGGTTTGACAATTTAAAATAAACCAAATCTTTTCCCTATTACTTTCAGCACAGGTTTGGCTTTCCAAGGGTATTTAGGTTATTAGGATTTATTTTTAAATCTAAATTTCCTTTTCTTGTTTACTCTTTTGCTATATTATTGCTCATATTGACTGGTCTCCCACAAAATATTTACTCTTAATTAGTTAGTTTGTACTGGAGACATTTTTCTGTGCTACTATATTTTCATTTTAATTAGAGGGAATTTTTTCTCTTAAATCTTTCTTGCATAAACTTAATATTTTATTAGCCTTTCATGGTTTTAGAAAAAATAATTATTTTTTTTAAATGCATGCATTTAAGCATTCCAGTCAATTAACTTTATATTAACATATTTTCACAGTGTAAAACACTGAGAGACAATATTTTTCAATATTTTTCTCAAGCTCTTACAATGACATTGTTTGTGACGCCAGGCTCAGATGCAGCTTTCAGTCCCACACGTTTAATGAAAATAACACAGCATGGAACAGAAATCTGCAGAGAAATTCATGTAGCCTGAAACTTACACCCAAGGAAACTTACCCTTCCATGAAACATATGAATTTATGTATTAAAGAAAAGGACTTTAATCCCTACTCAGGACAAAAATATATACTAACCAACAGATAAAGCAAATCTTAGTCTCAGAAAATCATAAGCAGTTTTTTCTCCTTCTATTTGCTTCCTAAACAGCTGGAGCACCTTGGAACTTGGGGAGCCATAGTTTCTCTGCACGTTTCAGGAGGAGTAAGTAGCCAGAGAAATGGACTGCACAATTCCCAACTAGCTTGTCTTAGAACTGCAAAACGTATTATTCTTTCTAATCAGATGTTAATTCTGCATGGCTGTTCTGTGTTGCTATCCCATGGGAAAGGTGGTTAGAGTGAAAAGTCTATAATGATGCCTAATCTCATTCTGGAAATTGGATTGATTATCAGCAGACATAGGCATCTGATATATTTTACGTCTTATGTTGCAAAAGCTCATTTGAAAGTGGGAGTATTTTTATGGTATAAATTAAGAATATATTCCTTTTCTATTTACTGCCTATATAATGTATATTTAAACATGAATGTACAAAAAGCATAATTATAGTTATGGTCTTTACTTTCTTCTACTGTATAAATACATATTTTTCTTAGATTATTACTCAAAGTGAAATTCTGAATCTCCTGAGATCAATACTAATGTGCAGTATTAACTTCAGTGACACTAAATTTGTTAATCTTGGTGTCTTACTTGCAACTCAGAAATTAGAACAAGAGAGTATTTGGTAGGGGAAAGTAAATAGGCTGTTTTCAGTCACCTGTTCCAAAACTAAAACTGAAGAGAGAGGGAGAGAGAGAAAACCAGCAATCAGGAAGAAAATTTAATATGTAACAACATTGTCTCTAACTGGAAGTTGGAGATCATATTTTGTGTAATGAACAGAAGAACCCACATCTGTACTCAGAAAAACTACATACATGCAGTGTGTAGCATGAGGGCAACAGCTGCACATCACATGCACCACACAAACAGCCAGCATTGTCTTTCAATTTTTCGGGAATTTACTACCATCTCTAAAATGGGGCAATGCCTGAGAGAAAACTACAGGAGGAAAACTATTCATTGTTATAGTTTATTAACCTTATGCTGATACATAAGGGGTGCAAGTGGAATTTTACACACTTGGCGTCTATTCTTGACAGGAATAGGAAGCAGCGTAGTGTAACAACCTCTTCCTCTCTCCTTGCTCTGTCTAGCGTTCCCACTCGGACACACATCATTCCTTTGGCCTCTGGATGTCTCCACCCATATCACTCACTCATAGCGGGCAGTCAACGCTTTGGGAGCCACAAGGCCCCACAGTATCCCTCCATCAGTGTGGCATTCTTGTATACGTTGCACATTTACCCCAGAACCCAGACACCAGTCCCTGCCGTTTCTCTTTCTCGGTAGATGCAGAAACTGAGCACGGCCAGACCTTTCGGAGCTGTTCTGGAGCAGGGAGCATCCCCCGCTCGTTCGCTGCAGCCCGGGACGCGCGGCCGAGCCTGGCGGGACGGGCACGGCGCTGTCCAAGGTGCTGATCGCGGCTGGCCGAACACACGGGGCCGGGCACTGATCACTGGGAAAGGAAATTTCACAGATTGCACAGAATATTCTGCGTTGGAAGGGACCCACAAGGGTCATCGAGTCCACCTTTTATATGGATGGTCCATACAGGGTTTAAGCCCACGACCTTGGTGTTATCAACACCGTGGTCTGACGGCTGAGCCAATGGCAGCCTCAGGTATGCCTTATTGCCACTACAGCTGTAGTGGAAAACAAATAAGATAAATAAGATAAATTTTAGATAAATAAGATATTTTATATTCTTCCAGTAAGGTATTTCACAAGAGTTTGGCTGTTTTGCCTTAGGTGCCTGTGGTGGGGTTTATATCTTTCCTATTATGTTCTATATATTCCTACATATACATCACTGCAAATTATGTTTCATTAGTATACAGTGGCACACGTACATCACCTCCTTAAATGAAATCCCATAAATGGCATTTTTATGTCTCATAGGGCATACCTATAAGAAAACATACTTCTTAGCATATTGCAAATATATTTACAATGTATCTCATGTTCTGCTAAATGCAACGAGACTTAGAGAAGTGATTTCTTAAACAAATACCCTTGGAACAGCTAATTCCAGAGCACACAAGATGAGGGATTATTCTCTGTTAAATCCTAAGTAATACAGAGTAGCTGGTTCAAGTAGTAATTATATAATATGAAAGCGATGAACAACAGTGACAACATTAATTTCAATATTCTTTGGGATTAAAAGGTCTCAGTCTATTACGGGAACACAACATTTGAAAATAATATTTTGCAAAACCAAGAAACTTACTTAAGAGAGAGTAATAAGAATTACCTGCTACCATTTAACGGCACTGAGGCAAACATGCAGGATCACAAAGGCCCGTTTACTATTGGATAAAAATAAGAAGTTGAGGAAAAAAGACAGCACTGCAAACTCAAACACTAGGTGAGTTAATTCCCCTTCAGAAAATGAAAGTTCAATGAGGTATTTTATACCATGTCAGCAACATACTAGATGTAAATTAATAAAATTTTTAAAGAACTAAGATTTTTATTAAGTTAACAACAGAGATTTTTTGTAAGATTAACATTAGAAACAAGAAGGCTTGACATAATCAGTAGGTCTACTGCATCATCAAAAAGCAAAGGAATGAATTAAGGATAAGAAAATGGCACAGAAAAAGTTACTAATTTCTTCACATCTCATCTCAACACAGAAGAGTCTGGGAAATACAGGACAGGAGCATGTACAGGGTATGGTCACATAAGGAGGATGCTTTATAACAAGGTGTTGGAAAATGATGAGCTAAAGAGCAATAAGCCATGAGTACATTATACTGTACTTCCAAAAATTCTGACAATTTCAAAATGGCATAGCTGACACGCTTTGAAGAGAAACATGCAACTGCTTTTTAAAATCATGTGCTATGTTCAAGCATCATCCAATTCTGTAACCATTTTAAAAGAAAGTTCTATTATAAACTTGGTAACTACAAATCCATATTTTCTTTTGGTACTGATTGATGAACTCTATATAATGGTTGACATTAAAATATAATAATTATATGTGTATAAAATTAAATATTACAGACATTATTTTTTCTCTTTCTGCAAGTTAAATTACACCTTGATAATTATAGGAATCGTATTAGTTTGGTTCACATTCATGCTAGGCACTGGAAGAAACAGGCAACGTATTGAAAATACAATGAACATGTCACAATACAGACAGCAACCAAGGCCACAATACATTTATTCACAGAAATTTGATTTAGAAATGTCACCAGGTAATGGTTTCCCAACTTAGGTCTGGCATAGGGGTGAATAAGATAAAAACATTAATGAAATTAGATTAATCCATAATTAGTATAGAAAGCAATAATTTCTGGACATTTGGAAGTGATGCAAGTTCATCAGTAAACAACATCAGCTGAAGCTTCTTTTTAGTCTGCAGATAATGCAAAAACTACTGTGTTTCTGACTGCCAAACTGACACCAAGATGCATTCTGATGCCCCTCAATGGAGCACTCAGTTTCTTTCAGAAATGACACTGTGTTTACACACCGTGGATCTAACCAATGTACACACAGCTTGGATCTAAACAGCTTTCTTCATTGTGCATTTTAGGTAAAATTATACGTGTACTGAAACTATTCATCTAGGTGATTAGAAAAACTTGTATCAAGACCAGCACTTGACATAACATAGGACAACCTCAACAAGCTTTAAAGGTTTACGTGCAGCACAAGGTCTAAATACATCACATAAAGGGATGGTAGTTACATCCCAAGGCATTTTCTATCAATAGACTTATGATAAAAATCTGATTCTGAACTCTTAAAATCAATTTTAACTGTTGACTAATGACTTAATATAGAATGCAACTTACTTTAAATTCTACTTATGTGACAGCTATCTTAGGCTCCATTTTATGATATGATCAAAACCAACACCTTTGCACACAGTCATAACTTTTATACCTGTTTTAAATCCTTTCTTTACAACTAGAATAGTGTAGGATGATCAACCCCAAAACATGTTGTTACTATTGTTTGGGAAATGAATCAAAATTTCAGCTAGCTGATGATAATTATAATGTTAAAATTGTGAGGTCAAGCTGACCTCCTTTTACACAGTAGTTGACAAGGCTTTCAAAACACAGTGCACAGTACTGACTTTGCAAAAGGTCTCAAAAAGATTAGCTGTCAAAAGGAATCATGAAACATCTTAACCATAAGTCTATATAGCATCTACATAGCATCAACCTACAATACTACAGGTTTATCAAACATGACATCATTTACCAGCAATGATACAAATTTTCAGAAGAACTGAAGGAAACAAAATATTTAAACATTAAATAAAATAACAGTATTAACACTCATAATGGCAAAAAACTTAAAAAGTAGCATAATACTATTAAGCAGTGGAATGCAAACCTTGAATTAATTAATTTCATTTTATGACTTCCTACTACGAGACTTAACTAAGCTCTGGAACAGATCAGTTAAGGACTGGAAGAGAGTCACACTGCACTTCAGTCAGTCTGCCAACTGAAGTAAAGTAAGCCTACTTTTAGGACAGCAAATAGTTCTTTTCAAGTGCTTCCAATTGTAAAAGAAAATAGGGGCCATAAACTGCTACATGATATAATTTTCTAGCATAACCCACTGTGCACAAGCCTATATAAAGGCTTTATAAAACAGTCACTCCTCATAAAAGTCCACTCATCCTCAAAATAGATATTTTCCCCACATTTTTGTTCTAAAAATGTTAAATTAATAATAAAACAGACTAAGACTCCTAAAAGGAAGAAAGTAGATTTGTAGGGCACCTACATAATTTTTTTTTTTGGGAGCTAATAGGTATATAACAAATGATGATGCTGGAATGGCTTTGTAATTAATACAGTAGGCTGAGTAACAGGAGATCTGTTTTCTCTCCCCACTGCATTTATATATACAGATATGTATGGTCAAAACTATTTACATCAAGATTTCCAGGTATGGCTGCTAACTTAGTATTATTACCAGGTTTCCTACTTTGATATTTAGGATCCACTGCAAATAAGTGTGTTAGCCTAGCTGCTCTAAACTTGAAAAGGAAGAAAAATAGTAAAGTCCAAGTATTTTTAAGCTCAACATCCAGTCGTCAGTGGATCCTTTACAATTTTCTGCAACCTCTCTTTCAATGGAAATAACGTGCCAGCCTTTTTCATAGGCCATTGTTTGGGTTTTTATAGCTGCATTGATTTCTTCTAGTGTTATGAACACCAATCCATATTCAGCACAGCATACAGAGCAGCTGCATCAAACAAGAAATAGTGCCTCATATGAAGCACTACAGATAAAAAGAAAGGTAATAATCTCACTTGAAAAGCATCCCATTCATCCTGTACACTGAAGGAGGTGTGGGTGTGATTATAAAGACTGGGTTGGGTCAATGCATAAATAACAGAGAACAGACATAAAGTCCCATGAAGAAAGGTTGATACATAGGACCTGAACATTATTGCTGCCTCATTTCTTTATCAATTGCTGGATGGTCCCTTTTCAGCTAGACCATGGTAACCATGTATGGTAACGATGTATGGTAAGAAAGAAACAGCAGAATTCTTATTTATGATTGCAATAATTGCTGTTGATGCATGTTGTTGTCTTGGCTGGTCACAGAATGAAACCTGAAGCTGTTACTACAAATTACTTTCCCGGAGAGTGAATCCATGCATCAGAACAAAACTCTACTCTTAATGCAATTTCATTTGCATGACATCTCCTGATTTTTTTTTTTACAGTCAGCAAGAAATGGGTTCTACAAGCAAATATATGAACTTAGCTTCAGATGTCAGGGTCCTGGCTGAAAATAGCACATATAGAGAGAATTTCCTCTTTCTGGCCTTCTGCAACATCTGTGTGCCTTCCCCGGGCATGGCCTGATCTGTAATCCTGTTTGGGTTCCTTTAAAGAACAAAAAACAAAACCTGCTCTATGCTCAGCTGTTCTTAATTCTCCTGATACCAAAGGTATCTGATTCAGCAGAATGAACCTTTTTTGCATGTCAACTTTCAATATGCCAACTCTTGCTCAAAGGTGAGCAAGACATTTCCAGCTGAGGCAATCTGCAGGTAGATGTGTCACAACTTCAATATTCATTTTCAAGCCCTTGTTAATTGTATTGAGCTACAAACTACATCTTTCTTCTGTAATCTTATATCTCAAGAGAGATGAGTAACTGACAGAAGCAGTAGCCTGCATCTAAATGAGTTAGCTACTAAGGGATATAGGACATTTCTCCTCAGAGCTGCCTAAGAAATTTTAAGATATCAATAGAATTTTAGCATCTATTTTTAGGTTCTATTTCTGGTTTTATTGTAAGAATGTGCATTCATGAGGAGAGATAAGGCTGAGAATTAGCATTCCTTATTCAAGAAATAAGTATGATTGATTGGTTCACAGAAGACTCCCATGGGAGACTTACAGATGTGGGAGACAAAGTCAACCCATAGCATCTATGTATTTAAAATGAAAGGTATATTAAACATTGATGGGTCCTGTCCTAGTCTCTTCTGTACATACTTTATAAGAAGCTAATTCATGTATCTCATGATACATGAGATACATTTAAACTCAGAGTTTAAATATTAAAGAGCCTGGCAAAGAAAAGTTATAAAAACATCTGGAAAATGCAAAGCATTTTAGGCATCTCAATCATTTATTCTGGAGGAGTGTAGAAAGGTGAAAAACATTAAAGACATCTATCCATTCAGAGCCAGTATTCAGTATCAGTTTAAAGTGTCCTTCTCAGCAAAAAGGAAAAAACCAATTCAAATAAAAGGTGAAAATGTGGAGCAGATTTATATCTCTAAGCAACATTTAATCGTGACAAGGTATTGAACAGTTAATTGAAACATTACTAAAATCCAGTACACAGTTATAGTTGTCACAAAATCTATGTTTTTTAAAAGCAATTATACAAACCCATGTGTTTTCTGAATAAAGATAAATAATAATTCATTCTGTTCAGTACAGCTCCCAGATATTTTCATCTATAAATAATTATAGTGAGAGTTTTTAGTGCAGCCTATCTCAGGGACAACTAGTTTTCAAATTAAGAATAAATAATAGACAGAAGAGGAACTGACCCTTACTTCTGGTTTCTGAATTTTTTGTTCTTGGTTCAAATCAATGAAGCCGAGGTTCAAATTACCTATGCAACAGTGATACCATCACAATACTCAAGCTGTAAAAAAAGCAGCACCACTACATTTCCTGTCCATTCACAGAGGATGACAATAGTCACTCAAAACATCTCAGCTAAGGTCAGGTCACCTCTAATACAATAAATGTGCATAGTTATACAAGACAAGCACATGACTTTTCTTTGATAAACCCTGGTGATTTGTGTAGTTACGTTACATACCCATCGTTGTCCCAATATAGCACTGACTCAATAAATATGGAGGAATTCATTACAGTTGGAGAACACTTGACTATTATGATCAGTTAAGCATTTTTATCTAAGATAATGGAAAGGACTAACCACTAGACTAAAAAACTTTTGGTAAAAAAATGCAGATAAGCCTATATTGCACTAAAGCCAGGCAAATTCCAACTTTCATAATATCACACAATCAGACACTACTTGTAACATTTCGCATGACAAAATGTTTTTTCTACCTAGAGAACCTCTCCCAGGATGCTGCTATTATCAAATTCTGATTTTTTTTTTCCTGTCAATGTTAAACAGAAAAATTACAATTTGTTCTTCTACAAATCAGGTACATACCAGGTGTAATTCCCCAAATTAATTTTGTTGAACTTCCCACAAAATTAATTTTCCTCATTTTGAGAAGGTGGGTGAAAGAAGTGGATAGCTCTAGCAAACTACAGGGTCTTAGCCCTGAGCTCTGGGAAAGAAACAAAGCATATTCAAAATAATTATTTTTCCACACTCTACATTGAGATTTTAGCACTACTAATGGTACTAAAAACAACCACTGATTTCCCATAAGCCACTGAAAAGCTATCTTGTGATAGATAACACTTCCAGCCACATGGCAAACCTGTGCTGGAGCAGGCTCCTTGCAGGACCTGTGGCCTCATGGAGAGAGAAGCCCATGCTGGAACAGGTTCACTTGTGACCCCATGGGGGGCCCACACTGGAGCAGCCTTTTCCAGAAGGACCTGAATATAATTCCTGGCTGCTTAGCTTCCTTGCAGTTACACTGGAGGTGAACTGACATACAGGGCTCTACAAAGACAGCCACAGGGACTCTGTGCTCTATTCCAGGATTTTAGTAAGTTAGAGAAGTGGAATGTGACCACCCACAGAGATTAATATTTGGAGAAAATACTGGTTAAAAGTTCAAATCTGGGGATTTCAATGATCAATATAAATGATAATCCCCATATTAGAAAGCTCAGAATATTCCACCACACAGGAAGTGTATTACCAGTGGAAAAGACTTCAGAGATGATATGCATAGGATGACCTGTGTGCCAACACCAGAGAAAAATTTTCTGGCTTCATATATCATGTAGAAACTGAAAAAAAACTCCTTATCTGCAACCAAACAGAGAACAAAAACCCCTTGCAGGGGGTGGTTGGAAAGAAGGAAAATTGATTTTCCTGTCGTTTGCGACACTACAAAATCTCATTGTACAGAAGCTGAAGATGCATCTTGATCTAATTGCTACCACAGGACAACATTAGTTCAGCTTGATCACTAAGTGCAAGGAATACCCTTCCCAGCAGTGTAACAAACTAAAATTGCTGCAGAACCATCTTCACCTTCCTTTTGCTGAGAAGCTACACAGCAGTATCTACCCATGTGACTTTGGAAGACTGTGACTTTTCCACAGGCTCACAGCTCCCTTTGAGCAGCCACCTGCTTCCTTCAAGCATCCTCTGCTCCCCTGCGGTCCTCCATGGGCTGCAGGGGCACAGCTGCCTCACCATGGTCTTCACCACAGGCTGCAGGATCTCTGCTCTGGTGCCTGGAGCACTGCTTTCCCCTTCTTCTTTACTGACCTTGATGCCTTCATAGTTGTTTCACATATTCTCAGTCCTGTCTTGAGCTGCAGCTGTGCAGGCTTTTTCTCCCCCTTTTAAATTGCCCTTGGCCAACTGGACATAGGGGAAGCTTCCAGCAGCTTGTCACAGAAGCCACTCGTATGGGCTCTCACCCAAAGCCTTGCCAGGCAAACCCAATAGACCTGTGCACTGTTCACAGGACAACCAAAGCAAAGTTGTCTGTAACTGCTGCTTCAGTTCAAGCCACTTAATCCCATATTTGAATAAGTGATAGTCCTGGGACTGCCACTTCTGCTTCTCCATCTTTATACCTGACATTGGTCTTGCTAGCCTAGGTATTAATTTCATGCATCTTGGACAAATTGGTAGTTTAGGTGAGACAAAAGCAATAAAACTAGAATGATCTCTTTAAATGGTAACAATATGATTTTAGCAATATTATTAGTGTTCATTCCTCAAAGATTTTCACACCACAAATGCCATTACTGCTCCGAACACCCCTAGGCATTTTTTCTTTTACTTCAGCTGATGGTTGCAATCATCATTTTATAGTACATATAACCTAGCAGTAATTGTATTGTAACTTTTAGATCTCTAAATATCTCGGTCTGATAATTTCCCTGCAAAAACTAATGAACTAAAGGAACTGACAGAGTCTGCAAGACTGAAAAGTGTTGTTCACAGCAACCTGTACTTTTCTTAACCAGGGCTCCATGGCTCTAAAGGACATTTTACCCAAATATGGATTCATGGACTGTATTATTCTTGTTTAGGCATTTATTCTAACTCCTCTCGATAACAGGACAGAAAATGACAACAGTCAAGAACAGTGGGGTTATTGGAAGTCTACTGATCCCAGTATTACAGATCAAACTCTGCTTTCAGCCACCAATGTAATAAGCCCACGAGAGGCGCTGGCAGTGAGCTGCTCGGCCAAGAGCGGGGCCGCAGCCCCGTGCTCGAGGCCTCAGGGAAGCTACCCGGCACGGGCAGGGCCCCGGAGGCCGCCCAGAGCCACCTCCCCCGCGGCCCCGGCGCTCCGCCCCGGCCGGCCGAGGCGGGGCCCGGCGGCTCCGCGGCA
>VXBC01005964.1:564270-673495 GCA_013399945.1 Ploceus nigricollis | reverse complement strand
CAGAGTTGGGAGGGGGGACCGGTGCTGCGGGTACTGCCGGAGTGCTGCCGTGACAGCTGGGGGCCAGGCTCTTCCCAAAGAGAACTTTAACGCACTCAAGATTTTGCAGAGTTAAAGGGAGAAAAGCTGAGATTAAAAATCAGGTCTGCTAGGGATGTTCCTGTGGATTTTATACTGATGTGTAGATATCATAGCTGCTGTATGGACCAAATCACATGAGGTTAAGAGATATCCATTTTAGCTCAGCTCACCTACGAGCCCTGCCTTGGGACAGGAGGCATTTGCGTACCTCTCTCTGCTCTTTTTCCAGCTGCAGAGTCTCTGGAAACGTAGGACGTGTTTTTCAATACCTACATATTTTCCCACCCTTCTGTAAGAGCAAAGGATTTGGGAAAGTTGTTTCTGGATTAATGTTTACAAGCATGTAAACATTTTTATGCCATATTTTAAAAACAGTAATTGAACAGACTTCATCTTAAACACTTTACAGTAAATTTGTGAGTCTCAAAGCATCCTATAGACAGATGTTTTAAGAATCATGAACTCAGTTCTTTTTATCACAAAGGACAAGTCTTTAAAGACAGCTGCATGGTCACACAATAGTGTAAATATAAAGCACAGTAATTGTTTGAACTGATTTAGTTCAAGCTGATGCCATGCTAGTGCTGTATTATTTATATGTATTTACATTATTGGGTCTTTATATATGTGATCTTTGCATATGGAAGGACAATACTTGATTTGTGAAAGAAACTCTTGAAATAGCACAGATAACAGTAAATAAAAGTTGTAAAGATCAAAATGCTTCTGTTGCTCTTAATTTATAAAGTTTTTAATGAGTAAAACATTTTTCAATCTATGCT
Organism: Ploceus nigricollis; assembly: GCA_013399945.1. Classification (NCBI taxonomy): domain Eukaryota; kingdom Metazoa; phylum Chordata; class Aves; order Passeriformes; family Ploceidae; genus Ploceus; species Ploceus nigricollis. The sequence goes on along the minus strand of VXBC01005964.1, from coordinate 672,632 downwards.
GTCAACATGGGAATGTAAAGACAACTGCATTTCTACCCTGTGCTTAAGCTCAAGTATAAAATGGTATTGTTGCATTTGTGAACTCCAAACTTCTGCTGGGCCAGTAGCACTAGTAAGGAATAGAAGATGTATGAGGCTGAGAAAAAATGCTTAGGAGGAAATTAACAAAACAGCAGTGAGAGGATGTAATTGGATAAGGCCTAGAGCAACCTGGTCTGGTGGGAAGTGTCCCTGTCAATGGCAAGGGCACGGTGGAACTAGATGATCTTAAAGGTCCATTTCAAATCTTTCACATTCTGTGATTCTCTGATGTAGATCCTAATTGGTTTTCCTTCTTCCAAATATAGATCACACATGGTGAAACATTTAAGTACATAAATTAAATTGTTTTCTTAGACAATTTACACATTCTCCTTAGGAACAAGGACTGTATATACCAGCAATATGAGAGTTTTTCCAAATTCTGTATTGAGACAAACAAGTGATCACCTAATTTAATCTTTGAAATGTTCACACCAGCCTATAAGCTTCATCTTTATAAGAATGAAAGAGGAAAAACATTTAAGGTAATTTCTTTGAGAAGTGGTGAAGGGTGGGGTTGTGAACGTTGTTTATACCAGATCAAATCATAACCTCTTAGAAGTCTTACATGAAGTCTCTGAATATCAAGATCAAGTTTCATCACTGTTTTGGAAAAACTTTCAGGCCACAGTTGCATGCAAATGTCCAGACTTTATAACTTCAGTATGTTCAGTTCAGAACTGTGTTCCTGTACACAGTTTTGTGTGAAAAAGCAGCGGCACATTTCAAACCTACCAGAAAGTTCAGATGGAAGAGAGGCAAACTTGAAATAAGATTAGTTTGGTTCTTGCCTTGTGTAATCTTCTTGAGGAATCCTTATTAAGAGCTCATTTTAAGCAGGAATGAATGACTTCTAAAAGTATTTGAAAGCCTGTCTATTTGTGATTGGGAAATATCAGTCTTTCTCTATAATGTTTAAAAATGCATGGCAGATGTTTCAGTCTTTGAAAAGATTTCATACAGCCATGTTCAAGTAAAGTTTGCAGATACCGAATGGATTTTACTCTATATAAGTATTTCATCTAAGGAATAACAATTTAGAGATTTTCTTAAAAAATAAAATAAGTGGAGAGATGATAAATAAATGGAAATTCAGCATGTTGTTTCAGAAGGATCATGGAATATACTGCATTTATGGTATGTAATGGAATGGCTACACAGCTCTTTTCCATCATTCCTCTCTGTTGGTCCAGACAAAAAGCACAGCTCCTGACAGGAGAAGATGTAGCGTTATTTATACCAACCTGTTCACTGTGGTACAGCAGGTTGCAGAAACCAGAATATTGGTTAAATAACTTTCAAGAGTGCAACTTGAACCAACATTTTTGATTGTCTAATTAGAATATAACTTTAACATTCATGGCAAACTTAACGTGGAACGGCATTTCTCTTTGTCAGTCAACTGTGTTCATGATATTTAGATTTTACCCTTTTTATTGTAATCAACTTAAAATACTAATATTTTGTGGTTATCTGTTCAAATAAGCCTGTATTTATTTTATTATTCTGCTTCTCATTTGTAAAGGTGTTGTCCTTACCCATGTTGTTGCACTTTCAGCTCATTACTTTCTAACACTTGCTACTTTGATGTACCAGTCTGTCCTCTTTACCCAGCTAAACTTCAGGCATGGAGTAAAGAAAGTAGTAACATGCCTCAAGAATATGTTTCATATGTCCTTGAAATCTTGAACTTATTTGATACAACAGAATGAAAAATTGCATCATGTTTATGGATTGTAGCATACATACCTTGCATTTAATAAAATCATTCTTTTTCTAAAACCTTTGAAAGGTACTAAGATCCAAGGCTGAACACTGAGGTAATTAAAACTCAAATAAATTACATACATTACTAACTCTCCTGGCTTGCCTAGTCTAATCCTATTTTACATTATTCTGAATTTATTTCAATAGTAGTATATCAGCTAATTTGCTATAGTTGTGAATATTAGAATAGTGATTTATGATTATTTTATTTCCACATTAATTGAGAATCCAGAATCATTCTCATGCAATTTGATTTCTGGTATCTCTGTTACTTTTGAAATGGCATGTTAATGACATCAGTAGTTACTAAATATTTTGATTGAACTTTAATTCTGTTGTCTTCAGCCACCTACCAGAAAATGGTGCTGTTTTCCATCTGTGTGAATTACATTAGTAGTATTTTAATATAAGCTGGCAAATTATCTAAAATGAAGTATGCGTCGTTTTTGGTACCTAACCCAGTAAGTGTGGTTTATAATGCTTAAAAACTACATAGCAATTCTAGCAGATTTAATGGTTAGACTCTTAATGGTAGCACTTCTGCAAATCAAACCCAAGATATGTCATGTTGGGCACCAGGAAAGCAGACAGACAAATGACAACACTTGCAGAAAGTTTGGATTAAGTGAGCTGCTGTGCAGCACGAGGAATACTCAGCGGCTTTAATCACTGTGCCATCTGTTCTTATCCTCTTGTCCCATATTCTGCTAAGCATGTGCTTCCCAGCCTCTGCAACCAGGGAAAGAGGGATCTTGTAGGAACAGTAGCCCCTGACAGTGAGTCACTGTTCAGGGACTCACTTCTTTGAACAGCATGCATTAGGATATGATTTAAGCTAAAGGAGCTGGTGTCCTTTAAAGACATGCCCAGTTGAGTTAAACAGTGAGTCTTACAGGTCAGAACTTCATGCTCAGGCAGCTGGCCTTCTAAGACATGTAATGTAACAGCAGGTAAGTAAAGGAAGAGACTAACATTGCCCAACCGGAGAGTGTTTTCATGCCTGAAAGAGATGGCCTTTCCTGTGTGAAAGCTTGCACCTTTTTCCCAGCTCCTCTGCTAAGTGGTAGCCCCACTCCTGCTCCATTGCATCTGCAGCACTGTCCTAGAGCTATGGGCTGATGAAACCAGCTTTTTACAATAGCCTTAGAAGTAAGTGCATTTTTTCCACCACACTTAAAAATGTAGTAAGGAATTTTATTGACCAGTATATCTTGACCTACGTCTTGATTTACCACTCCCTGTACATATAGCTTTGTATTTAGGATATGTTTGTATCACAGATATAATGACAAGAAGTTCTCCTTTAAGAACATGGCAGAAGATGATATAAAGGTCTTAAAATAAGTTTACTGATGATCCAGTCAATAGTCACATGTGCATACATTTAGAGGCTATCTTAATTGGTGGAGAACTTTCTTTGAACCCTGTCACCAGATGCAGTAAGCCCTAGGAGGTTTTTAAAATACTTTGTTGACCTTTTAGCTAACTAGGCATGAATCAGAAATTTTCTTACGTAGCAGTATCAAATACTGTGCCATTATAAATCTTGAATTCTTAAAGAGCACAACAACAAAATTGAAATGTTTTAAAATCAATGAAGTTTTCCTGAAGAGTTCTCAAAAAATAACATTGTGATAGAAGAATAATTAACTGCTACTGGGTTACATCTTGTGGAAGATTGAATTTTTTTTCTATAAAATATCCTCTGCATTTCTTCATTTAAGAATTAGAAATATAAATGGTATTGGTGGAATTCACTTCTATGTTATCTCAGGATAAATAAAACTGTATTTTGTGTGACTGGCATTTGGTCATAGAAATACGTAAAATACTGGTATTCAGTTTAATTATTTCCTATTGTAAGCAAACAGGCCTTGTCTTCTGTGTTTATAGTAATAGCATGACCTAGAGGAAATACAATCCAGGACTGTCTCTGTTGATCATCCTGATTAGTCACCTAATCTGATTACTCTTTGTGTTCCATATGTAGGATTCAAGGCAATAAACAGAACCCATGTATGAGGCCTGCTCTAGTTTAACAATAGAAAAAAAATTGCCTGATATAATTAATAGACATATAGTGGATGTTCTTCCTTTATTAATGGTCTTCTATGAGGATTTGCTTTTGTTCTTTCATCCTTTCTTTTCTCATGTTGAGTTTTCAGCTGCTATAATTTGCATACTTGGTTTGTAAGGTCATAATAAAGTTACCACCGTTATGTTTATGGGCACTGAACTTGATTTGGAAAAGCATCTTCAACTGAAATCACTTACTGGTGCAAGAGACTGTAAGTTTATACATGAAAATAGTGACACTTAGAGTGAAGTCATTGTTCCTGGGTAAAGGTTTAGGGTTTTTTTCTGTGTTTCTGCTGTTAATCATTCGAAGAGCATTTTCAGAGTATAATGATTTTAATATTTTGCATGTATTAAATTGTACTCACCTAAAACTAATTGTAGAGTGAAGCCTTATTATAATATAAAGTATGTAATATATTCCCTCTTCCAGGCTATAAGCATCAAAAAACTTAATTATTCTAAGTATTTTTAGTATTCAAATAAACTGACTTTGCATTTTAATATTGAAGTGCCCTCAGTGGATTTAGGGATCTGGATTAAATAGTTTCTTCATTGGTTTTACAATTTTTTGACTTTCAAGGGAGCTTTATATGTGTAAATGAATAATAAATTTGAGCTTTTGTTTTGAGAGACAGGCTTACAGGGCAATGCTATTTGTTAATCCTCTCAAAGAACTCTTTATTTGAAATCTAGTTCCTGTGGATTACTTGCATGTGAAGCAACTGCTGGATCCACCCATGTTAAAGTATGTTCTATTCTAATGTAATTTTTGTTATTCCATATTTTTTTTAATCTGAGGATCCTGTTACCTGCTTGAGGGTTATTTAAAATCTAAAGTTATTTCTTGTCAAAAACTGAAACAATGTATTAGTATGTATGAACAATGCATACTCTCACCTACAATTATGAGAGTGCAATGGTTTTAGTATTATTGATCAACTCTTTTGCCAAAATCACGAGGGATGTAAATTCTGAATTTTATAGTAATATAAGTGCTCCTACATAAGCAAATTTTTCTGATTTTTAAATTATTTTTAAGGTAATGAACAGTGCCTAAAGTAAGATACACATCTGTAACATCAAGGCATTTTTGTATTAGTGTTGACATAATATTCCTAACTTGTCCTCATTAGTTACTGTAGCACATATGGTATGGAAGACCGCCTACTGTTCTTAAAACCACCTTCATATGTGCTGTAATACTCAGACACAATGGAGTGAACAAAGTGTAAGCTGAAATATCTCAGTGTCCTTTATTACTTAGAAAGCTGAATAGTTTATTTTTTTTAGAAAACAACTGCTATACATAAAAGAATTGTAGTAGTTCATTTAATCATGCGACTCAAACACAAAGCCAGTTTCAGTGCCTTAGTCAGGCCCAGGTATGTCACAGTAAACTGAGATTAATTCCTGAATTAATGTTTAGTTCCATAGAATACTCAATGTGTAGGATGTGTTATGCATTCTAACACCAGTGAACGACTTTTTGGCTCCAAATGCAATCCTTTAAAGGCTGCAAATTCCAGTACTCTACAGAAGGAAGATGTTCTTCACCTGTATTCCAGGTCCCTGCTGTCATAGAATTTACTGAGTAAAAAGGTTCAAATTGGAAGAAGTAGACCATGTCTTGTACTACAGAGGGGTGATCTTGACATTGCCATTCTCCTAGTGGAACAGAAGCCAGCTCTGTGTCTTGGCTGCAAAGCAGGCCAGCAGCAGGGCAGTGCTTGAGCTGGGAGAAGACATTGGTGTGATCTAATAGCAGCCTTCTAATACATGCAAGGAGGTTATCAAGAAAATGGAGCCAGGGACCACTTGCAATGATGCTGGAAAGTGAAGGAGGCTTTGGCTTGGTATGAAGAAAAACATTTTTCTATAAGGATAGTCAGCAGTGGAACAGGTTGCCCAGTGGCACTGTGCAACCTCCATCCTTGCAAGTTTTCAAGATCCAATTGGACAAGACTTTGAGCAACCTCAGCTGACCTTGTAGCTTACCTTGCTTTGAGGGCTTTGGACTAGAGACCTTCAGAAGTCCCCTTATAGTCTGAATTACTTGAAGATTGTATATTCAGTCTGATATAGTTGGTTTAATTGTGATAGATTTACACAGTGCCAGATATGTAAGAAATTTTTCACTACCTCTAGGAACAGAAATGATCTGACACTACAAAAGACTAATAGTGATTAAGGGAAAGTAACATCTATCTCCCACGTTTCTTGTCTAAAGCTAAAGTAATACATTAGGAAAAACTCATCCCCAGTCCCTGAAAGTGAAGGGTAGTTTAAATATTATGTAAACATGATAATTACACATTAATTGGTGATAAACCTACATTTTTTCCTGTCAGTTTTTACTCAATTTTATCAGAAGTATTCAAGTAGATGCAAGTTCCAGCTTTTTCACTTAGAGTAAACTTAATCTGGTAGCTTTTCTTTTGGTTTTTTTGGGTAGTGCAACAGGCTGTTAAGTTGACATTTATTCCACTTGCAATATTACTGTCCAAGTGCATTGAATACATCATTTTCATCATAAAAGTACTGTGAAAAAGTGACAAAATTTTCTTTTGTCTTCTTGAGTGGTATCATTGTGATCAGCAGCTAAAAAAACTGCAAAAATGGATTTTATTAAGTAGGCATTCTATAGACCATGGTGTGATAATCTGGTTAATTTTTAGGAGATGTGCATACATCTTCCAAGTTCATTTTCTTTTAATCTATCATTTTTCAGTTTCATAATGCTTGCATGTTAATCTAAGATTTGGCTAGATTCAGCAGAAGCAAGAAAGCAAAGGTATCAGAAAGATACACTTACTGCAAATTTACTTTCATTGTGCAAAACATTGATTAGCTTCATAATGTGTGTAAGTTGAGATAATGTAATAAAATGGAAATTTGGATATATGTGTCAGAGAGAAAATGTTTGTGCAAAATGAGGTCATCACAGAGTATAAATACACTTGTGTTGTTGTTTTTATTGTTTGGCATTTCCATTCCTTAGTTTCTATTTTCTCTCTTTTCAGGAGCTTGATTCTGAATACACTGTGTTTCAGGTAAAGTTCTTTCCATAAATACAATTGTTAGATGCAATCATTGGGAAGAATTTCTCATACACTGAATAATACTTGTTTTGTAGTTAAGTCCTCAATAGCCTTTTTTTTTTTTGTTTTGTTTTTTTTTGGGGGGGGGTTTTTTTGTTGTTATCAATAAGGCATTACTTTTGATAAGGGGAAGATTTTTTATATTTTGAACAGGCAGCTTTTATATTTGCTAGAATTTTTTTTCTCTCATATTTTTCCTATCTTTTTTCAGCAGTTCAGTGCTTTCTAAAAGCTAAATTTAATCTACCTTGAACTGAATGACCTTCATCTGCAGATGAGATTAGGAAGAAAACAACGTGTATTCACAGACAGAACAATGTGCTCTTAGGGTTCACTTTCATGTTTTATTTAATGCATGTAATGGTGGGCTCTTACCCATGCTCTTCCTGCTCTTGCAGCTCAAGCTCACTGCCTACCTTGTGCAGAGTCTAGAGGCCTTGTCGGTGCATGATGATGATTTGCATAAGTGATAGAAGACTGAGAGTAATTAATTAATTTTCCCTCTTCCCACATTAGCTCTTGATTATTGCAATGGCAAGAATAGTATTGGGCAGGTGATGGTATCTTTTGGCTCCAGCCCACAGTCAGAAGAGAGTAAATGCAATGTGAAATAGCATCCTAAATACAGCTCCATAACATATTTTACAGGTCTTTAATTACATTCCATGAATTCATGCAAGTTGTTTACATAGAGAATGGTTTCACTGAAACACTGCTGGATATCTTCTTGAGTGTACTTACTACCTTTCCAAATGTAGTTGTGTTCTGGGGTTTTCATTGTGTATGGAATAAAATTTATTATAATAGAAAGGATTATTGGAGAATACAAGCTCTTGGAAAAGTATGTTACCATGTTCAGAGAAAACAAAGTTTATATTTTTAATTTGGTTTTTGGATTTTTCAGGAACAGGAAGAAAATACTTGATTCAGTTACAAACTTCTCATAAACTGAGTGAAAAACACTTTGTCACTTCTCTTTCTGGAGTTTAGACTTACATGCTGTATACTGTATACTTACATACTGCATCACATTTCTGTACCTCTTTAATTGCTATTAGGTGTTGTAAATTTTGTTCTGATTATGATTTAAGCAAGCTAAATTTGTTATGCTGTGAATACGTGGGTTGTCTGAAATGAGCTTCTCTTTGTTTTTCCTACCGTACAAATGCCATTTCACAAAAATGTAGTTTATCTTCATAAGCTTCAGACATGGTGCTTATCACAAAACAAAATCACCAGTCTCACAAAGAGAAAACAGATAATCTGTAATCTACAAACAGATGTTTAATTAAGGAATACTGTGTGATATTTGAATTTTTTGTTGGCTGTGAAGCCTTGGACTAGGAGCTTTACACTGGAAGAGATGCCTAAGGAATCTATTTTTATGACAGATATTTGCCCAGTAATGACAAAGAGACACGATGATTTTAAAAACACATTTTCACATGTTAGTTAGTGGAAAAAGCACAATAATACCCTGATGCCTGTGTAAAGAACTGCCCTCAGTTTTAGCAATTAATGTAGAGGAGTTACTACTTCCAATTTCCAGAAAAGACCATGGGCAGATTTTCTTACTTCTAGTAAGAAATTAGCCTGTGTTTGGCTATGCAAGAGCTCTAATTGTAGAATATTCCCCATATAGACATGGTTATGTTGACTGCAGATGCACATGTCTTTGAAAAGAATAGAGTAGCATCAAGGTATTAAAAATTCAACAAACTAAATACTTCATAGAATCATGAAAAACTGTTAAAGATTTTGACCATCTGATAGAAATCTCAAAATTAATTAAAGGCTGTCATCCTACTACATAAGAAGAAACTAAAAGAAAATAAAGCAGATATGGATTATGACTGTCTGGCCTAGATTCAGATCATCCTGCTGAATTCCCTTCTCTTCATTCTTGAACAAAAATTTCTAATTGTGGTTGAATCAGCTGGCTGAAGTCCTCCTTCTGCTTGGAAGAAAGCACTTTTTAAAAGAATAGTTAAATATTTCAGCATCTTTAGATGCACTTTCTTTTTGATTGACATAGATTTGCATAGAAGTATAAGGAAAGTCTAGAGGAAAAGACAGGGTGAATGAGAAGAGATTCATTAAATGATTACTTAAATTATTAAATAAGCCTGAGTTTCAGATCTTCTCATACCTCTTACTTAAGGAACAAATGTTTCCATGTGTTTGACCTTTATTCAGATAGTCTGTTTCTATTTTGAAAGGTCTCCTTAGCCAGTATTAAATACGCTTTTCCACCAGATTGCTGTACTCCGTGTTAGAAAGGAAGCAAGTCTAATTATTTTGGCAGTGATTTTTACTCTGGAAAATTTATGATTATCTGTTCAATATCTGATGGAAGATCAAGGATTGGTCTTATGACTTCCTATATCATGCCGGTTCTATGAGTACATTACAAGCATATCAAATTATCAAAGTGGTTGGACCTGCACTTGCTTTGTTGGTATTTCTGTATGGCTGCTACTGATATTTCTTGTTTTCTTTTTTCTCCCCACTGATTTGGTGTCTTCACAGTCTACACAAAGCTTGTCACATAGGCTAGAGTTATGCTTGCCTTTTCACACTGCTCAGATTATCCTCCAAGACATACAATGTAGTAATATGTCAGTTCAGGTCACTAAAATGGATTCCAATACTCTCATAATCTGAAATACCTGGAGTATATGTTTATGTGGTTTTACAGTATGCTTTGAACAAAGGACTTAGTCCCCTTTTATACCTCCATCAGACAGATGGATATACTCAGCTGTTTGAAGTCAATACCTTATTCAAGCCTAGTAAAGCTGTGAAGTGAATAATAAGGGAATGATAAAATTGCTGAATAGATTATTTACTTAGTGTCTTGAAGACATTTTACTTATCCTTATTCAGGCTGCCTGGAACCTGAAAACACGAGCTTTGACAGAAATGGTGTATGTGGATGAAATTGATATGGATCAAGAAGGAATTGCAGAGATGATCCTGGATGAAAATGCTATTGCTCAAGTTGCACGTAAGATTGACTTTCACTTAAATACATTGACTCAACAAGAGCTCTTTTGGCCATCTCTTATGTCATCTAGAATAGTACAAACTGAGGTGACCTGATACAGCATTTAGTATTGGCAAAAAAAGGGGTTTAGATTGTTTTATGGTTGCATAGCAATGTTGAGATCCACCATGTGTTCTTGATGTAGTTCTTAGGCCTGTCAGATGAGAGTTCAGACCATGCTCAATCATGTTTTATCAGCCTTTCTTCTATATTTGAGGAAATGTAGTGAGCATACAAGTGGTCACTTGCTTTTTCCATCAGTACGTTGATTTCTTTTGCTCCTTTCTGGCTTCTTTAGGCATTGTGGGAAACTGGAGAAAAAATCTGCCCTTGGTGTACTGTGAACTTTATCCATATGCCTGTAGTATAGGCAACAGTCAGATACCACCTTTTGGCATCATGTCCTGCAAACACTATCTGAATGGATTTTCTTTCTGCTTTTCTCTACTTCATTTTTCTCTTCCTTCACAGAGCAGTTCTTCAGCTTTGCCATTGTTTCTTCTGTGCAATTATTTTTCAGCTTCATCAATTCCCTTCCAAGTGGACAATAATTAGTTGTCTTCTACTACTTTTTTGCAGCATTTGTATTTTATTCTGTTTCTTTAGTGCAGTTCACATGGAAATTTTTATGTAACTTATTAAGTGTGGCTCTCAACCACATACCATGTCAAGGAATTCAAGGGAAGAACTGGACATAGACCAGAACTGATACTTGAAGTGTTAAAAGCTTTTCTTGTCTATATAGATGTAGGCAATTGCATATCTATCTTCTTACATTTTTAAAAATTTTCATTACATGCTTGGCCACAGTCAAGCAGTACTGGAGATGTGTTTATGCATTGTAATCAGCTAATTATAGATATCTGTCTTAAAACACCATTGTAATAAAATCTGGAGTTCAATTTGATTTTGTGCCCCCTGTGGTAGAGATTATCTTCCAAGAAAAACAATTTGATGAATACTATTAAGAAATAAGGCATTCTGGAAAAATATATTCATACTATGTTGAAACTGAAAAAAAGATGACTTTCTGGATAGTGTGTCACAGATTTCAAAACCAAAGAAAATTATTACAGTAGTGTAGCCTGCACTTCTGAATCATTGAGATAAGACTTTGCTATTCATGCTTCAAATTTTCTAGGTGTGCCTGAGCTATATAATTTTTCAGAAAGTATAAGAACTTTCCAAAGATAGAGAACCCCCTGCAGTCTTTTGTAAATTATTAAATTTAATAGATTTTACCAGTGTGCCATATCTTTAGTGAGAATTATCAACTATAACTCCACCTGTTGCTTCTTTGTGAACATTTTATGCCTGATACAAAGTTATTTTCAAAGGTACATTTCCAAAATAAGTAGTTAAATCTGTCATTAAATCATCCAGTGATCTTTTCTTTGATAAGCTAAACAATCTTCTCATTCTGAGCTATATCTTTTAATTTTTGAATTGAGTCTTGAAACTCTTTTCTTAAGCCTTTCTAGTTATCCACTTGTCTTTTGTAGTCACCACACCAGACAACAGTCTGCCAATGTGCAGAAAACATGGTTTTCTTCTACACCTTGATTTTACTTTCTTTATACATCTAAAGTGTTCTAATGTTACACTTTTGCATAAACGGTAAACACAGAAATCGCTGAACAGAGCACAAGGACAACAGAGTCAGTGGTGTCTAGGGACAGGACCAGAGGCAGTAGGCACAAACTTAAACTCAGGAGACTCCATGGAGAATGTGAAGTCTACCTTCTTAGACCTATCCAGAAACCATCTACACAGGGTCCTGGGCAACTGGCTTCATGTGTCCCTGCTTGAGCATTTTTAGACCATATGACCTCCAGAGGTCCCTTCAAACCTCCACCATTGTGTGGTTCTGTGGTTACTCCACTTGTACACATGACTTAATAAAAATAGGTGCTGACTGACTGTGGGCTTTTTCTTTTGCTGTTAAAGTGTGTTAGCCATAGTTGGTCTTGACTTGGGTCTTTCACTGTGGCAGATCTTTCGGGATATCCTCCTCCACTAACGTCATAGTTCACAAACAACAAACTGTGTAGCCACACCTCTCATATTACAATTGGTATTGTCTATACTTTGCCTAATAAGCAGTTTAAATCCTTCATCAGTTATATATCTATTTCAGGTTTACATCTACCCTTATCTTAGTTTCCAGATTAAACTCTCTTAATAATGACTTTGCTGTCAGTCGTGAGTTATTAAATAATTACTAAAGTGTATAGGATCCATGGGAAAAAAACACTTTTCTGTGGTTCCTCTTCACACATATGTAATTATATCTTTCTTCTACCAGTTTTTATTTTCTTATAATTTTACTGTGTTAATTTTCTCTCAGTCTTGTTTATTAACGAAAATGTCCTAGAGCATTGTTTTACCGAAAAATCCATTATGTTACTTTTGGACTATTAACACCATTAATTTTCTCAGATAATATTGTAATCTTGTTTAAAAGTGTTACCTTGACAGCATATTTTTCAGAAAGTTGTACTAATTGGCATTATGGATAATCACAGCTATTTCATTAACTGGGGAGTTAAAGGAGTCATCTGCAGTCATCACAAGCTACTGAAATTTCACTCTTAAATTCTGACACGTCTGGTGGCAACATGCACTGCTGTGGCCTTTTACATCTATTCACAGCTAGTTGGCTTAGGAATTCTCAAAGTAAGGACTGAGTTGCCTGGGGTGAGGTCAAAGGAACTGTAAGCATTCTCCCAGTACACCAAAAACTCAAAACAGTTGTAGTTATTAAATAACGTCTGAAAAAAGGAATTTTAATGTCTTGCCTCTTTTATATTACAGCAGTAGTTTTAAAAATAGTTCAGAAAGTGGAAGAGTAATACATTTGTCTGCTAGTCTGAAAAGTTGAAAGCCACTTTCCCCATTTCACTGAAGAGTGCCCTAGTTATCATGTTAGAAACTTTGTTGAGTGAACTGTCCACCCTTTCTGTTGTGCAGTAAAAACTTCAAGACTCACAGGACTATAGAGGCAAGTAAGCAATAGAAATCCTAAGTGTGTCCAGCCAAAAGAGAGAGAATCCTAGGGGTTTTTTATTTATTTTAGCACCTATTGCATATTTATTTGGTTTTACCAAGGAGATCATGGTTAATACCTTATTTTGTATCATTTAACTTTAAATACAGCTGTAGTCAGGTGGCTACTTACAGTTTATTTTGGGGAAAAAAGAAGGAAGGAAACTGTCTACCTATCAGTTTATCTTCAGTTATTGGAAATATTTGCAATAAAAGCTGTTCATAAGTATGTAGAAAATACATAGATGAGTAACAGTGATTTGTCAAGAATTGTCTGTGTCAACATAAATCTCATTTCTTTCTGTACATAGTAAGAAGCAGTGAAGAGATTGCAAGGTGTAGATGTCATATGTTGCTTTTAACCGAGTGTTTAAAACCATCTCATAGACATTCACTTAGCAGATTAGAAAAACTGCCCAATCAAATGCCAGTGAATGAAAATCTACCTCCAGGAACTAGTAATTCTTAATGATCCACTGTCAAAACAGAAATATGTGAAAAGGGGAACCGTTCATCAGTTCACCTGGGCTCAAGCTGGTTCAGTGTTTTCATTGATGGCCTTTGGATATGGATGAGTTCACACTTTACAGTGCCCTAAATTGTAGGTGGAGATCTTACCAGGGTCTAATGTCATGAGATAACATTCTCCATCTTCTCTGTAAGTGAAGGTTTAGATTTACTTACTCAAGTCTGAGTGCCGGATAGAAAATATACCATTTCAAGTTAGTCTGGTGTCATTGTGTCAGTAACCTTCCACCTTTAGCACTGTGTGGTGTTTCTAAGATGTTCTTGACAATTGTTTGGGTCAATCCCAGTAGGCATCCACATAGGCAATTGTTTGCTTCCCCCAGGTGAGATGGAGAAGAGAATGGAGAGGGTGAAAGAAAGGAAACTGTTATTCAGGTTTCTTGCAAGAGTCTATCAAATTATCAGTAGTAGAATGCAATATTTGGGGTTTGTCTTCTTTGTCCCCTCAGTCTGAGTAAAGAAATTTCTGTCTTACTGTTTATCGTAAAACACAATAATTTTTGAAGTCCTCTGGACAAGGGAGTAATATCTCAAAGTGGAGTGAGAAATGCTCTTATTTTGTAGGACCAGGAACATCTTTGAAACTTCCTGGAACTGGCCAAGGTGGAGGCCCCAGCCCAGCTGTTAGGTATGTGATAGTTTATTTTTTGAAATGTGGTGAGTTAAAAATGAACCAATCATAAACTTCTGAAAATGAAATGCTTTGGGTATAACTGTTTAAATTCTCTATCAGTAAATACCACCTAATGTAAGCATAATGTACTTAACATCTTCAGGCCCGTAACTCAATCAGGAAGACCTATTACAGGATTTGTGAGACCCAGCACGCAGAGTGGACGGCCCAGTACCATGGAACAGGCGATAAGAACGCCTCGAACAGCTCTCACAGCTCGTCCAATCACCAGTGCTTCCGGGGGATATGTCAGGCCGGGCACGGTGAGTTGCTTGCCTCTCTTCCCAGAATGGAAGATGTCTTGGTAACAGTATCTGGCACACTGCCACTGTAGTTTACTTAAAAGCTGCATCTAAACTCAAATTTGAAGGAGGTGAGTATTTTTAATTTTTAAAATTCTTTTCAAAATAGAGTTTGAAAATACAACTTCTTGTGGATTTGCTAGTCTGGTTATATAAAAAAAAATGTACATAAATTCACAAGTTCATCAGGATTCATATAAATTCCAAATTCACAGGCTCCTTGAGACAAGTTTTTATTAATGGAAGACCATGTAAAGACTGTGATATGATTTCACCGTAAGTGTCTACTACAATTGATAAGCATTCAGTGTCTGTCACTTCAAAAGATAAGGAGAATAGTCTATACTAATTTATCATGTTCTATTGGCAAAATTAATAAACTGCATCCAGCATGAGTATGTAATACATATTAAAATCACATTAATGGCAAAATGTGGCATCCTCTCACTATTGCAGGTAAGAACTAATCTTCCTAAGTACTTCTTGAAGATTTTTTTGTTTATGTATCCCAACTTTCAAGCTACATGCTTAGGCACTGTATGGAAATAGCAAGGAGAGACAGAGAAGAAATAGTCAGTACTGCACAGTAAAGCAGAGAGTCTACAAATGTTTTGTTTGGAATTTTGGTGGTTTTTTGTATACTAATAATATTTTGAAAATTTTCAGGAAAAGTGTAAAGGATCTTCCCACTTAAAAAGCTTCTTTTTCCCATTCAGGCTTCCATGCTAACAAATCCAGATGGCCCTTTCATAAATCTCTCTCGACTGAATTTAACAAAATATGCTCAGAGACCCAAACTGGCAAAGGTATGTAACAATTTTAGTTAGCTTTGTGATACCTGTTTCTTATTTTCTGGTGTCATTCTGATGTAACTGTTTGGGGATTAAACCAATGATGAACAGTGGTTTAGATATTAACTTCTGAAAAATAGTGTTACTCAACTTTTGACAGTGTTTACCAGACTTGAAATTGAAGCTATGTCTAAAGAGATGAAAGTATAACCTAGGAAAAACATTCGTATAGGAAAAAATGTTCCACTGGTTAATAATTTTGAGCTGTGCATCTAGGAGTGATGAAGGGCAACTAAAAGAAGAAAAAAGGAGCCAGGAGCAAAAAATCAGCAGAACTTTCCTTAATGTCTGGAAATGTGGTTCTGTGTACAAATAGATGGCAATCCTGGCCTAAAAATGTTCACAATGTTTGGATTTTTTCTTTGCTTTTATGACATGAGTTAACACTTTTTATGTAAAAAGGTACCATTTCTTTGTTCAGAATAATTTTCAGTTTCTTTTTTTGTTCATTTTCAGTTAAGATCATCTGATTGACAGTCACTGAAACTGTCTGACAGTAGAACAGGTTTTTGCAGGTTATCCACCCAACTTACAAGTTTCAGCTCCAAGTGGCAGGGAGCTGAAAGTTGTGAGAAGATTTATCTTGCCTTTCAGTTGAATCTTTCCCCAACACAACCAGTTAGCTGAATGGTTGAAAATGTTTTCTGTGCATAGTGTGTTCATAAAAAACAACTGTTGGGCTGAGGCCAACAGCTCATTTTGCACAACGTATCAAGCAATTTTCTCTAGGGAGCACAAGGTATCAAAACACACTCTAGGGAGCTCTATTTGGCTCTCAGCCTAAAGGTGAAGAAACCAGTATGAATTTAGTCTATTTTGAGAAACATAATGGTGAACACTGTTAAGAAAACTGGCAGTATCTGGTAATGTGCTGGTGGAAATAGCTCTTCCCGTCCAAAACTTTGGTTAACAGTTTTTCGTAAGTGACCAGGAAATTTCTTGGCTTTTTAAAGCGTGATCTAGACTGATGTAGGGCATTGCATTTCAGTGTGGTTTTCAAAGGAAATAAATGTTGTGTAATTGCACTGTGTCCTTCACCCACTGCTTGCATCGTTGTCCCTTGGCCTCTTAACCAAACTAGGCAGAAGAATAGGTATTGAATATAGTAAGTTCTAGTCTGGTGAGGCAATCAAAAACTTCCAGGCTAACATCTGAGGGCAGTTACAAATCAGTTCGTTATCAGTGCTGAAAAAATACTGCATGCTTTTTGTCCAATTATGTCCTTGCCAACAATCAGCCAGCAGACACTTTATTAGAAATCCGTTACAGTCTGGAAAACGGGGGAAATGTAAGAAACCTGGGAAGGATTAAGAAGCATAAGACATATCCATAAAAACTAGGCTTAGTTCTTCTGCTGGAAGACAGCTAGCTTTTAATTGTGATTACTAACTACATGCTATTTAAGTAGGTAGGTTAGCTTTCAGAGGAAATATTCTCAACAACGGCTCTCAGGAATGAGCAACATACATATTTTTAACAATTTTGTGTTTTAATTAGCATTTTCTGTGGCAGATTAGTCTTCCTTCAGTTTCATATCAAAAGCTTAAGCCAAAAAATGTAAATCAACAGTCATAGAAACATCCATAGGCAGCAAGTGTACTTGTCAGTATTATGAAGCTAATACATTATGACATTAACATTTCACACAGAACGTAAGATCTAAGTTTAAATTTGGAGCAACATGGATTTATAACTTTTTTTTTAAACAAAAGAGCAGTAAATTTAAAGCCAAAGCAGGAAGTGAGAATGCAGACTGCACTCTTTGTTAAGAATAATTGAGTAAAGTTTCAAAACTTTTTGAGCTGTCACCTCTCCCAGTGCATAAAGGTGATAAATCTTGCAGCTATTGAATTCACATAATTAGTCAGTCTATTAATGTTTGTATATGAATACCTCCTGTGTACTTCCTTATGTGTTTACGAAGTAGCCTCACTGTATCTTTTTTGAAGATTATCTGTCTGAGGTTTTCCAATGTTTTGAAGTATATGGAAATGTGGCTTCTCTTTGACTAACATTAACCATGTTAAAGACTATCCCAGGAAAGACCATAGTAGATGTATCACCTGTCACCAGAGAAAGCTTCTGGTAAATCCCAGTTAGCAACTGTTCTCTGGTATGAAACAGAAAGTTTTATCTTTTTTAGCTTGTGGATTTTTAATAGACTTATTAAGATAACTCTAGATATTTTTATCCAAGTGAATGTTCAGTCACTTAAATCCTTTTGAAGGTCAGAGTCTGTGCATAACAGCAGTAAATTCCTCATGCCAGCCGTGCAAGAAAACATCTTTCTTGTCACTTTAGATTTACACACTTTTACTGAATTCTTCTCTGTTATTGAACTAGAGGAGAAAATGTTCCACTACTTCTTTATTGTCTATTCTTTTCTTACTACCTATTCTAAGCTCCTTATAAATGTGTTACTATTTATAATCCTTTAATGTCTTTTAATCATCTGTTCGGAGTCTTTTCTGACCGAAACTAGAAGAAAGTAGGTTGTGGTTTATTTTCCTCACAAGATATGACAATTCTCTAGTAATTCTCTAGTTTCCTGAAGGTAAATATTTTAAGAATTTTGTCTAAGAAAATCTGGCAGAAGGGTCATGGAAGCCCTTAGGAGGCTGAGGTCTTGTTCGGTATTTCTTTCCTCATGGGGCAATATTTTCTCCTGTTTTTTTAGAATGAATTAAACGAATTTAGGAAAATGTTCTGTTCTTTTGAAGCAATTAAGACCTGGGATTTGGATGCAGAAGGTCAAGGTTCAACTCAATTGAGCCTTGAATTACTAGCACCCATAATACATTTTTGGGAACAGAGGCTTCCAGTCTCCATTTAGTTATCCAGTATCTTTCAATGTCATTTTATTCACTGAAAATGCCACCCCCATTTCCTGATATATACTTATCTAATATTCTAGTGCAGAACAGCTACAAGATAGTATGACTTAATTAGCTTGATACAGGAGGAAACAAAGCTGCAGTTATTTTGCTGTGTAATAGTTGTTAGCGTATAAGCATTTAACCACAGCACAGCTGATGAATGTGACTTCTTTAAGCTTTATTATTATGATGGTTTGTTTCAGAAGCACAGTATTATTAGCATTTATTTATCATTTGCAAACAATTTTTAAAAATAATTTTTTTCTTTTACAGATCCCAAAATATTGTAGAGCTTAAACATTTTTTTCTCTGAAGGCAAAATTGCTCAGCTTACATTCTTAATAAACCTGTGTTTAATTTAAGTAGGTTTGGCATTGAGTAAGCACCTGACTGTCCATTGCCAAAAGCTTTTTTTAGATCACTGGTTGATTTTACAGTT
This sequence comes from Ploceus nigricollis, assembly GCA_013399945.1. Lineage (NCBI taxonomy): Eukaryota > Metazoa > Chordata > Aves > Passeriformes > Ploceidae > Ploceus > Ploceus nigricollis. The sequence goes on along the minus strand of VXBC01005964.1, from coordinate 653,847 downwards.
AAAAAGTCATTAAAATGGTACCAAATATATATTCTCAAATTCCCAAATATATATTCACTTTCAAGTTTTAGCTGCCTTTTTTGTTTTAAAGTGAAGTTAAGCACTAAAGATAAGAAGCAATTCCACTGATCTTTTGCAACAAATTAGGAGTTAAGATGCTTTCCTGTGATGACAATATAGCACATCTATAGCTTTATCTATTGGAGTGTTAAAGAAATGTAAATGTCAGCATTTGTTATGTGTGAATGTGGTTGTTTTTCCAAAGAATTAATTTCTGCTTAGCATAATTAAGATTCTGTATTCCTCTGAAGGAATATTATAAATTTTTCTCTTCAAATATGACAATGTTTTAAATATTCTTCTGGCAGGCATTGTTTGAATATATCTTTCACCATGAAAATGACATAAAAAATGTAAGTAACTCATATGTTCCTTTTTCAGATTTTATTATGTATGATTCATTTATTTCTGTCAGTATTCTGTAACTAAGGATCCAGGTAGAACATCACAAGTATGGAAGTGAAGCATTAATAATTGTTTAAGAGGGAGAAATCCTTTCTTACAGGGGTGATAGTCAGGAGTGATAATTGGCAAATACTAAGATATTGGTATTGGATTGGTATCTTTTTTGAGAAGGGAAACATTCTAATTCTTAAAACTGGGTCCCTCAGCAATCAATATGGCAAGGTCTCTAATTAATTCATATTAATGGAATTTATTGAAGCCTGAGTGGTAGCTGAACTGCCTAGAAAGTTCAGAGTCCTGAGGCTTGAGTATAAGTTACAAAAGACTGTCCATTAACAGAGAAAGGTGAAAATACCTGACAAAACAGGTATTGTTGAACATCACTTGACATTTTTTACTCCTGAGATGATTGCTTATACATTTGAGTGAATAGAAAGAAATGTATTTGGTGAAACTATATAAAAATAAAATATCAATAGGATTTTGGATACTTTTTCTAGAAATGTAAATCTTTAATGCTGAGGTGTTTTGTGATATCAAGAGAAACATTATATTGTCCATATGATTTTCTGTAACATTTATTCTTCAAATATTTTCATAATTATAGCTTCCCTCTTAAACTATCCAAAATTTTTCTTCTGTGGTTCTTATGTTACTGCACTGAATGGGAAAGATCAAGTTTGGGTACATATTGTTTAAGCTCTCAGAAAGAGATAAATGTTGCAGAGGTTTTTTGGCAGTTCACCCAGGGAAAGGATCTCTTTATGGAATTAATAAAGTGTCAGTATATTTCTATGCTATATTTCTAATATATTGCTATGTTAGATATGTGCACCCAGTTGAAATGGAATCAAAATGTTCGGTTTTTTAAAAGAAGTTTATGTCAGTAATGCATAGTTGAATAAACAGTTATTGAACTTTCTGCAACACTACTAGCTGGTGTGCAATTAGATCTGGAGTTAAACTCTCCAGTTGTTCAATAACACAAAAATATTTTGCTGTTGTTGACATAGCTCCTAATAATTTCCAAATGTACTGCTATATGAAGCTTTTTAATCTAGTATCAAATGATTAAAGTTGTACACTGTCAATTTATAGCATAGCATTCTTTCAAGAGGATTGAATTGTAATGCACTATTAATCCAAAATATCATTGAAACAGTAAGTGCAAGTGTCAGAAATGTCAGAGAGAAATAGAAATTAACATTTACATATCCACTACTGAATATGAAGGAGGTACCTGGCTTTTAGCCCACGAGTAACTAAAAATTGATGTTTGTTACTGAAAATCCAGTTCACTAAAATGGTCACTTGATATGATGTTACATGTGCCTGCACTTCAACGACATGCAGGATCTGTAGGCTACACATAGATTCACATAATGCAAGTAATTTTTTCAAGAACTCCAGAAAAAATTGAAAGATGTTTCTGCACTGTACTGCATGTATTTTGAAATCCCTGCTGAGGATCCCAAATCACTGTCTTGCAGGAAGAGTTCTGTCTATATTTTTTTACCCACCTGAGCCGTTTGAATAAATACTTGCAAGCAAAGAGGTGTCAGCTTAATCACCACCATTACTGTGTAATAGAAGAGAGATCAGTGTTTGGTTAATGGTTGCATCTTATTGGAAGAAACTATTGTTGTGAATTGAATTCACACATCACAGAATGAGCCGTCTTTATAATGTAATGTATATATCTGAAGAGGTATTTTTTAGCTGTTCAGTTTGCTTTCTCTCATTTGCTTTCACTGACTCTTTTCTGATGTGCTTTCTACACCATTTGCAATATAACTCCATTCTCCAAACTGTTCTCCCTTCCTTTTGAACCTCATCTGCATTTATTTTTCTTAAAAAAAAAGAAACACTTTAATGTCTGCTAAAATGTGGCTGTATCACTCTTTATTCACCTCTCCTAGCAATGGCATTTCACAAATTCAGTATCTTATATCTCCCTGAAAATTATTTGGTCACTTAGGGTTCATCAGAGAAACAGCACATATGTTAACTTTTTGAAGTTTATCTGGCTCTTGCTTGCTCACTTGTTAGAACATTCGCTGATATCTCTCACATCTTTGTATTTCCTGCTGATGTGTGATAATGGATGTTCTTAAAATCCAGCACTTTTCTGCCTGAGATGAGATGAAAGTGCTTGACAGGCTTGGAAGCCTGGGAAATTGACTTAAGTTTAAAAGTCTTTACTTTGGGCTTTCTACATGGATAGAATACTACTTCCTGCAGTTTTGAAAATAAAACACAAAGCAGTAGTGACAATATCCTTTCTTTGTCACTGTGCTGAACTGGAACAGTCTGTACTGTTCTCATTTGCATTATTATTTGAGAAACAAAGGCAGGTTTTTATTTATCTTCTGTTTCATATTCAACTAGTATACAGAAAGAAATAAAAAAAGACTCAGCAATTTCAGTTGAGAAATGCCGTTAATCAGTGTGCATTCAACTGGATAAATAGTGCAAGGAAATTGGTTCAAATTAAAACTAAATATATCTGTAATCTATCAATTATCAGAAACGTGGGGAATGGAAGAAGAACAGAGAAAAGCAGTGAGCTTTTCAGCACTTGAAAATATATTCAAAAGTCTTTTGTCTTATGTAATGAAAAATTAAACACTTGTCTGAAGAAAATACTATTTCTGTATCCATTACTGTTCTTGACTTGTTTCCTTTTGAACACATATACTTAATAACTGACTTTCTGTACTCCTTGAGCTATTTCTAAAAGCCATTTTATGGCCTAAATGCTGCAAGAGCAGGGCAGTTTCAAAGACTTGTCCAGAAATAGTTCAGCTACTACTTTTTCTCGGCAGACCATGACATTGTATTTTGCCATTTTTCACAGGTGGGTAATGATGACAAAACACTTTGTCCTGAGGAAGCACAAAGATTGTACACTATATACTTGTGGCCAGAAGTCACGACCTCTCATTTTTCCTTAGTTGTTCTCAATACTTTGTAGTTTATGCTCTCTGATAGAAATCTATTTAAAATGGCATTATGTTAGATCTACAAAATACAGAAATCCAGATTACACTCACCAAAATAAATTGTGCTGAATTGACTATGGCTAATGTCATTTCCTCAGCTATTTTATAGACTGTCTGGTGTTGATTTGTCTACAAATAAGACTTTAGTCAATAATTGTTGCTGGGAAAATTACTGCCATTCAACAGCACATGAAAGAAGCAGCAGATGCTCACTATTGTTTCCATCTATCTAATTTCTAGGTGCATACAATACTCTGTATGAAATTACTGTTTCAAACAACTGTACATTTACCAATTTAATTTTGCAATATAATACTATATTGCCACAAGCCTACAGGCTGTTTTATACTGCGTTACAGCTGGTAGATAATTTGGAAGTCTTAGTCATAGTACAGTTTAGCTAAGGAAAATAATGGTAAAAAAAAAGAAACTCAGAATCATGCTAAATACAATTAAAGAATCTACATTAATTTTCATTCTTTAAAAAAACCTTTTTTTAAAAAAGAAACAGAAAATCCACCAAGTATTAGGGTTTTTTAACATTTTTATTTTCACAAACATAATAACTTAGAGTAAAATAAATTTGTTCTGAAAAGCTTGTCAGGGTTAAGACTGTTGTTGAAATGGGCTCTGCATTCTTGAGTATGCTAAGTGCTCTAGACAGTAACAACTTCAGCTCATCAGTATGTCCAGATGATGAGTTATATCCTAAAGTTTATTAAAACTTTTCAGGACAAGCGGTGTAGGTTTTGAACTGATACACATATTACAGTCAAAAATCCTTAAAAAGGACGTATCAGTATCTGCCAATTCCAAATCCATCCTGTTTTTCCGTTTCAGTTATTAATATGACTACATCAACGTCCAGCAACACACAGGAGGGTAGGACAGGCATATCACTACTGCTCTTACAGATTGATTTTAAATTAACATGTTGTGCATGTACTCGATTTGTACTCAAACTGTACAATTAAAAACTCAAAGTTTGCAGCAAACTGAAATTTAAATATGCTAGCAGTTGGTATTGACATGGCAAGTTGAAAGGTTTTACTTTTAAAAGACTATTTTAATCTATTTACTAATATTTCGAGGGCCACATTGTCAAAAGATTTTTTTTTGCAATACCAGCAAAAGTTTTTAACTATTAGCATGCACGAAGCCTTCTCAGGGAAACACTTCTAAGAAGTATTTGTAACTTTGATGGGATTTTTTGGTTGAATTTATTGTAATCGCTTGTAAAGTATCAGAAACAGGATCTTCCTATTCCTTTCCTTTCTCATTAATTAGAAAATATAAAAAACAGGATTAAATTTCATAAACTAACTTCAAAATGAAGTCATGCTGTGTTTCTTGATGCTAGTAGAAGACCCCAGGAAGAGTTCAGGATCTGCACCGACAAATAAACTGCTGATGTTACTGTCTACTAAGCCTGAAGCGCTCTTAGTTCCCATTTTCCAATCACAGCCAAAATTGTTAGCCTTGCATAAAATAGTTATCAGAAGCAATTAGGGTAGCAGAAAGAAACCTGAATGTGTAGCTACAGAAGGGATCATTTTCTGAAACTCAGTTCTCCTTCTTGAGCCCTTGCCATCAGAGAACTCTGGGGAAAGCTCTTTGGAGCATGGTTTTGGCAGTATGAGCCTTACTCCTCTGAAGTGGCTGCTCCTGCTGCATTAGAAGCAGCTGTGGTATTTGACAGTGGCCCACGTTGTTTATACATTTGTAAATGCAACAGAAGTAACCAATGTTTTAACATCAATTACTTTTGCGGATTTTCCAGTACTGGGACAAAATTGCTTATGTACCTTCACATGAAAGGATGAATCTGTCCGGAAGGGTATCCGGACCATTTCTGTCTTGACGAAAGCTTATTCCCCATTATAGTTGTAGCATTCAAAGGCCTTGCTGGGCAATTTGCAAAGGCATTAAGAAACAAAGGGCAACCAAGACTAGAGCTGCCATCTAAGGCCTTCAAGGATTCCACCTAACTTGAAGAAACAATGAATTCAGAGTTGTAGGTTTACCTGAGTTTTCTCTCTCCTGTCACAGAGGCAGGGAATGATGACAGCTGTCTCTTTCTCTTAGGGACAGCACTGATGCAACTACTTATCTTGAATTGCTACAGAAAACAAATTATTCTTTCATTCTCACAAAGCCAAAAGAGGGCAACTTGTCTAAATTGCCATATCTCCACTGACTTTTCTTCATTATGTCAGATCTAAACCCATTGACTGCTTGCAGACTCATTTTGCAAGCAGAAAGAACAGGAATCCAGTGTAGGCGTAGATGTCACTAAATTGGGCTCTTACAGCATTTCAATATTCAGATTAATTTTTCCTGGAATTATTAGTTTCTCTGCTACTGAGTGACTTTTGCACAGAACTTTTACATATTGTTCCTAATAGATAACTTGTTCCTGATTTCTGTGGTCTGCAAAATATTCACCAAAAAGAGCAGGCAAGAAAGGTTGGTTCTTTGTTATAAAAACACTGTGCTAAAGCTTTTTACCCTACTTCTGATGATATCCTGAAAATATAACATAACATGGCTTTGATATGTTCTGAGATAAAATGAAATTTAAAAAAAAAGAAACACAAGTGTTTCTATGATAGGTTGTGGTACAGAAAAGACATATATTTGTTTTAACAGAGTTGTTGAAATTATAGCTAAAGCATGAAAGGCCATAGATTCTGGCTATGGTGGCTGATCAGAGAACATTGTTTAGCTTACCTGCTTTTCCAGTATACCAGACAAAAGAAATTTTAGACCTTCACCATCTTCAATAGATATCTGTTTCTTAGAATATTTTTCTGTTTTTCATGTATTAAAATAATTGTTTACATTGTTGGCTTTTTAAAGGAAGAAATATTTCTTATTGTACACATTGCGAGTTTCCAGAAGTGATAGCAACCTTATATTAGCAATGAGATGAAAATTTCTACAGTATTTCAAACTCACTGAACTTATTTATTTTCTTCTTTTATTTCTTTACTTTATCTTTACTTGGTTTTAACAACTTCTACCGAAAAATGATGGGAAGCTTGGAAAAAGTGTTTGTGCTTAAACAAATAGTCAGTGTATTCTGAAGTGGCACTGCAGGAATCTGATCAAATTAATTTTCTATTTTCTCTTTGATTTAGAAGAAACTATGTGGATTGCTTATTTTTATAGGGACAAATAATCCTTTCAGCTATTTTATGCACTGAACTGTAAAAGTAATAAACAAAAAGCAGTGCCTCCACCTCAAATTAACTGGACTTTTGCTCAACATTTTCTCTTTACAAAAATCTTTACTGTGTTTTCTTTGTGTAAACATTAATTTTAAGATGATGGGTTTATTTTGGAAGGCTCTAGATTTGGCAGCCCTTGCCACTGAGTATGCACAGTTCAAAGACTGGTGGTGGAAAGTCCAGATTGGAAAGTGCTACTATAGGTAAGCCATTGTTCATTTCTTCTGTGGTGAGTGATTGTGAGTGCAGGACCTGTACTGCTGGGTGTGTTGGGCAATGCTGAACACTGAGAAATAGCTCAGAAAGTGTTTTGTTGGAGAGTGCTGTGCTTACAGTTAAATCTCCTTTAATGTACAAGGAGAGCACTGCTTGAGATAAAGGCATCCATAGTGAGTAACTGAATTAGTTGCAATTTTGCCTTTGTTAATGGATTTTAAAATAATTATTTGAAAATCAGTCAATAAATGCAAAGAACTATTGTTAAAACAGACCACATAAAATAAATATTACAGTATTAGTTTGAGAAATAATCTGTCAATGAGGGTTTCAGATTGATGAAGTAATACAGAATAAAATATTCATGTTAGACACTTTCTGCCAGAATTTCATTGCCCAAGAAGTACCAGTTAAAAATATGCTGAGGCCTAAGGCCGGCACCCCATACACAAGCATCAAATCAGAGTAGGATAATGAGAAATATTAACAATTCTTGAAACAACTACCCACCCTTTCCTTCTTCCTGGGCTCAACTCCACTCCCTGTTTTCTCTACCTCCTCCCTTCCCAGCAACACAGGGGAGCAGGGAATGGAGGTTGCAGTCAGTTTGTCTCTGCTGCTCCTTCCTCCTCAGAGGAAGGACTCCTCACACTCTTCCCTTCCTCCAGCATGAGTCCTCCCCAGGGTCACAAGTCCTGCTAGTAGACCTTCTCCAGTGTGGGCTCATCTCTCCACGGGGCCGCAGGTCTTGCCAGGAGTATGTTTCATCATGGGCATCCCACGGGGTCACAGGCCCCTTTGGGCATCCACCTGCTCTAGCATGGATTCCTTCACAGGCTGCAGGTGGATCTCTGCATCCTCTTAGTCCTCCATGGGAGAGGAGGGACAGCGACACAGCTGCCTCACCATGGTCTTCACCAAGGGCTGCAGAGGAACTTCTGGAGCACCTCCTCCTGCTCCTTCTGCACTGACCTAGGTGTCTGCAGAGCTCTTCTCACAAATTCTTACTCCTCTCTCGGCCTGCCATTGTACTGTTTTTTCCTCCTTCTTAAATGTATTATCCCTGCATGTTACATTATTCCTATGCTGATTATGGAGGCACTACCACTATCATGGGTGGGCTCAGCCTTGGCCAGCTGTGATTCCATCTTGGAGCCCTCTGGCATTGGCTCTGTCGCACATCAGAGACATGTCTGCTTCTCGTAGAAGCCATTCCTGAATCCCCCAGCTACCAAAACCTTCTCATGCAAACCCACCCAATACATGAGCTTAGAGGTCATTCATTACTTTCAGGATTTTTCTTCATCGTGTTAGAGAGACTAATGCATCCAAGCAGGTATATGGACTTCCAGGATCCCAAAATACCTTATGTCCCCATTGGCTGTGCTTCTTTGTTTTAGCTGGCTTGTTCTGTTTGTGTTTTGCATTTCTTCAGCAAGTATGTGCTCTTTGGCTGAAGGAAACAAAAGGCAATTTGTATATGAGAAAGTGTACCATTTTCTGTTGTTAAAATTGCATGGCCCTCTTAATTTTTAGTTACATAGCTTTTATAGATTAGTGCAAAACATTTGACTGTAATTATGCAAAATAAATGCCTTTGAGATAGAATAGACTTCTATGATGTTCATTCACAGTGGAGAATATGTGTGTGATCTTTGCCATTGGTGAGGAAATTCTGGTCTGAAACAGTTTGGGTAGAGTTGAGACATTAATTGCTCATTTTCTACTGTCTGTTTAAAGAGTAGGAGGAATTCCTATGAAAATGAGTGCATCATTATTCACCATTCAGCCATTCCAGAATACTGCATGTATAAGAGGGGGCCAAATTTCATGGATTTGTCTTTTTTATAGTTTTGAATGGTTGTTTTGTTATCTTATAACGACATGTTTTTTATTAATTTGCACAGAAATATGTGGTCATAAAGTGTTCTTTCAGGCAGTTTATGTTTGGTTTAGTTTGAACTGCTTCATTATTTAATAAGCTTATAAAAAATCCTTAAAAAAAACCCAGTAAACAAGTACCTTCTGTATTTATCTGTTGTCTCTTTAGGTTGGGATTATATCGTGAAGCCGAAAAACAATTTAAGTCAGCCCTTAAACAGCAGGACATGGTTGATACAATCTTGTACTTGGCAAAAGTAAGTCATAGATAATGGTTGTGTTTAGAAGTGTATGGTCTCCATGCCTGAGGCAATACATTGCTAACAGTTGCAATGAAAGTTGATATTTTACGAAATTATTTTAGAGCTCCCAGATTTCACAAACAAGATTTAAAAATGTTCTATGTTACTGGATTCTTTGTTCTAAATTCCAGTGAGGATTATGTAGCTAAAAAAATTATTGGAGTTCCAGTATGAAGAATAATGTGGCTATATATGGTCTCTTAGGAAACAAATGCAATAAATCTGTAAATAAAGAGCAAAGCTCAAAATCCTAGTTTCACAAGCAAAATCAAAACAAAGTGAGCTTAAAGGAAGCAATCAGAGACCTTGAAACAGGGAATGTTCTGTCAAAATAAAGGTATTAAAAGCTTTAAAAGAACAAGTGGCACAGATGAGTCTCAGAACTACTTGTTTAGCAGGATACACATTAGATTCTAAACATTTTCTAAGACATTCAAAAAAAGGTGGCCTGTAAGAAACTAAAACTGCATTTTTCTTCATTGTGTCCTAGAAGGAGATGAACCCAGTTGCTCTTTATCAGTTCCCCTTAAGCTGGCTGTCACAGGCCTGTCCAAAAGTCATCACTGCTCATGGATAGTTCAAATACTCATATATGCTTTACATTTCCTGAGCAATTTATGTTTTGTATTTAAATGATCATCATTGCTGTCTAGAGACTTGTCTTCAGTACTGTGTTTGAAGTTCATTGAAGCTTATTAATTTTCCTGTCTCTATCACAAGTCATTCTACAAAATACATAGGATCACAAAATAGTTTGGGTTGGAAGGGATGCCACAGATCATCCAGTTCCAATCCCTTCCCTCCCTTCCCCATGGACAGGGATGACATGCATTAGGCCAGGTTGCTCAGAGCCCCATCCAGCCTGGCCTTGAGCACTGTCAGAGATGGGGTGTCCACAGCTTCTCTGGGCAGCCTGTTCCAATGCCTCACCGTCCTCCTAGTGAAGAATGTTTTCTTATATCTAATATAAACATACCAACTTTCAGGTCAAAGCCATTCCCCTTTGTCCTGTCACTACATTATATGAAAGTCCCTTTTCAGCTTTCTTGTAGGGTCCTGTCAAATACTAGATGGCTGCAATTAGGTGACCCCACATCCTTCTGTTCTCCAGGCTGCCTCAACTCTCTCAGCCTTTCCTCCCAGGAGAGGTGTTCCATCTCTCCAATCATCTTGCTGGCCTTTCTCTGGACTCGCTCCATGAACTACACAGGATTATTCAATTGGCAGAGTAATTGGATTAACAGACAGTGATTCATTACAGGAGATTTGCATCCCCCTGTGGCATTCACATTCTCTGAACAGAGAGACATAATTCTCTCTCAGGGTTTTTTCCTGGAGAAGCACACAGAGAAGAGAAAACAATTCTTATCTGCTCCTGTTGTTTTGCACATGTGGAATGTGTTAGGAAGGTTGTTTACCTGAAGTGATTGCTTGATTGGATTCTGGTGATGGTTGTTTGGATTCATGGACCAATTGGATCCACAGCTGTGTCGGGACTCTCGGCAGAGAGTCACAGGTTTTTCTTTACTATGATATAATAAGTAAGTACGTAGTATAGTACAGTATCTCTTTAAAATAGTATTTTAATGTAATATAGTATAGTTTTAATAAAGCAATTGTTCAGCACTTCTGAATCAATGGAGTCAGATGCCAATCATTTTCCTTTGGCGGGGGCGCCTTTTAACAATATCCCCCTACATCAGTACTAGCTCAGGCAGGAGCTGCATTTGAACTTCCACCTCCCACTCTATAGACCAGCTTGCTCAAGTATAAAACATTGCACAGCATAATTTAGTGACTGTCAGTGGACAGGCAATAGAGTAAGGCACAGAGATATGGCTCAATTTAACAGAACTGAAAAATTCAGGCTTGAGTTAAGCAGCCATTAAAAAATAATAAGATTGCATAAAATTCTGTGGAAATATACTGATACTACGATACTAGTTAGTTTTGTTTATATTCATTATTGCAACAGCTGTCTGGGTTTTTAATAATATTTTCTTGAAAGTGATCTCTCCCTTGAAATGTAGTTTACAAAAATATAAAAGACAAAAAGAAAAAAAAAAGTAAGAATCTTTAAAGCAGTCAGGATCTGCTGTGAAGTTACAAAGTATTTGATGACCTAGAAGAGCTAGAAATGGGGTATTTTTACAAGAGATAAGCAAGAAACCAAAAAGAGAATGGAGCTATTCTGCTTTTAGTATATAAACCATAATTACTATAGCTGTAGTACTTTGAAAGAGCAGGTCTCCCCAAAGCAACTGTGAGTAGATGGAAATTGCCCCACTTTTTTTTAAATTTCTTTTGCCACTTATCTACTGTCTACAGAGATGTTGGATAGTGTGATATCACACTGGATATGGGAATTACATAGTAGAGTACTGTGTCTGTGTGGTCTTAGCATCTGAAGTGAGTGCATCTTTGGAGTCAGCCTCTAGATAAAACAATAGAGCAGATTTAAGTCATTAATGCTCAGAAAACATACTTCATAAACAAAGATAAAAATATAAAAAAGAGGCAGATCTAGGGGAGTTTCACACTGTCCATTTTTTAAATTGGATGCATTGTTCATAGTTAATGATGTAATTAGTACAGTTCTAATCTACTAAGTACCATGTCCTCCAAAACCCTTACTCTTTTATAGATTTTCACAAGAAGGCATTCGTTTTCTAGCTTAATACAGGAAATGTGAGTGGCAGTAGCAGAACGAGTATAAAAAATGGCTGTATTTTAACATTTTGCCAATGACCAATTTGGAATGGCAGTTCCTTTCTTGGAAGACACTCACAGTTGTCAGCTCTTTGACAATTAAGAATGGCATTAAGTGGTCATAGGAAAGAATTCTTTGCAAATGTCTACAGCAGTATATATCTATGGAATTGCAAAAAAACAATGTACAGTTGTAATTGTTGGCAGTCAGAAGTCCATGAAGTTTAAGGGCAAAAGCAGAAATTGGAGGTTTATCAGGTGTTCAGCTAACACTGTTATTTGTTTTACATTTCATCACAAAAAGGTTGTATCAGGATAGCAGTCACAGATTCTTTCTCTTCTTTAGTAGCATCAATTATTAGCACTGATTAATATACTATTTCTCCAACAAAATCCTTTTCCACTCAGTGGGAGATAGATAAATCATTCTAGCCATCTAGTTTCCCAAAGCATGTATGCAGGGTTTTTCCCTTTGCTGTAGCTGTTTACCATACCCCACAGCAGGAGGGCTTTACAGCTGTACTCTCAGACAGCTTCTGAGGTTGTCCCTATCAACACTGGACATATTGGATGTCCAGTTCTCACACAATTATTATCCACATTGCACATTTTCATAATCAACACAGAAGCCAAATTCACGGAGGCAAACTGCCCTCTTTCCGTAGGATTATATTGTTTGTGACAGGGGAGGTTGGTTGAGCAGTAAGGAAACTTGAAAGTATCACTGCTCTGTACAGTGCAGTCTTATTCAACTACATAAAACATTTTGATATTCCAGAACTATCAACCTGAAGATCCAATTCTTTCAAGCCCAAACACTAGTTTTTGAAAATACTTTAAACAGGGAAATATTCAAGGTGATACCTTCATCTCAGTGTCAAACTATATTATACATGATAATAAATAACAAGATATTTTAAATTAGTAATATTCAAATTAATCATGTATAGATGGTATGAGGTAAATTTAATTATGTTAAGTAGCCTATTTTATCTTCATTACACAGATTTGTTCAGTATTCACTCCATTATTTTCCCGGTATTATTCATCATTTCAGCTAATGGTTTCCTGCACAAATGGAGGTGTCATCCCTTTTATTTATCTCCCTTGTTAAACAGCAGAACATGTATAAAAGTCAGACATTTGACATCTATATACACTTTTTATTTGCTTAGGTGTATGTGCGCTTGGATCAGCCTGTAACAGCTTTGAACCTTTTCAAGCAAGGGTTAGAGCGATTTCCTGGAGAAGTGACTCTTATTTGTGGAATTGCTAGAATCTACGAGGTATGCACCCACTATGCAATCCTTATAGGGGCCAAATGTAGCAGCTGGAGCAAGAAGAAAGACTCAATAGTTGAATATAACTGTAAGGTCATCAAAAACCAACTGTGCTGATTTTCAGTGTCACTAATGCAAAACAGGTAACTTTCCACAAAGATAACATGGTAATGTCAGGGGAGCCCTGCAGGTTTATTTGTTTCAATGATTAATCACACCAGTGAGATCCCATTTGCCCTTGGCATGCAGAAGCAAGTCCATATTGAGTCAAGTTGTCCAGATGTTGTCCTTGCTAGTTTATATGTATTTCATCATACTAAAACTGCTCAAGTCACCAGCCAGCAAAATTAAACAGCAAAATAGTTTATTTGTCTGTGTTGTTTTTATTAGCACTGTGTGTTGCCATTAGTCTCTTAACACTCTGAGAATGGTTAGAATGTGAACATTTCTTAGTTAGGAAGTAAATGTTGTATTAAGTAGAATTAGTTATAAAGTAGTTTCACTTTAGCATGGTAATAATGTATTTTATATTTTAAAGTTGTGTATTTTCACATCAGACAGTGGATTTCATATTGTTTTTGCACTGAAAGTTGGTAAAGTGCTATTCCAGAACAAATGTTAGAAACAAAGTAATGAATTATTTTTTTTGTGCCTATATTCACGCTTGGCATTCTATCCTGTTCTCATCATTCTCATCTAACCCCTAAGCCTTAATCCATTTTCATATTAAATCCTTTTTGTCCTTCAGCAAGAAAAAAACAGCTGCATAATTTTTGGAGGCTTTTATTTCTGAATCGTTGAATAGTTTTTAATATAGATGTTATTTTGCAGAACCATACATAACATTGCATAACCCTTGAAGGAATTATTAAAGAGCAGCATATTATTTGATAGGATCTAGTTTCACACTGACACTTGAGTGAAGGATTATAGCTTCATTAGCAAAGATCTGCACTGCAGCATAGGGCTGCTTTCATTATATAGACTCACAAGTGGAATATATGTATCAGACATCTTAATCAGAGCTTTTCAGTCACTAACTTTTGACAGTACGAAGAGTTGTGGAGCGTTTTCGGTTTTAAAAAATCACTTAATTTTTAAAGGACTGCTTTATTACTATTTCCTTGAATCACAATAAATCTTTTTTTTTTTTTTTGGTAGCTAAATACACTGCTGAGGTTATATAAAGGCTTATTCTTTAGTTATGTTGGGAGCACATTGTATCTACAGCATACAGGTAGAAATTATTCCTATATAAACACAGAAGCAAGTTTGATCTTTTAATTTTTTTTCTTGTATGGGATAGGGTTCTCAGGGCCTTGCATCCCTCAGAAACAGTGCACTGTCATTTATAGCAGTGAGTTTACCCTAATTCATCTTCCAAGTAGCCCACATCCAAGCATGTGTTTATATACAATACAGTTCTCTTAACTGTCATATCCTAGGTAGTAGAAGTTTTGGTAAATTCAGGATTCCTGTTTTCAAAGGCACATAATAGATGTTCATATGTAATTATATTCTCGTTTGCATTCAGAGCTATTAATGACTTGATTTAAAAAGCACTGAAAATAGATGAGACATTGTCTGGATAAGTCAGTCTATTCTGTGTTACCATGCTGGAAACTGACTGCACAGTTCTGGGTATCACAAGACATTGTGCAAGAAGGCAAATGTCTATTGCACATGGTGCTGCTCCAGCACGGGTCCCCCAGGTCACAAGGGTCACAAGTCCTGTCAGAGAACCTGATCCAGTGTGGGCTCCTCTCCTCATGGGGCCACAGGTCCTGCCAGGAGCCTGCTCCAGCATGGATTTGCCACAGGGTCACAGCCCACAGCAGGGTCACCTGCTCCAGTATGGAGCTTCTCCACAGGCTGCAGGTGGGTCTCTGCTCCCCTGTTGACCTCCATAGGATTCAGGGCACAGCTGCCTCACCATGGTCTTCACCACGGGCTGCAGGGGAATCTCTGCTCTGGTGCCTGGTGCACCTCCTGCCTCTCCTTCTGCACTGACCTTGGTGTCTGCAGAGTTGTTCCTCTCACATATTCTCACTCCTCTCTTCCTGGCCACAATTACATCTATGCAATAACTTTGTTTTTCCTTTTTAAATATATGTTATCACAGAGATTTAACTACCTTCTCTGATGAGCTCAGCCTTGAGGCCAGTGGTAGGTCCATTCCAGAACCAGCTGACATTTTTTCTGTTGGATGTGGAGGAAGCTCTGGAAGCTTCTCACAGAAGCCACCTCTGTAGTCCCCCTTCAACTTCCAAACTCAATACAACAGGCTGTCTCTTTTTCTGAAAAATAAAAAACAAATAAATTTCTTTTTGTAGCTGTGGCATAGAGTTAATTTCAGGTAAAGATATGTGTGTTGCTTGGGAAGATGCCAGCCAGTGGTGCTGAATGGTACGATCAAAGAACTTTAAGAGCATGTATAATTAATCTCAGTTAGGTACTCTACAGGGCATAGATAAAGCACTCAGTAGATTAACATTTTAATGAGTTCCACATTAAAAATAGGTGATAAACAGTAGAAGTAATTGGAATTTTTTGTCCAATTGTATAGGAAATGAACAATATCTCCTTGGCTGCAGAGTACTATAAAGACGTCTTGAAACAAGACAATACTCATGTGGAAGCCATTGCATGCATTGGCAGTAACCATTTCTATTCAGACCAACCTGAGATAGCTCTGCGGTTTTACAGGTATCTGTACTTATGGAGAGGGAGGGAGGGGGAACAGAACATGTGAGAAGGTAATATAAAGGGTTGATCTTTGTCATGCAGGAAAAAAATTAATTAGGAGATTGGCATAGGAGTATGAATGAGCATTTGGATAAATATTGCCATAAAATCAGTGTAACAACTTCTGTAGCTTTATACAGTGATAAGTACATCACTACAAACTTGTAATCATTAGATGAGGAGTATGTAGAAGTATCAACATAGATTGTCATTCAACCACTAAACAAGGAAAGTTCTTTCACAGCATGAGGCAGTTTGAGAACAGTGGATCTTACTTTCAACTGCATACAGAAGGCACAAGGACTTCCTCTTTAGCCCTTACTCCACCTGAAATGACCAGGTGTTGTGACCACAAAGTCCCTGACTTGGAATGTGGACTGGGCTTTCTGTGTGTTTTACTGAAAGCAATGAAAAGATGGTGTTAAACACTGCTGCTTGATTTTTGTTTCAATACAGTCAGAGTGCAAAGGAGCCTGACATTCCCTTGCTAAGAGCAGATTAAGTCAGCAAGAGCACTATCATCACATTTCTGTTGGACTTGAGCTCTTTTATGCTTTAGGTTCAGAAACTCACAGTCATGCTGCAGACAGCAGCCCTCTTTTTCCCTGGTCCTCATAGCATTTCTGTTTATTCCTATAAATATGAATAAACAGAATTTTAATAATACATCTCCACTTTAAAAGGCACATTGAACAATATCAATGTGAATCAAAATCTGAGTTATGTTTTATGTGTAAGATTAATATAGATTCACATCTAAATATACTATTACTAGTTAGAGCAGTACTGAAGGATGGGAATCAAGCAAAAAATTGAAGTCTTAAGAGTTATATAAAGTACCTGCAACAAACTACAGCTTGATTGATGTTGAGGGATTGGAAAGAGGAAACAGAGAAAGTCTGCTACATCTCTGTCTTACAGTAAAGTCAGATCATGTGACCCAGTCAAGAAGACAGAAGTTACTAATTTACACAGACTTTTGCACAGTTGTGATTCTAATAAAAAATACCTTGCACTGTCCTTCGTGAAACTAACAAGTGTAAGACTGTAACACTTGGTTTTTATACCCTCTCAGAATAGGGAGAAAAAAAGAGAGAACTTTGTCTTTTAGAGTAGAACTCCTACTTGAAATTAATTTAAAAAAAAATAAAACAAATGTTTTCTTTCAATCTAGACGGCTCCTGCAGATGGGTGTTTATAACTGTCAGCTCTTTAACAATCTGGGCCTCTGTTGCTTCTATGCCCAGCAATATGATATGACCCTATCTTCATTTGAACGGGCACTGTTTTTGGCTGAAAATGAGGAGGAGACAGCAGATGTGTGGTACAACTTGGGACACGTGGCTGTGGTATGAAAAATATTAACCATCTTTCTGAATAAGTAAAATTTATAAAAAATGTAAAAAAATAACTAGAAGGAGTAATTTTCCTTCTTGGAAATACGAAACCTGATAGTGTACAGGATAAAGTCCAGTACAGATGGTATGTTTATTTGCACTTCAGTGTGGAAGAAGCAGCAAGAGAAAAAACTCTGTACTTTACAGAAGGTGGCTTTCTCCTGCTGAAAGATGCTCTCTCCCCACTGTCTTAAACCTTCCCATCTTTCTAAAAAAATTGCAACATATACCAGCCCTTGAAGGCCTTGGCTGCAAAACAAGCTGATCTGACAAAAAAACCAAAATGGAATTCCAGATATTTTTCTAGGAACTGTTACTTGTTTTACATGGAGAATTAGACTGATTCTCTTGTCATAAAAATACACATTCAACATCAAGTAGCCAATACTAAAGCACTAAGTAGGTCATAGTTGAGAAGGTATTTTCCTCTGTCTTAAAGGCAGCTATAGAAATATTGTGTAGTTTTGTGATAAACTTTGTTAAATTTCTGCACAAATTTTTTTACAGTCTTGCCCATTTTTGCAGATGTTCTTCAAGAAGTTGTGTTGGATTTCTCTTTAGCTACATGCCCAGAATAAGTTTGCTGAATAAAGTTTTTGACATGAGTTTTCTAACGTGAGTTGTCTTCAATTGTTGACAATGGTTTGAGTCAAAAACACAACTGTTTGTCTTATACTGCAGCTAGGATAAATGCAGTAATTTATACTGCCCTAAAGATTGAAATTTGAACTGATGTGCCTGTATTTTTCAGCATTTGTCACTTTTGATGTTTAACCTGATGCTGTGTCAGTGTCAGTCTTAACACTACAGTAGTAGTAGTCAGCTGCTCCATCTGAGAAATGAATCTTCCTTAACTTAAATATGTGTAGAGACAGAGAAGCAAGATGACTTCCTCTCTGGAGACATCTCCGTTTTTTTTACCCTGCTAAGACAGTAGCAGATAGCATAATCTTTAGATGCCACTTTAATCATCCAAAAGTTAAATTAGATGAAGTGAATATCACTTGAAGCATGGAAGTTTGTGCTGGAGAGAAATGATTCTGTCTATAGAAAGAATAAGGAAAAAAATGAGAGGATCTGGGAAGAAAGCACATACGTTTCTGATCAGCATGTTTTTATTGTAATTTGCATTCCATTGTAGTACTTATGGGTGAAAAGATACTCCAAAAACCAAAACAGATGCATGTTGTTTCCAATCTTTTCACAAATGAAAACACAGTGTTTCTTTCAGGGCATAGGAGACCTGAATCTGGCTTACCAGTGTTTCAAGCTGACATTAGTCAACAATAACGACTATGCAGAAGCTTACAACAACCTGGCTGTGCTGGAAATGCGAAAAGGTCACACTGAACAGGTCAGTGCTGAATCTCAGCCTAAGGAGAATGCTTCATTTAGGCATTTTATATTTAACAAACATATAATTTCTCTGAACTGGAGGTATCATATGAATGTCTGACTTACAGGCAGAAAACATGGATGACTATTATACATGTTTCAGTGTAAGCTCTGTATTGTCATGCCATCTCCCATTAAAATGCTTATTCTTTGGCATATCCAAATGAATCATCAAAGACAAGCAAGGTTTCCAATAACTTTGCAGTTGTTGAGATTTCTTTTTTTAATTGATACCCAAAGCAAACCCCATGACATTGAAATCTTCACTTAAAAGACAACTTTGACTGTATATTCAGTTTATAAATCTAGATAACACTTTTGTTGGGTGGCAGAAAAGAGCAATCAGATTATCTCTTGAAAGTTGGGGCTTTTTTAGCAAGGAGATGGCATTAGAATTTTGTCAGAAAGTAACAGGGTCTTGATAAACTCTGCATCAATAAGCTTAGTGGTTCATCTACCTAATGTGAGTATACTAAATGTATTGTGCTTAGATGTATAATTGACATGCATGGTGGAATAAATGTAACCATTTTTATACACATGCGGGGAAAATGAATATGTGTTTTTTGGACAGTTTTGGACAGAACTACTGTGGGCTTGTTTTAAACCTCATGAGAGCAAGCTAATTTGATGGATTCATGTATACATCATAGAGCTAAAATAAATTATAAATACCTTTTTTAAGAGCAGATTCTCTTAGACAGAAGTTACCTTTATTCAGATAACCTAGCAATTACCATGGAAACACTGAAATGAACCTAGAACTGGATGTTTGCAGTGACAGATAAACTTTGGTTTAGTTTCAGTTTCATAATCAGTAAAGTTTTAGACATTTAGTTCCCTAGTGGAGCATACCCTCAATTGTGGAAGTTGTGATTGCTCATAACTAGCACTGCAGAGACTTTCCCTTAGAATAGCTTCCTGTCTACTTTAGTTTTCAGCTTAAAATTTTCAGTTTTCTTCTTGTATCACATGTATAATTAAAAATTGGGATAATTTTGGCAATAAAAATATGCACAGAAGGATAAAAAAAGGATGATATTTTGCTTATCTTGGATTTTATTTCACAATGTTCTTTCATAAGTACTGTTGCACATACTCAGATTTTTCAGATGTAGGAAGTTTTAATAAGTTCCTAGCTCAGTCTTGCCACAGTTTATAGTTATTTTGTTTTTAAGCGTTTTGGAATTTTCCCCATTAAGTTCTGCATTTTTTTAGTAAAATCTTTCACTGGTGGACCTTAATTCTGCATTAGATTTACAGCATGCAGCTATACACTTTGATTCTTAGTTTGTTTTACCTTTTTATGCCTCTATTTTGCTAGTGAGAAAAAAACCCCTAATTTTATTTAAATGTTTGAGTGTGAAAGCTGTCGTTTATATGATAAAATTTATGGTTTCAGGAATGCTTAAGACAGAGCTGTGAGAGACAACAGATAAATACAGTGGGGTGTTCTTGAAATACTTTGGGTTTTATTTAATTACTTGATGTATTGTCCTCAGGGTTTAAAATTGAATTGCTTAATTTAGTATGTCCCAATAATTTTTTTTCCTAACTCAACTAAAAGTCTTTATTCATTTCAATGTTATTTGACTCTGTTATGCCTACACTATTGATGGAACCTTTTTGAAAATGGCTTTCTTAGTAATGACTTAGTAAACATAGGATGATTTCTTTTAAGGATTATGAATATTGCATTAGATTCTTGTTACTCTCCCTCCCAGATGTCGCTATATTATTTTTTCATTTCTCTGTATAGGCAAGAGCTTTGCTGCAGACTGCTTCATCTTTAGCACCTCACATGTATGAGCCCCATTTCAATGTTGCCATACTCTCAGAGAAGGTAATGCATTATCCTGTTCTTGTAATCTAAAAATTGAGCCTTGTTGAGGCAGGTGGATTTTTTATTGTTATTACTAAGAATTCCAGATAGATAAGACAAAAGAATACAGAGTGCATAAACTCAAGGAAAATTCTAAATTACATTTTCATTTTAATACCTAGAAGTCAAAATACCTAGTGTCAAAGTAGCCATTTCAATGTTTGCTTTTGAGAAGAAATGAGGCCAACTGGCTATGAAGTAACTTTCTAATTGTCCAAATGCCTGGAAGATGAGCAATTCCATCTACAGTCTTTACAGTCATAAGCTTTTTCAGAATGTGAAGTATAATAATATCATATGATTTACTAGTAATGACAGAAAGAATATCCTTTACTGATTATATCTTACTGATCTCAAAAGGAAAATCTGTTATTCAGCTTTACAACCTCTGATTTTTTTGTGTTAATAGTCTGTGTCATCCAGAGTGTCTAAGACACTGTATTAACAGTGTCCAACATTCCTATTAATAAGAGAAACTTGTACAAATTTTTTTCTTGTTTCTTCACAAGAAAAAAAAATTACTCCTTTGTGCCTACACCTTCATGATTCTGTTATGATTCTGTGTTGTGTGGGCAGCTCCACTCCTACAGATGCTGAAGTACACACATTAAGAAAAGAATAACCCATTAATTTGTAAGTGTATCCTCTCCATTGTGAAACACAAGAGGGTGTTGAATAATTGCATTTTTTACTTACTGTTTGGGGAGTAAATTCTAGTCTGTGAATGTCCTGTTACGTAGATTTTGCACGAAGGACCCTCACAGGTTATGGGGGAAGACAGCCAGCCACATCAGCCAGGTGTTGGTGGAGTGGGGTAATGCAATCCTTAAATTCAGTGTAAGGCCATGGTTTGCAAAACATGACTTCTCTGGCTGGGACCTTGGCTTTTTCTCCTTCAGAGAATTCTTGGCACACTGAAGCTCTGTGTTGAGTGATGCACAGGTGAAAAAGGCCTCCTGGTTGTCCATAGCTCCTCCTTTTCCATTCAGGAGTAATCACTTTTACTAGATGTGTTCCCAAATATTTGGGTTCTTTTTTGCTGAACCCACTTTCTGAGATGCTTTCCTTTTAATCCTTCCAAAAAATGATGGCTATTTAGGGAAAAAATGAAGTTCTCTTAGTAGGGAACAATTTCTTCTAAAAGCAACAGAGGAGCACAATTAGTTCTCCAACACTGTTGTGCATCTCTGTGAGGAAGCAGGAAATCACAATTGTTTTTTTTTGCAGAGGCCTGATGGGTTGTGTTTTGCTTGTTTATACAATAGCCCTTCTACGGAGTTTAAAAGCAAAACTTCTATTTTTTTTATTCCTCCATACTTCAAGCACTGGGCATGGTGTGTACCTTGTCCATTCTCCAAGAAGTTGGGTGAAATGGAGTATGTTAAGTTGATGTCTTGAAGTACCCATGAAAATGACATTTCTGTCTTTCCCATCCCTTGATGTAAGTGTGATGTAATCCTGCCTCCAAATGTCTTTACACTGACTATTTACTCTTCGGACCTGCTGTGCTTAAAATTTGCGAGCATCAGAAATGTACTGCACAGAATGCAAAGAATACATGATGCAAACAGTGCAATGCTTGGATTTTCAAAATTAATTTGTGTGTTTTTTACAGGCTGGAGATCTTCAGAGAAGTTACACAGCGGCTCAGAAGTCTGAAGAAGCATTTCCAGGCCATGTTGATACACAGCAGCTTATGAAACAGTTAAAGGAGCACTTTGCCATGCTCTGATGAGCAAATTTTTTATTATGTAAGAAGCTAACCAGAGCAAATGTCCCATAGACATTTTGAGAACACCAGCTCAAAGTAGATGATCTATACTTTATGCATTCCTGTGGCAAAGCTTGTGTTACTTTGAGTAGCAAGAAAAGATTGAGTTTCAATTTCTTATCATCTTAAAAGATAACACTTATTCAAATGCAGCTAGAAAACTGCAACTATGTACACAAGAGATTACAGAAAGGGGTTTTTTTCTGACTTTTATGCAGAAAAAATTGGTTTTAAATATTCCTGTGTGACAATCTGTGAAGAAACAGAGTAAAAATACTTCCTAACTGGTTTTCAAGTTGGCTTTTGATAGTATACTTTCTTACTGAATGTTTTCAGAATGTGAAGTATAACTTAAAGAGAATTTTAAATACTTATGTAAAGCAAAAGTTCTTATATTCCTTGTACTGTATGAGTTAAATAAATTCAGTTTGTATGGTTTGTCTCATTTGTGTATGTAAGTTAAATTACATCCTTATTGCCATGAAAATCTGGGTTGATAGTCTTAACATTTTGAGAGACTCCACAGAACTGGTAGAAAATTGCATAAACGCGTGTGTTCCTCTCTACCCAGGAGGGAGTTTATTCTGGATCTCAGTGAGGGAGAAGGGCATTTAGAAACTTGCAGAATTAAGAACTAATAGTTGAGAACAAGGCATTGATGGGGTGATTACATGTGCTACCACATAAGCACTGTTGCTAAATAAATATTTGGATCAATCTAACTACAGGAATACTACTACTACTAACAACTAATGAAGACTTTCTGTCATACTTTGTGTTTTAGCTAAAAGGAATAAATTTGCATGAATTTCAAACCTGACCTTTTTAAAAGACCTTTAAGAAATGTGGGATGTTAAGGCACTCTGAAATGGCACATCCTGAAAAAAGACCTTTGAAATCTTTTCATGTTTCTCTGCTATATCAGGGGAATGTCTTAGCTTAAGGCGCAACCCTAAACATGCTTATGAATCTTATGTCTTTTTTTTTAGTATTTGTTATTTCTCCACCCTCATCTTTGACGGTTGTTGCTGGTGAAGGTGGATGCTGCGGAGCTTAGAGAAGTATGCCCACAGCTTCCCCCACAGAGCATTCTGTAGGTGACAGAAACACTCATTAATTGCTGTCACATGATGTGAAGTGCAAAAGCATTATTGGCTGAGTAGATGCAGCATCTTTTATGGAATTTTATTTTGTCCATTTTCATTTTATATTGTGGGAAATTCATCACAATCTATTTAAAAGGGAATCTTCGTTACCAGTAATTCTCGTTAGTTAAGATTTTACTTGCTGCCAAAATGCAAGAATTTAGAGGAAAGTTCCATCCTTTGATCTGCAGTATTTATGTCTTTCCAGCTGTCATTACTAAACTTAGAGAGGTACCAGAAAAGAAAATTGTCTTAGCAGTTTAAACACAACTGTTGTGAATTTTTGAATGTCATATTATTAACTCAAAGTAATTTTCAAACTGCATAGTAAATAAGCCTGTATCTAGATGAACTGGAATGGAAATGAGTAATGGGACTCCGGTTTTTAATCCATTGTGGCTGCTTGATAGTTCCTCATAAGTGCTTATAAGATGCCACTTACTGTTTTCACTGCTCAGGTTAATGATCTGAGTAAATCTCTTTCTTCTAGCAAACAGTGCCCCTTACAACATGGATGTGACTTCATTATTCTTGTTGGGGAATGTATGAAGATCAAAAGGAAAAGGATTATGTATGTTAAGGAATCCTTCGCACAATATGCTTGTGCAAATCAGATATTAAAAATCTTCACCTTCCTCCCGCAAAAATATAAAGTTCTAAACAAGGATTAAAACCTTTTTAGCTCCCTACTCTGCAGCATCTGCAAGCCATTCCAAATTTATCTTAGGTGGTGTATTTTGATTGCCCCAAAAGGCAGCAGCAATTTGCTTTGTTGATCTTTCGTGCCCCAAAGCAAGGGTCTGACAGTATATTTTTCACAATTAACACGGTACAAATGAAATCAAATGTGGTAATGAGTACAGCAGCACAGTGCAACAACAGATGAATCAGCAGGCTGTTCATGCTGGAAGAATCTTTCGATTTCATTGTATGTTAATTCGGTGTGAGCCGCAGCAAACAGATGAACCGGCAGCCCCTGGGGCAAAGCGCCTGCGGTTAATTGAGGGCGGCACCGCACAACACAAGGCGTCGGAGCCGTGCTCGTCCCTGCAGCAGCATCCTGTCGGAGCGCAGTGACCTTAGTATTGCAAACAGCATTGCTGTCACACAGAAACCATTTTTCCTCCAACCTGTAGCACAGCTCCATGTATGTCTGGCCGGAATTTACAAAGTCTCTTCAGAGTAGAGAATAGAATACAGTTTAAAAAACCCACAAATTTTTAATCTACAGTGCTGATAGTTCCACAACAAAGCTGCCTGGAAGGAAGCTTGAAGCAGATGTCTGTCTTGAAGTTTCTGTGTCCCTTCTGTCCCTGTCTGTACAGTTTTTGTCTGTTGCCATCCGTTTTATCCTTCATGGCATCCTTCTTGCTGGGGTCTTTCTAATGGATGAATCCAATTAAAAGATAATAGTGTGGGGTTAGGTTATTAAAGGAATTTAATTCTTCTGCTAGATGTTATAGCCACAGCTGTTATAGCCACAAAACTGTGGCTGAAATTAATCACAATTCACACTTAAGGGTTGTGCATGATTTTGACTGCAAAAAGCAGCTTCAAAAGTTGTACAGGACAGAGACAGTTTGCCATTAGGTGCCAGTTCAGTCAGTGTATGACTGGATAATTATCCAATTTTGTTATTGCTACTGCTGGTGGGTTTTTTCTTTGATTGCTTCCTGTCATTGTAGGCTAGAGGAAGAGATTTTTGGGTCATTCAGTCTTATCTCTGGTATGACATAAGTCAAGCTTTTTAAGCCGGGAGCTTCTTCTAATGAACTTATTTTGTACTTGAGTAGCTATTACCTGCTGGAGCAGCATCAAGTTTTGTGAAAGATTTTGTATTTAGTAGCTCTCATTACCTACCACATTTTTGTCTTCTTTCTGATGGATACTTTCAAGCTCATTCATGTCTTTCCAGGCTTAACACAGCCTCAATCAGTGGGCACTCAGATTGGGCCACTGTACTGCTATCCCACCATCATGGAGAACAAGAGAGCACATGGCGAGTGTAGAATGCAAAATGCCGCTTTCTCTGCAAATGAAAACAAAATTAAGTTTCTCTTTGTGCCTTAGAAGATGAATAAAGCAAAAACTAAGAGAATTTGATATTCAAGTCATTTACAGACTTGTATCTCCAGTCACTCTCCAGTAGCATTTGAATTCCTGTGCTGGTAAGGTGGTGTTACTAATTTCCCTGAATAGCGGAGTTTTTAGAGTTAATGAGTGCTCAGAAACTGCAAATACTCAGAAGCATCTGTAAGCAGGTAAAATCTGGAAGATAGGCTACGAAAGCAATTTTTGTTGCAAAATTATCAAGTACACATACCCTGAATTATGCTGAGTAACTGAAGGAGCTGTACAAGTACTATATGTACTTTCATTCTGTTGATTACTTACAGCAATTGCTTAGTGCACAGCCTTCTCCTTGTGTTTAGTTTACTAAAAGATCATAAAGATTTAGTTGAAAAAGATTTCCTATTTAGATACTAAATCTGAGTAAAATATGTTAAAAAAATCGAATCAATGAGTTCATTGTAAAAAACTCTTCCCAACACATAGTGCATTTTGTTAATTGTGTATACGAATATATCAGCCCATAGAGATGTGGGGGTTTCCCCCATTTCCTGCTTGCTTTTTGACAGGTATTTCAAGTGAAACCAATTATAGCATGACAAAGATAAGTCTTGAAGCCATTAGAAATGAGACACAAGAAGAAACAGCAGGATACAAACCTTGCTCAGCACTATGGAAAGGGCAAAATCATTAAGAGCCAGGAAGCTTGGTTCCAGCAAGTAGACCACCCCAACAGTTTCATCTCATTTTCAGCTTATTCAGTTGACATAACCATAAATTAATTGCCAATATTCTACATTTTAGCTTTGGTATCATTTTATATACTATCAGTTCCATATTTTTCTAAGTCTATATACTTCAATAACGCCAAGCACCTTTAAAGGTATTACACATGTTAACTAATTATCCTTTCCAGCAACAAATTTAGATCATGGTAACCAAGGGTCATCCATCAAGACACTGGACTAATGGTACATGAGAAACCACCCAAAAGCCAATTTAAAAGCAGCCCTGGACTATTTTCATTCCTGTCAATTGCCATAAACCAACAGTTCAGGGTTCAGATAAACCCACAGTGTTGTAAAGTATATGGTCACTGACTCTCTTTTGAATTGGTAGAACAAAACAGATGCACATATCTGTCCTAGTTTTCAAGGATGTAATTGTTAGTTCTTCCAGAGATACTGATGGGGGAGGCCCAGTAGAAAGACTTTGAAAGCCCCTGATTTCTGCCTGCAGTGCTGCAATGTCTGATGGATAGGCTTAACATGCTGTCTACTAAGCATTAATTTATTAAGGTATTCAATGGTAGCTACCTGAATGAATGTAAGATTTGAAATTCAATATAAATCCTGGGAAGGTAGGCTAATAAGCAGACAACCACATTTATCAAAAATCTCAGCAATACAGACATGGCTGTCATTATTGCATATGTGGAAGACATCCACTAATCGCCTATGTCTTTAAGTAAGGGAGTTACTGTAGACAGTGAAGGAAATAATTCTCCAAGAGTACCTTAGACCCCAGTCTAACAGGACACTTGGAAAGGTGGGTGGAATGGGAGAGCCTCTTTTGCAGGGGTATATGTATATTAGCAAAAAATAATTAATATAATAGTAAATAAGATGAGGCTACTTATAAATGACTTATATTCTTTACACTTTTCAGCCACACCCCTGACAGTCTTCACAATCTTTATTAGCCAATGCGTATGTATTTATCAAACATGAACTTTTAAGCAATTACAAGCGAAGTTCACAAATTTTCAAACCACTGGCATTATGTGGCAAGTCTCATACAGTCTACCAGAATGCAACATCATCTTAAGGGAAAAAGTTAGACATACTCAGCCATCTCAGAAAGGGACTCTAACTAAGCTGAAGCTTCAGATGTTCCATTGCCTTTAAAATGAAAAAGACCCCACTACCAGAATAGACACCTTTCCAGCTAGATCAAAACTTAAAATTCTTGAAAAAAAGCCTAAGTAACGATGGGTGATTCTGAAGGGAAAAAAGAGTTGTTTCTTGGGGTAGCCTATGGCTCATGTCATGTCATCACCTGTAACTTCATATCACGTTATCTCGGTGAGCACTACTGTGCTGCAACATAAGCCAATGACACATTGTAAAGTAACAGAAGTTGTAAGCAAAATCCCTTCAGGCTAAATATCTGTCATTTCTGGGAAAACATGGTAATTCAGGCACAAGTCTCTCAAATGAGAAAGAGTAAGAGGAAGCTGGAAAATTGTTACTTAGATTGGAAACAATATTTTCATGTAGTACTCAAAGGCACCTTTGGGTCTCTTGGAGTTTATCCCATAACAACATAGCCAACTTTGTCAAGATGAGGTTCTGTTGCAGCTCAATATCATTTATAACAATGTGCAAACAGACAAACTTTACCCATACAGGTCTGTTCAAGCACTCTGAGGAAAAACAAACACTCTTGTTGTGTGGGATTCTAAAATGTACATACTATAAATCAATTCTCCTTTCTCCTCTGGAAGTCCCACTTTAGTTCAGGTTCAGAGCAGCACAGCAGGTAGTTTGACAGGCTTCAAATAGTTCGTGGTGTACCACAAATCTATTTGTCTTTAATGGATCCTCAGAGTGTCATGCTCCTGGGAGCAGTGCCATCCTTGTCTTCGTGACCATGGATATTTAAATGTCAGTGCTATACATGGTCATAACATTTTTCTGCCCCTTCAGGAGTTCATATCACCAGATATGGTGAAGATAACAAATCTGTTTTAACAGGAGCAAAAGAGCTAAATACGAGAAAGATGAGAGCTTCTTTCATGCTATTTTCTCCATGCATATCCATAGCAGGTGTCAGTGGTCTGCTTCCCATCACTTGATTATACCTGTATAGTAGAACAATTTTCTTTCATCAATCCTGATTTCAGGAGTTTGTACTAATGTTTTCATCTCTACTTAGATGATGAAACTGCTTCCAGCAGAGAAACCATAGATATAATAGCTCCTCATTGCTGCTGAGAAATACGAGCGCTCTCAGGCTGAGTGCATCTCACCAGGCAAGAAGTCAACCACCCTGTGGTGCTCCCAGCTGCAGCCAGATCTGCTCTCTTACATGGATAAGCTTCAAGGCAGATTTTGATTAAGCCTTAAGCAGCTAAAGGTGCACATGATATAAACCTCAACAGACAGCCCAGGGCCTTGTTTTAAGGCTTGTCTTACACTGGAAATAAAGTTGTGAAGAGATGTGGGTGCCCCAACGCTTGGCATATCTCCCAAAGGCTTGGAGGCTGCCACTTCCCTTGGCTGGCACACTGCTGCCAATGAGGAAAGGAGAGAGCTGTCCCCCTCTCCTGGGAGTTACAGCCCAGCTGTGTGGCTGCACTAGGCTGACACATGACAGACAGCTAGTATAAGATACTCCTTCAGTTTCTGGAGTAATAGTCACAAAATTTGAGTTTTCTTTAAAAGTGACCTGAAAATGGGAATCATTCTGGTCTCTGTGAAATCCATCCTTGAACCAGACACTTGATCTGAGATGCTAAGTAACCTGGGAATTGCTAATGAATGATAAGTGAGGTTTCTCCTCTTTTCTCAGATTTTATGACCTAGTTTCATCTTTTCTCTCAGGATGTGTTCATCCTGCTTTGCTGCACTTGCACTCTCTGTGACTTCATGTTCTGTTTTCAGGCAATTTGGTCAATATGACTCCAAAATATTCTCTTCCTCTTCCAGCTGCTGAATGTGTAAGCCTGGCTTTTCCCAAAGAAATACACTCCTCAGACAGGCTTCATCTCCATCCGCTTGAGCTGTCACCATGCCAGGGCCAGCTCTGCAACACAACTACCAAATAACTCTGGAAGTTGTTCAGATTTGCCTACTTGCCTAACTCTGGAAGTTGTTCAGATTTCTCTACTTGAAGAGAAATGAGATCAGTCCATTTTGTCTGGGCTTGTCATCTGGAGGCTTTGGGTTTGTCCTGTGGATACATTTGGAAAGCAAATTAAATTTCATTTAATTGATCATGCTGACTAACAGGAATTTCATCATTTTTCAGCCTGATAACCTGTATTTAATCTGATGTCGTTTTCCTGTGTTCAGGAGGTTGAGAAGACCATATGAGCAGTATTTGCTTTTATCTGTCTCAACTGCCTCCTGTTCTAACACACTGGGAAGTGCAGAACACTGAAAATGTCTGCAATTTCTAAAATGTACGATGAGGATAGAGATTGCTTAGAGTAATCTTCCGTGGGTTCACAGCAGCCCTGTCAAATCACCCTGCTAAGCATGAGACATGCTATCTGGGCACCTTCCAGCCCCATCTCCTCCACAGCGCACGTTCACTGCAGCAGAGCAGCTGCCCAGCCGGGAAGCCCCCACAACCCTGCACAATGAGCAGCAGACATTGGGGCTTCAACATGTGGTTCAGATTTACAGCCATGGGACAATATTTTCCACAGGGCTTATTGGTATGTATGACTTACACAGGGCTTCTTCATGCCATTTCACTTTCTGTTTGACAGCTCTTATGTCTCCTTACATTGTGGCATACTGTCTCTGTGATTGTATCCTTTTTGTCACCCTCCTCCCTAGTGCTGGACTGTCCAAAAGGAACAGGAGCTAAAACATTGGTACAGGGTGGAGTTCAGTGCAGTAGTCAAACATGCTAACAGGATGTGAAACAAGGCTTGTGTAAGGTAAGTGATACAATCACAGCCACTGAGCTGCCGGGAGAGGAACGCTCATCCAAACTGCCTCATGCTTCTCAAGAGGCAGCACAAATGCTGCTGAGGGTCAGTGAGGATTCCTGAACCTTGAAGAGCTGCGTGAGGCTCCTCCAATAAGTTTTAGTTATATTTGATAATTAATATCGAGGAGCAGTCACATGTTGGGATCACAAAATTTGGTCTAGTCATTAGAATAGAGATCTAGAAAGGGGAGGACGGATATCTGAGGCCCAGGCCCAGCTAGTACTCCCAGCTTCAGCACACTGTGCTTTTCTACGTCTCCATTTCCATACATGTAAAATAAGGCTAATGGAATTGTTGCTGCTATTATAATTATTATAAATGAATGCATTTTCTGTCAGCTGACCCCATTTTTCAATGCTTCCACCCAGTGACCACTGATGTTTTCCCATGAATAGTCCTCCCTAAGCAATGGTGAGAGGCAGTGTGCAGGGGCGTGACAGGACAGAATTCTTAAAGGATTTTGTCTTTGCTTTCCCTCAGTAACACTCACAAGCACTGAGAATAAAATCTGCAGGAAGCTGGAATGCTGCAGGCACACTGGGCTCTCAGAGCTTCTTCTCCTCATGGACAAAGGCAACATCTTCCCTTGCCTGCTGTCACCTCCCATTAATGTCAGGAAAGTTCACTTGCTACAGCTTTTGGAAGGGCACAGCTAATGTGCTCTTGAGGAGGGAAACGAGGCCATTTATTTGTCTAATAAGATAACACTAACACAGCAAATAGCAAGTCGGGGTTCAGAAAATAGCATTTATTTTTGAATCGTGCAGGATGTCCTCTTCATCTTATTTATTCACAGGGCCTGAATCAACAGCTTCCCAGACAAAGATATTTAACGAAAGCAAACACAAAGGAGGTTATTCACCCTGGGCTCCAGATACAAATAGAGAAGAAAGAAGAAAATGTCAAATCTGCATAAACCCTCTATGGCTCCCTGGTGGGTATAAAAATACCTCTTTTGAATACCATCTTGTAATTCCAAAAAGTTGAGGTAACCTTTTCTTATTTTCAGCAAATATTTCCCTTCTAATCTTAATATCATGTTTCACTTGCTCAAACTACAATCAAATCTCAAACCCATTCCTCATTCTGTTGTTCAGATCTTACATTCATTCTATTTATTAAAAAAAATAAATGTTTTCTTGCCATATCTTTATTACAAAATACAGAAAATATAGGCTATTTTTCAGTCTGAAAATATGTAGTGCAGGATGGCAAAATAGTTGCTGGTGGAGTCAGAAAACTTCTAAGAAGTGATTATAAATGCCTGATAAAATAAATAAGATTGTTGCTAGAAAATGAGAAACAAATATAGGAAAAGAGCATACTGCCCCAGAGGGAAAACGTGCTCCCTGGGTAACTTCTGCTTTCATAGGGATACAAGACTTTGTAAAGAAACAAAATAGTTTTATGTCAAAGAAATTATTCATATGGCCATTACTTGGCATAGACTTCTCTTCATTCTCTTCCACATACACACAGAGAAAAGAGTTGGCTGTTCACCAGAATATGAAGAATATCAGAATATTCATTAAATATTCAGAGAACTTTGGCTGGAGCTCAGAGAGATAGAGAGAGTGTATCACCTCTGGAAGAAGAGGCAGGTAACCTGAGGGGGACTACAAGGTTATTGTGAGGTTATTGGGAGAAAATTAGAAGAGCCAAAGCCAAACTGGAACTTCATTTGGCTACTTCTGTTAAAGGCAAGAAAAGAAAGTTCCTCCAAATACGTCAGCAGCAAAAAAATGGCCAAGGGGCTTCTCTATTCTTTGCTGGATGCAGGGGATAGCACAGTGTCAGGGGATGAGGAAAACACCGAGGTGCTTAATGCCTTCTTGCCTTAGTCTTCAATAGAAACCCAGTTTTCCCCATCCAGTTAGTGATGGGGAGCTGGGTGAAGCTCCCATAATCCAGGAGGAAATGGTTAGTGACCTGCTATGCTAATTAGACACTCACAAGTCTATGGGCCCAGACAGGATGCAACCTAGAGGAATGAGGGAGCTGGCAAAAGAGCTTGCCAAGCCACTTTCAATCATTTACCAGCAGTCCTGGTGGAAAAAAGAAAACAACTGTGAGAAGCCCCAGTTGACTGGAAGCTGGCAAATGTGATGTTCATCTATAAGAAGGCTGGAAGGAGGACCTGGGGAGCTACAGGCCCATCAGCCTGACCTCAGTGCCAGGGAAGGTTATGGAACAGATCATCTCGAGTGCCATCACAAAGCAGGACAATCAAGGGATCAGGTCCAGCCAGTACAGACTTATAAAAGACAGGACCTGCTAGACCAAACTGATCTCTGTGACAAGGTGACCCACTCGTAGATGAGGGAAAGGCTGCGGATGTTTCATTAAAGCCTTTGAACACTCTTTCCCCAGAAGATCTAGTGCACTCTCAGTCAGTTTGCAGATGACAGCAATGTGGGCAGGAGTATTCATCTGCTGGAGGGTAGGAAGGCTCAGCAGAGGGATTTATAGAAGCTGGATTGGTGGGCTGAGGATAACTGGTGGGATTTAATAAGGCAAAGTGCCAGGCTCTGCACTTGGGTCACAACACAACATGCAGCACTACAGACTAGGGGAAGAGTGGCTTGAAAGCTGCTCAACAGAAAGGGCCTTGGGGTTTCTGGTTAAGAGCAGCTGAACATAAGCCAGTGTGTGTCCAGGTGGCCAAGAAGGCCAGTGGCATCCTGACCTGTATCAGCAACAGTGTGGCCAGCAGGGCAGTGATTGTCCCCCAGTATTTGGCACTAGGGGGTCTGAGTGAGGACTACTGTGCTCAATTCTGGGCCCTGCACAACGAGACAATGAGGTGCTGGAGAGTGTGCCCAGAGAAGGGCACTGGAGCTGGTGAAGGGTCTAGAAAATGTTTTATGAGGAGTAGCTCAATTCCTTATGGGGGTGTTTAGTCTGGAGAAAAGGAGGCTCAGGGGAGACCTTATTGCTCTCTATAACTATCTGAAAGAAGGTTATAGTAAGTTGGAGGATAGTCTCTTCTGTCATGTTTCAAGTGAAATAACAAGAGGAAATCACCTTAAGTTGCACCAGGGGAAGTTCAGATTAGATATTAAAAAAAAAAGTCACTGAAAGGGGTTAAGTGTTGGAATATGTTGCCCAGGAAGGTGGTGGGGTCACCATCTCTGGAAGTGCTCAAGAGGCCTCTGGGTGTGGCATTTAGGTATGTGGTTTAGGAGTGATTATGGTGGTGCTGGTTTGATGGTTGGACTCAATGTTCTTGAAGGTATCTTCCAACCTTGATGATTCTGTGATTCATCTAATCCATTTTATGGGCAGGTTTTGCAGCATACATAACTCTCAAGTCAATAGAAGGCTGCAGTACAAGAGCTGACAAAATTTCCTGTGAAAAGGATGGTGGTTTGAGGAAGGGAACTGTTTATTTAGTACAGCTATAACTTATGGTCAGAAAACAGAAAACCCCTTGTGGGAACTGGAGTTTCATCCATCAGCAGCTGGAGTCCTGACAGCTTTTCTACTGCTATATGAATAGCAAATCACCTGTTGTCACCATCTGGATCTCAGTTCCTGGAGGAAGCCTGCTGGCCCCAGGAGAAGGTGGGCATTCATCATGACCATCTTCTCCCTGACACTCCCAGGGCCCCTCACAGACCAATGCTGGAGACAACTTCCGTGCATCTCCTGCTCAATACAGTCAGAACAAGCCTCTGGAACAGCTTAAATAGCAGCAACATGAGAGAGAAGCAACATAATTTGACAGGGAGATTTAAAATAGAACAGGTTCTTCCTACCTGCCTCTTTATCAAGAAAGCCCACTACTTTCTGGGGAAGTGTTTTAAATGCAGAAATTCATTGCCTCTTTGAAACGTGATCTGATAATAAACACAATTTTGGGAGAAGGAAGAAAGGCTCCCAGTTAAAGTGCAGAACCAAAAATAGCATTCTCTGCCTTCAGGATCTCACTGCTGCTCCCTGTGTGATGCAGTGAGCAGATGCAGAAGGTACCAACCACAGAACACCTTCATCTGGGCCAGGGCAGTGATGTCAGGAAAGGTTGAGATGTGTTTTTTCACAGAAGGATCGCCACTGCCCGATAAGGAACACAATCATAGGATACCACAGGTACAGTGCAACTTGATTCAATTGCCCATGAGAAATAAAATAAGGCTGAAAGCTGGGAAAAGGAAATATCTGCCATTTGCAAATCTGAGCAGCACAGGGGAAAGGAGGGCAAGTCACATTCTCCTGCATTCACGGGGCTCAGATTATCTTCTCATTAGGCTTCCCAAAATACTGCTTCCCACAGCACTCTGCAATGCAGTCTACAAAAGTGGAAGTAATCTGGGCTGCACAGTTGACTTCAGCTCTGATAGAACACTTGTTATGTTGTAACGCTCATGTTATTGTCAGTGCGCCAGTAAATGTCATTGCTTTTTCTGGGAATATACCATGTCAGAAAATCATTTGGGGTAGGATTTTATTTTTCCATTGGACTCAGCAGCAGTTGAATGCTTTCCTCAACGCGTGTTAGCAGATCAGACAAGTCCATCCTTCTGCTTCCCATCAGCACATGGCACAACAGCTTCCAGTCTCAGCAGTTGCAGCTCCCCCATCCATGAGTTAAATCAGCATTTGTGTTATGGCATTTTTTTGCCCCTGCTGTGCAGCACTATGATTCTTCAGGTTTCAACAACAGTGACAGGAATCCTCAGCATCCTGTCACAGCATTGCACTGTGAAATGTCTTTTTGGCAACTCCAAGTTTCAGGATGATGAGCTCAACAGCCCTGTCCCATGGAGTTAGAGGTGCTGGGTCAGTACCCCATTGAGCAAATCTGAAGACCCCACTGGACCAGACTCCAACCGACTCCAGGACAAACAGACACATATTCCCAGCTCCAGAAGTGAAAACTTGGAAAACCAACCCAGACTGCCTACCTCACTTACCTGTTGGAATGTCCTCTGGGGAAAATTCCCTGGTATTACATAATTTTTAAACACATCATATTTCAAAGTCTCAGCTCTTTGCTCATAAAACCGACATGGCATAGTTCCTTCATCTACATGGAGTTGTGAAATGAATAATAAATGGATTTGAGTTCATTATCTTAGAGGAGCTATAGAAGTGTGACTTATTTTTAATAATGCATAAGCAATAATTTATTTAACATTTCTCTGTATTCCTCATCAGGTTCCTGAACCTGACTGCACTTTCCTGCTCTGTCTGCAAGTTCTCTCATGAAAGCTGACAATAAGCTCCAAACTTTTTTGTTTATTTTTTTTAGGGTAATGAGATACTGTGTCACAGTCATTAAAGTTGTGGCACCTGTTCTGTTAAAAAATAGGATATCAAGTTTACATGGAATAGGATATGACAAGAAATTAAAAGTATCAAACAACTACTTTGTAAACACCATTTGTTCAACCCAGTAACTAGAATTAGTCTTATTTCGCCACAGTGAGTTTATGCTGTCATGTAGCACGTTTGTTTCAAGGCTATGGAGTCCGGATGGAGTAAAATAGACAATTCAAACACTGAATGCTGTGTGCTGCTCTTTCTGCAGAATCAACCTGTGTTTCAAAATGACACAAAAATACAACAAATGTTTATTTAGATGCCATTCAACTATACAAAAGGAAAATATTTTTGCAGGAGAAAAAAAATAAATAACAGTGTGTCTTCTCTATATTCTGCATTGCAGGGATACATGTCTGAAGTGAAGCAGGCAAATATTCAGAGGCTGAGGCTGGTGCAAGCTGGTGGGCTTTGCCAAGTCAAGCGCATAAAGTCCTGAGTCAGCCTCGCCTCCAAAATCAAGCAACTGTAAATAGAAAGCTGTTTGGATCTGTGATATTCTGGGTAATCTGGAGATTTCTGTCTTCTGTAACAGCAAGAAACATCCTGTAGATTTGGTCTCAAATGAAATCTGAGCTTGTTCTGTCATTGATGGCAAATGGCAGCCCCTGGGGAACACCAAGATCCTATTGGGTTTGAGGGAACTATGGCTTGCTGTTCCTGACAAAAGCACAGGAGAGGCTGGTGGCCACTTAGGCTTTAAATCCAGGTGAGTAGAAGCATGGGTGCCATTTCTTGGTTTAGCCTTCCTCAAGAAGATGCATTCACTAGGGATGTTTGTATCTCCATGACTTTTGCTTGGCAGCACTCACAATAGCTAAGTGCTGCAGCTTTTAAGGGAAGCAGTACCAGAGTCCAAGAAAGAAGCAGCTAAAAGAGGTTTCTGTTACTGGGAGACAAGTATTCAAACTGCTGTTTGCAGGAAGGGTATCTCACTATCCTCTGTCAAAGACTTTGAAGCAGAAAGACACCTTACCTGGGCTTCAGCCTCCCCATTAATGCTCTGGTTAAACAGGGAAAAGGAACAAGGAGAGGAGGATAAAGGAGCACAGCCAAACTTCATGAGATTACTCAAATTGGTGTGAGAAGCTGTTCAAAGGAATCACTTACTGAGGTTGATGTAATAGTGTGACAGGAGCTGTTAAGAAAATGATTGTGTTACAAATATACTGTGTGAAAGGATAATGCTTTTGAAAATAGATTTTCTAAGCAAGGCTTTGAAGCTTATAAATTGTTTAGAGCACAACTGCAGTGCTGTAAATAGGAAAAGCAAACCACTGACTGAAGCACTGAAGGTTGCACTGGAAGTCGTTGGAAAGTAATTTTTATCTATTTACTAGTAGGAGCAAAGCAATGGACAGTGTTCTGTGTAGCTTTCAACTGGGGAGGGATTTTTCTTCAGCTGGACTCAGGGAAGACATAATTTCTGTCATTAAATCTCCAGGTTAGACATATGGACTTGCTGCTTCTGCCTTTTATCCTCTCCCCAAAAAGGACTACAACCACCTTTTTCTGTTTCTATGCTCTTCCTTACCTTTATCCATAACAGGGACTTCTTACACAGCTCAGGAAGCACCATGCTGTATTAGTCAAGGGGTATAACCTTTCCCACCTGGCTCCTGAGTAGCAACCTAATGACAAATAAAAATAATGATAATTAAAAGGAAAAAAAAGTGATAGAAAAACAGCCTAGGGGAAAAAAAAAGAAAAAAAAATTAGCAGCTGTTGCCTTAAGAGTATTTTTCTTCCATGTGAGTGTAATCAGAGCTGCAACACTGTTCTCCCTGGCAGTCTCCAGACGCTGGTAACTAAACCCAGGCGTATAACCCTGCCCTTGGTTCTGCCAGGGATGGCAGAGGACTAAGCAAGGGTCAAAAGTTTATGAGAGGCTGTGGCTGTGCTGACACGTGGAGGGAGCATGTTCCCACAGCGCACACGGCGCTCCACGCGCTCCAAAGGTCACTGAGCCGCCCGGCTGAGCGGCAGCGGCGCCGGCAAGGGAGAGCGGCGAGCAGAGAGCAGATGGGGCTTCTGCGGGACACGGGCCGGTGGGAGACGGGAGGACATGGAGGTGGGAATGGAGAGGGGTGATAACGGCAGAGGAGCATCACAGGCTGGGTAGACAAGAGACTGGTCTCACACAGGCAGATGTTATGCTTGGCAGGGCTGAGCAGGAGACTTGATAGGTCTCCCAAGACTGGGAGAAGGTCAGTAGCACAGAGATTATCCTACTAGCAATATTTCTTAAGTAATTGCTTCCTGTCTGCGAGCCTTTTGGAAAGGAATAAAGAGAGTATGACGCAGGGAAGCAAGCTGCACGGTAGCTGCTGTAGCATGAGAAGGGAATCACTGTTCTCAGCTGCTTTTGGGTCCAGAGAGAAACACCCCACACCAAAGGGAGTACCTGTTTAAATGCTAGGACAAAACCAGGCAGCTGGGCCTCGTCTGTCTGCAGCAACCCACAGGCTGTGACCTCCAGGCGGCATCTCCAGCTGTGCCAGACAGTCTCTTCACACTTGACACTACTGACTGCAATGGTGAGATAAGACAAGATGCATTTGGGAAGGCATCCCCCTCTCCCGTAAAGAGACAATACAGAAATGCCCAGTTTTATCCCACCCTTGGTTTTATACTTCCTTACCTCTAAGCAAATGCAGTGCAAGCTGGAGGTGCCAGCCCATGACACTGATATCACCCTTTCTTTCTGCTTTAAGTCTTAAGTATAAGAGACTTGCAGAAGTATCAAAGTCTTCACTATGTTGAAAATAATTTCAGTCTCATCTTTGGCTTCATTTCCTGTGGTATTAAATAAATCTTCCCGCTAATACCAGAGGAGCAGTGGAAGGCAGAATCTGCATTATCTATATCTAAGAGAAGAAAAGGAAGATTAGCTATCGACCTGATTGATCTCAGTGTTATTGTTTCACAGCTAGCAGGCTCCATCAGCACATAATTGCCTTCAATATGGGAGAGCCCTTGACTCAGCTGAGACTGGTACTCCCTGTGCTAGATATGAGACAGTCCTTGTCCTCGTGAGTCATCTAAGTGGATAAAACAGTTCAGAAAGACAGGGAACAAGCAGATCCCTGAACACCAGTACTAGACAGACCTTATTTCCCAAGGACATTTTTTTCTAATGTGACTGGTTTTTTGTCACTTCTACAAGGTGACCTTGTAGACAAAAGTGCATTCACATTGTACTATTACAAAAAAACCCAACCCTTTGAAAAGGCTGACAGCTTACTGCATGGACACCAAAACAGATCAGGACAGAACAGAAGGTAGAGTGCTAAACTCTTTCAGTTACGGATCACTCAATTTAATGGAAAAATGAAGGGGAAAAAAGACAAAACATAAACTCCAAATCCTCTTCAGCTCTGAAGGAAACTATCACTCACTGAAAACTGATCTTTTAATCTTTACTTTGTCCAAGTTCAGGAGAATAATTCTGGAATTGCTGAAAGTGCAGTGAATACAATACAGACTCAGACAAAAGCACTGGAAGCTGGTGATAACTAATTTTACTCTTAGTCATTTATATGGGCTTCCTTTGCTGAAATGAAGCCCATGAAATGATGTAGGCTACACCCAGTAAAAGAACCACTTCCATGAAAATTTCTAATTTTTTATAAATATATAATAATATTTACAAATATAAAAAACACAATTTGTTATAAATACTCAGTACTAGACTCTTCAGCATTTAGTAGCAAACACCAATCTCTTATCTACCACAGTCTAATGCTTGTAAATGTGTTATCAGCAGTTATCACTTTTAGGCACTAGATATTTCAGTTTTGGGATCACATGTGGTGTTTAAATGATTCTCAGGCACCAGAATGAGGACCACTGTACAAATGCTTGTGATCAGATCAGGGATCTCAATGAAAAAAGAGACAAAGAAAGGTCTTTGGCTTAAGTACGGCAGCACTAAGCAGACCTGCAGTGTTGGGGCTGGAGTGCAAGCACAGGCTTTAGCACCTGCCAGCAATGCTGCACAGTGTCTGCAAGGGCAAACGCAGCTGGGTGGGATTCATGGTGAAACCCCCTGAGCCAGGGACCTGTGTCCCACCCACAGAGCCAAAAAAGCCCCCTGGGTTCTCCCATGCTTGCAGCATTCATGGTAATACCTAGGGTAAAATATGAGATACACCACGATGAGGGCATAGTAAATCTTCTTGGCCATTATTAAATGTCTACACCTGAAGAATATCTTCTTTCTGACATTTTTACACCAGGTAGGTCCCTTTCTTTCTGTGAGACCATTTTGAGATTTTTGCCTTATTAAAACAATTAAACATCACTTTCTGTACCATGTAACGACCAAGGGTGCAGCCTGTAGTTCACAGATCCCATGACATTGTAGTCTCAGTGACCTCCTGCATGTCTCAATTTCTCTACCTGTGAAACAGAGCTGAATATAGTTGTGTCCATTTGGAAATCTCATGCCTTTTAACTGAAATTACTTGAAGATTTTTTGAGCAAGCCTTACAAGTACGAAATTCTTGAAAATTCAGATTTTTAAAAAATGTAAAATAAAATAGAGTAAAATGAACCAAATCCTCAGCTTCCTTTTGTCAGCATGTCAAGTTTAATCATGAAGCATCAGCAGCATTTTTCCATACTTACATAACAATGTGTTTATTAATTTATCCAGCAGGCTAACTCATGTTCCCACTGAGGAATACATAATCCTTCGCTATTATTTAGAACCTTTCATCCACAGATGTCAAAATACGTTACAAATGCTGCAGTGCCTTTTGTCAATGCATAACGTTTACTAACATCAGTGGAAAAAGGATTAAGCCAAATATGTTTCCTTGAAATAAATATTTATTAAGAAATTACCTTGTCTGTTCCACATCACTGTCTTTCAAACGTGAGTGTCATCATAGTATTCACTATTTACCCTTGGGCAGTGACTCATCCCTGCTCCGAAGGTGCTCTCAGAGGCCAGCAGTCATCTTGGTGAGAGCACAGGGAGCACTGGAGGAGTGGCTGTATCTGCTGCCCATCTCCACTGACCGCAGCCTGTGCAGCAAACAAAAGCGCAGACGTAAATTAATCACACAATTGCATTAGTGCCCTCTGAACCAGCACACTCAGCTAGTCCTCCACTGAACTCTGCTGTACTGAAAAGACCTTCAGCTGGATTATGCTTAAGCAAAAGCATTAACATTGAGAGCAAAGCAGCACCCTGTTCCCTCCCACGCAGACTCTCTGTAACCTGACATTGCTGCAGAGCCTCTGCTGTGATGGCAGCGCCTCTGAATGCTGCAGCATGAAATAGTTTGGGGTTCATATGCCTTCTTTTAGATCAGTATCTGAGAGCCAACACTGGCTGAGAGGACAGGTCAGTGGCGAGCAGCTGACCCAGCAGCATGAACCCCCTCCCCCAGAGCATCATTGCTCTGCAATCACTTGGTGCTGCTATTTCTGCCCAGCAGGTGAAAATACACTTTGCAGCCTCATGAAGCCCAGAGGATTATCCTCTTGCCCTGCCTTGGTGTCAGGATGAGGGCAGCTGGCCCTTAGGTACTCTGTTGGGAATTCCCACATGGTATTTTTGCTGCTATCTTCCCCATCCTCTGGAAGAGAGACCTGGCTGGCTTTACTAGACTGGCTCTGCTGAGGTGCACTGGGACTCTGAAACACCTCCCAGCAGGATTCCCGCTAGACAGTAAGTTGAGGAGGAGAATCCTCCCATGCAGAAATGTTGAGAAGGGGTGACAGAAATTTTCATCCCTGAAAGGCATTTCAATGCAAACCTGGTATTCAAAGCTCAGCATCCACTTTGGACTTAAAAATCTGAGACATCCTTTTCAGAACAGGCAGTGGACTTGTTCTTCTAAAGCATAGACAATACTAAAATTGTTGTTACAATCTCTGGAAAATGTGGGTGATTCCTCCCCATTCTTCACTCAGCAAAACTGCTACTGGTTTGAAATTTAATCAACCTAATTTTTGTCCTGCCCTCAGGGCAGCAGTTATCTGCACTAGCTCTGCCAGGCATAGTTCATGGGGATTAAACTGAAGAGATTCTGATTTCTAATCCAAGTGCAGAAGTGAGATAAGCATGGAGATGTACAGCCATGTACCAAAGTTATTTTAGGCATGGGCAGTAGCTGAACATCAAAAACCTCAGTAGCAAGAGCTTAGGGGCTTGTGACTTTTGCGTGTGCAGGACACAGGCAACGGATATGGGGCTCTTGAACTTGGATACTGCTGCCATTGTGAGAATATGGGCTGGGTCACTGGGCTGCAGCTCAGCAATGCAGACTCGAGGAGCTCAGCTCAGGTGTGAACCACAGGGTTGGTTTTTTGAACCATACTGAATCACTGAAGTTGCTGTGTAAACTTATTTGATGGAGCCAGAATTCTGTTTAATGATAGATTTTTTTGC
This sequence comes from Ploceus nigricollis, assembly GCA_013399945.1. NCBI lineage: Eukaryota > Metazoa > Chordata > Aves > Passeriformes > Ploceidae > Ploceus > Ploceus nigricollis. The sequence continues at coordinate 611,906 of VXBC01005964.1, read as the reverse complement.
AACGTCTCTATTGTGAAGGAAAGACTAAACTCTGAAGACCTCATGTCACAAGGGTGTCTGGTGTCAGCTACAGCAAAATGAGATTTGATTCAATTCTAAAACTTTCTTCGCACTGCACATTTTGAAGGCGCAATATAGAAAGTGCAGCACAAGTCAGCAGTCTGTTAGTCAAATGCTTTTGATCCCTATTTAAATGTAGTTTCAGCCTAAATCAATGTTGACTTACAAAAGGTGGTTTATTTCAGCAACAGGTTTATCTGTTTATTAATAGATAAACTCACAACTGAGGCAAGGAAATGTAGCTCCAGTAAGACCAACACAGTTGATTTTACTTGTGATACTCTGTGTTGCCTTTGAAAGATTTTAAAGCAGTGTAACTGGGCCTCTGGAGCTTGCCAGCTCTTATTAACCTTGATCAGCAGGCAGGCAGGCAGGCAGAACTAAGAGGCCCTCATGATTCAATGTGGCAGAATCTGACCTCTGTGTTTGCCTCCTGTGCAAATTCATGCAGAACAAATTAATGCTTGAATGCTGCATCTCTACCAGAGACATGGAATTCCAAACACAGCCAATTCTCCCTGGGCTGTTCCCAGAGCCCAAAGCCCAGAGTAGGAATATGCAAGCCAAAAATGCAAACCCCACCTGAGCCAGGCACCCTGGGTCTGTAGGAAACTTGTGGTCAATGGGCACTGACTGATTTCACCAGGAAAGCCTGGATGGATCTGGAAGCAAGAGGAATTTCTTGTGCTGCCCACAGCACTGTGGCCAAAAAGGGAGCTTGGCTGTAGCTACACGGCAGCAGAGATGGGCACACGTGGGGTATCAGAGGTTTGTGTGAAGGGCAGAGGGTGGCTGCAGGAGGGGGGGGCTGGAACAGCTCCTCTCTTTGCAGGGAGGGCAGAGGGACACGCACAGGGAAGCACCCGACACCATCCCCACCGTCCCTGAAGGGGCCCAGAGGAGTTGCCTGAAATAGCTGGTGTCTGGAAAAGAGACATTTAAGCACCATGAATTAATTAGAGGGCCCATGGCACAGGCTGGCCAATGGCACAGCGATGGTGCCGGCGCTGTGGGGCTGGGAGCCAGTTTGCAATGAGAGGCAGCAGGCAGCCAGCAGCACCAGCCACAGAACGGGAGCCTTGCCAGCCCTGACAGCTCTCCAGAGAGAAGTGAATAAAACAAAATAAAAAGTGACTCCCTGTGATTCAGTCCTTGACTTGTCCTAAAATAAACAATTCTCTAAGGCTCACATATCACACATTAGAAAAGCCCCCACCAACCAAAAAAGCATATATTTGTCCCCCTTGAAGTCTCCACTATGCTTTCCACAACTAAAACCTGGAATAAATTTTCACTGCTTTTCTTTTGTGAACAACAAATCCCTTCCTAAAATATATATAAACACAAAATGGTATTTTCTGCATTGTATTTCACATGACATTATCATATTAAAGTCAATCCCATATGAAACTGTGGCATTTCATACTTACCTCTAGGGTGTGCCTGCTTATTTTAAATCAACATACTATTTTTTTGGGTTTTAATGTTAAAGTGGGAGCTCAGGTTTACTTAGATTGACAAACTTTTCTGACTGAGCATATTAATGCTCCAGATTGACCTGAAGATTAAGAAATAATACATAATCATATTTCTGGAACTCTGAAACATCTTTGCTTGTTGCACAGTTTTTAGTGTTTTATACAGAAAGGCATAAACCTGTAATTTTTTCTAATTAATCATTGTTTCTGCTATATATATTTTAATTATAAAACATGTCAGAGAGATGATCTTAAGATATAAACAGAAAGAGAAAAAATCTTTTTTGTCTTTAATTAAGAACATTTTAAAAAGAATTTATACAATGGTAATGCCAAGGGTTCCACATTTGTACTTGATGATACCAGAAGCTGTACAAATAACAAGGTAGAATCAACCCCTGTAGAGAAAGAAGATTTAAAAAATAGGGCTTATTAAGAAGCAGGAGGGACATGGAATTGTCTTTGAAATTGTGACCTTCCCACTTTCCAATATGCCTCACTTTTTCCTTTTTTTGCCCTTCTCCTCACTTTGCCCTTTTTTAAGGGTGTGACCGTAGCTCCCAATCAGCTCAGGTTTTGGGGAGAATTAACACCTGCACCAGGAGCCTCTGCAAAGGCAGGAATATGTACAGAAAACTTGCAGTCACAGCTGAAAAATAGGACAAACTAGGTAATATATTCACCATCTGTGGTACAAATAGAAAAGACTGAAGACCACATCTAAATTTTCTGCCCGAAAATGACCGTGGGTGAGCATTTGGCTCACATTTAAATGCAGTACCATGAGCTTTCTTCCTCCTCCTCCTCCTCCTCCTCTTCTTTCTCCCCAGGTAAAAGCTATCAGCTGGTGCTGCTGGTAATCTGTGCTGCCCCCACATCCCAGTCAGTGACCTCCATATGATCAGGCTGTCCTTCACTTTTCACCATGAACTTGCATTTCACCCCTCCTGCCTCTTTACTTGGGGCCTGGTACATGGTGCCAGTGGGCTGGAGCACCTGCACAGGGCCAGCAGATAGAACCTGGGGCCTCTGGGAGACCAAGGGACATCTTCTAAAGCACCATGGCCAACACTGAGTCCCTGAATTTGGGCAATGATTGCCACGCTGTCTTGAAACAGCTGTGCAATTTCCTGCTCTTTTTTATCCAGATGCCATGTTTTATCCAGAGATGGCTGCAGCCTGATTCTGGATGGACTGAATCCCAGCACCTCACACAGACAGGTATCTGCCAAACCCTTCTTTCTCATTTATTTGCAAGCTGGCACAGCACCTATGTCACTGAGTTGGTGTCTCCATTTGAAAATCAGAGTTTCCAGTTTCCACAGAGACAATTGTTAGAAATACTTGTTTATTGATTATTCTCTTATGTATCTGACATTCCTTGTAATTATCTCATGCTATACTTATTTATTTCATTTTTCTTTAGTTGTAAGTGTAATTAGCAACAAAGCTGCTAGCAACACCTTAATGTTTCTCTGGGTATTGGAATGAATAAAATGCTCTCAATTCCTAAAGAAATCCTGGCACCACTTATGTAACTGCTACTACAGATGGCAATACATGTAACTTGCCAAGAGCACGAGTAACTTATTTTTTTTTAATTAGTAATTCTAGCATGGGCCTGAGCTGTCATGCCTGACTGGCAGATTGCAGCCCAGTGTTTTCCATCAGAGGATAAGACTGGATTTCTGATGTTCACAGGGGACAGTACTTTATGTCTGTCCAAAGCCTTTCATATATGGTCTTCAAAGCAATCAGTCTGAAAGAGCAGTCCAGGGTTAAGATATCCAAGTGCTCTGCACACAAGGTGAAAAATGGGAGTGGGGTTAGAAAATCTAGTCTGGGATGATCAAGAAAATATTTCAGACCCAGTAGCACGTGTATATAGAGCTATACCACAAATGCAAGTAACTTCAAAATGAGTTATAGCTCTTTCCATAATAACTACATTTGCACAGTGATGAATAAGGGCATGTTTTCCAATGATAATTTTGTCGTGCTTTCACCCCAGCTGCCAACCAAGCCCCACAGAGACAATCACTCCTACACCAGCAGGACTGGGGAGAGAATTAGAAGGATAAAAGCTGGAAAACTCATGGGTTGAGATAAAGACAGTTTAGTAGAGAAAGCAGAAGCCACACGCACAAGCAAAGCACAACAAGGAATTAATTCACTGCTTCCCATGGGCAGGCAGGTGTTCAGCCATCTCCAGGAGAGCAGGGCCCTGTCACATGTAATGGTGACTTAGGAAGACAAACACCATCACTCCAAATGTCCCCCACCACCCTCCTTCTTCCCCCCATTTTATGTTCTGAGCATGATGCCATATGGTCTGGAATATCCCTTTGGTCAGTTTGGGTCACCTGTCCGGGCTGTGTCTCCTCCCAGCCTGCCATGCACCCCCAACTTCCTTGCCAGTGTTGTAGTAGGAAAGCAGAAAAAGCCTTGGCTCTGTGTGAACCTGCTCAACAATAACAAAATCATCTCTGTATTACCACTGTGTTCAGCCAAATCCAAAATATAGCTCCATATTAGCTACTGTGAAGAAAATTAACTCTACTCCAGCCCAAACCTGCACATTCTGCCCCTTATTCCATACCATTACATGCTACTCAGGTTCCACACTATTCAATACAACCTCATTAACCATCCCCACCCTTGCCATTCTTTGATAATCAACAACTTTGACAACTTTTCAGCAGCTCTCATAAGATCATTGTGAATTTCCTCAACAGAAGATGAAGTCAGGTGGAGACATAGATCACAGCTAGTATTCATTAGAGGATCTTTTCTCAATCAAGCTGTTATGCTGAATGGAATCCAGCCGTTATTATGGAGACCAGACAACCATCACTGAGGAATTGTTCCCTGGGGTGTTCACACATGCTCCCAGTTAGCTGGGAGCAACATCTGCTTCCTCAGACACAAAGGCACACACTGAGACACCAGTGGGTTCAGCAAAGTATTTGGGGTCCCTTGTTTCACTGGGTGTCATTTAAGCCTGTCTAGTTAGCCTGTCTGCAAATAGCAGCCACTGCCTTTCCAGATGTGCTCTGAGTTATACACCATGACGTGTATCAGATGTACTCATGAGTTATACACGGGTGGCTTCAGACAGATTCAGCAGCCCTTTTGTGCCCTGAGTTGATTGGTAGTGTAGCCAGTCATGGCAAGAGGCTTTCCTGTCTACATGCCCACAGAGTTTCAGTGTTTTCAGATGCTGGCAATTTAAGGTTGCCATAATCCAGACGTATGACGAAGTAGAGATCATGTTCCTCCTGTAATCTCTATATTTCCTTGATTTTGCCTGCCTAAAATCAAAATCCTTCTGTTCTCCTAACTGAAGGAGTGTATTTTGGCAGGGAATGTAAATTGCATATTTGTCTTTGGTTGGGCAGGCTTAAAATAACTGTCAGCCTTAGTTCTTTCGGAGACTGGATAGCGTGGGTATTTATAGTAAAACTGATTTGATGGGTTAAGACTGAAAAATTAGAATCTATATTACATTTCAAAATATTACTGTACAATTCTGATATGCTGCCATGGAGACTGCATCATTACTCTGCTTTACATGTGCATTCAGTCACTAGGTCTCCTCAGGCTTTCAGAGCAATTCTGCCACAACCCTCTTCCAGCTTCCAACTATGAAGCCTCAATTCATTCTTCAATGTAAAATAGCCATCACAGCCATTGCAGCAGCCTAACATTAGCTCTCCAATGGCTCCCCTTCTTTGTCCTTCCCCTGTTCTGAACCTGGTGGTCATGATTAGAAAAATACCAGCTTCCTTTCATGATCTCCAGAGCACAAAACAAGGGCTGGCAGCAGGGAGCTGCACAGCAAGTCACATACGCTGCCTGGAGAGGAAAACACACGGCGCCTGAGGACAGCAGGAGAATCCCTTTTTTTGTATTTTCCAATCTTGCCACAATTTCTCCAGAGCTTCCAGACTCTGAAATTTTACAGAGTCTGGAAATAACTTCATGTGATAAGGGCAGGTACAATCTTCTTTGTTTGAGCAATATTCACCCTTGATTTCTGGTGAGTTCTTACACACCATCAAGCAAGAGTAAGCCATAACATAAAAACATACAATCTAGAAGTTACTGAAGTACAAAACTATACAATAATCTAAATCAATGGGCTTATGGCTCTAATACTGCTGGTGACCTCAACAGTGATTGGGTTAATAACCTACAACTCATTATCTCAATGAGTTTCCCAAGCTTTGTATTTTTGAAAGGTGCCCTCTTAGCCCAGTTTTCGGAAAATTTATTTTCTGCAACGGTTTAGCATTAAGTTAGTGCAAATCTCTCAATATCTGTGGATAGCCGTGAAGCTTTTGGTTTTATACCTGCCATGTTAATATTTTTGTAGAGGACTATAACTGCCTAAATCAGTGGGAATGGCCTTGCACACCCTGCAGTGTGTGCATGCTTCCCACACTAAGTGCTGGGCTGTCTCTGAAGCACTCAGCTGTGCATCAGCCCTCAACAGCCCAATGCGAGTTTCTGATGCAATGGCAGTGGAGGTGCCCTGTAAGAAAACCCTGTCCTCAAGCCGGCCCAAAAATAACAATTTGCTATTAAATGAAGGATCTTCAGAGAACTTGGTCATTTGCCTAACTGCAGGTAACAGAGAGGATTTAATAACTGCACCAGTTGTTGCCTGAGCATCCAATGTACATCTCTGTGCTGGGGAGAGGCAATGCTGTGTCAGTTGCTGTCACGCTGTGCCACGTCATGCACACGCTGATGTGACCTGATGCAGTAGGTAATAAGATCTATGCCAAGTTACTGAACAGAAGGAGATTATTTTAGCACACTGAATGCTGTTGTCATATTGAGCATGTTTCTAAATGCTTTTGTCATCAAACAAAGCATTGTCTATATGTATGCTTTTTCCACAAAAAAAGAAAAAAAGAAGCAGCTGGCAATTACTGCCATGGCACTGGAGATTATCACCTCTCCTTATGGGGTCAGTTGTCCGAGTGCCTGTATTTATGGTTTTGTCTGGAACCCCTAGATTAGAACTGCATCACCAAGAGAGACCTCATGAATCACCAAAAGTGAAGCACAAGGCAGCCAGAGCTGCAATGAGCAATCACATCATATCTTCCTTCTTCATTTCTAGCCTGTGGATGTGTAGGGAGCATGAGATAGGAATCCCAGTGTATTCAGTTGCATTTTGTGTATGAAAATCCCAAAGGAGCCATCTGCTACAGCACAGTTAGGAGATGGAAACTCTTGCTCTTTGGGTGTGTCTTGCACATATGTTGCTTTTGAACTAGGAGTGCAGAACAAGCACATGTAACATGCTTGAGAACGGAAATTATGAAAATGTGGAATGATGTCCTATTTGTACATTACCACTTCCTTCAGTATAGCAATCTGGAGTACAGTTTAATTCTGGAGAGGACAGAATACCTGGGCTTCCCGCTTTTGGAGATGTTGATGCTCTGCTCCTCCACAGCTGCTTTGTTTATGCAGTATCTCACTGGCATTGAACAACTTTATTGTCCCACTGCAATGGGATTTAATAAATATTTTCAGAAACCATCCACATACCTTCAGTATGATTAACAAAACCAATACCTGAGAAAAAATTTGCTTCTAGCTTCTTCTTGGCAGAAGGAGGAGCATGCTGGGTAGTATTTAGAACATGAATGCAGTGTGGTCACGTTCCAAATGCAACCACATGCACCCCAACACACTCAATGTGCAGTGCAGTTTTAAATTTTTTTGGCTTTGAAACGCTTTTTGCACAAACAGAAAAAAACTGACCCTCTCTCATGCCCAGATGAGAAAAAGAACAAATTCTGCTTAGATGAAGTGCATTGACATGATGAACCCATTGCTGTCAGCCCTGTAACTCTGGGGACTGCGGGGGATTCCTCACTTGTACTTTTTGCCTAGAATTTAGTAGTCATTATTAGCACAGACATTCTAGAACAGTTCAGAGACTCAGCAAATTTCACAAGATATCAGCTCCAGAGCAGCTGAGAGGAAATCCACCCACAAAACTCTGGCCCAACATCTCTCCCAGCTGACAAGATGCATTAATTTGTTCTGAAACCCCAGAGGCCAGAGTAGGAGGACATCAAAGTGGACAGTGCTGCTTCAGTACTGACCCAACAGCACAAGCCCTGATGCAAATCCCATCAAATCAACCCTAGCAAAATACATATCTCTTTAGAGAAGGTACAAGGTCTATCCCACATTCTGAAAATCAGTCCCTGTCTGCAGACACATCCAGAAATTATTCCTATTTACTTGGGCAGAAGAGTGATTGTGGAATCACTGGGACACAGCATTACTACTGATGAGTGTCAAAATAATTTGCATCCTACATATGTCATTGCTAAAAAAATGTATCCCTGTTATTTCCTTTAATGCTATCTTGCAGATGGACACAGCTGATATTTCTTCTCTTGGACTGTGTTGCAAGGTCAGGGAAATCACCAAACACCAGGAGCTCAGGACACGACACCTTTCTTGATTTCCTGCTCAAAAGAAAGCTCTAGGGCATCTAAGAGCTCCTGCTCCTGCTAAGCTTTTGCTACTGTTGTCAGATAGTCTAAAAAAACTCTTTGTAGCTTTGAATTATGATCATCAAGAAAAAAGTGCTTTCTAAAGCTGAAGCTTTATGATGATGGGTACTGGTAATGTACTGAAGTGCTTCCACATGCTTCAAGAAATACGCTTAAACTCACCTTCTCTTCTGGGCAAGGTATAAAGAATATTCAATATTTATTGCTGGAACTTACATCTACATCAGTGCCTTTTTCCAGCATAGCATCACACTTTAACTGTGCTGCAAAGGGAAAAGGAAGCTTTTGTGTAGCAGCCATGAACTGCCCAACAGGTGCACATTATTGTGCATGTTCCATAGATTCAGAATGAGCAAGACATTTTCTCCATAACTTCAAACATCAGGAAAACTGTTCACAATTTTCTGCTGATAAAGAAAACCTCTGTGAAGTATACATGAAAGCTGGTATGGCTTCTCCAGGTTAGCACATCATGCTCAGTGTCTCTTTAGAGCACAGAAAACAACAGTCCCCACTGCCAACCTCTTCACCTCCTGGAGAACAACAGGGCTGAAAGATGACTGCAGCCAGCTACTAGTGCAGCCAACTCCTTTCTTCTTCCTTCTTTAATGGATAGTTTCCCTTACAAAAGCACAGAGAGGATTTTACAATTGATCATCCTCACAAGACAGTCTTTGAAAGAGGAACAATATTTTTCTTAATGTGATTGTATAACATTATCATTACTTGAATATTTTTGACAGTGAAATAAGCTTACCTAATAAAGTGGGTGCTGTGTTGACCCCTCTTTCCTCCTTTCCTCAAAGGCAGGAGCGTGCACAGTACAGAGAGAAGGTGTTTGCTGCTCTTCTTGTTTTTCAGAAATACAATGCTTAAAAAGACCTGTCCACTCATGCAGTCTTGTTTGTCTCATCCTACAGATAACTACATCATACCAGCTCATTCAGTGTTGCAAGGATGCCAGGCAAAGCAAGATCAAAGACATTAGTTCAGCCTCTTCAGTTTTCACGGTGAAGTCTGGTACCTGGTAGAATTCATCCCTTGCCAGCAGAACTCACATGTAGAAATGTGCATGAGAAACAGAGGCTTATTGGGGCATTAGAGCTCCTGGGCAATGCCCATGGCCATCAAAATACACCAAAAAGCACTAAACACCAAGTTTCTAAGCTGTTTAGCTCTCTAGTCTGAAACAAGGCTGCAGGTATGAAGACCTCAATTTATGCCAGTTCTTCCCTAGTTTCTTTCTCTATTTGACAAGTCATTTTAATGTCATCTAGTCAAGTAGCAGTCAGTAACAAATGACTTTGAAGAACTTAGACACATGGCCTAGCTTTCATAATCCTACTATAGCTTTATAGATTTGCTAAAGGAAGCTTACGCAGGGGTGGTTTCCGGCATACTTTTAAATATTCTAAACATTTTTATCCATGATTCATCCCATTTGCCTTGGAAAGTTGTTTTTTTGCCAGAGGGCATGGTTTTAAGTTTGTTACATTATTCATCTATAACGTCAGTTGACAGTGCTTCCAGCCAGGTAAGTAAAGTGTAAGAACTAACTGCCATATGAACCATAATGCTCAAGCAGGGTCATTTCAGTATGGGAAGATTCAGACGTGACATAAGCAGTAAATAGTATGTCTGAGTGTTCCTTACTTACAAGGATTTGAATGACAGTCTCAGCATGTCCCATCTCTAAAAAAAAAAGAAAATGTTTTGTTTGTCCAGAATTAATTTCCTGACCTGCATTCAGTAACTATTCTTATTTCTATGACACTTTAGCATGACAAACACACCAGAAAATGTGATTTTTGAGTTGTACAGCTCCGGCTGGATGATAAGCACTGAATAAGAACTTTCTTGTTCAAAGAATCAGAGAGAAAAAGACAAAGCTTTGGTCCAGGCACCAGAGAGGACATTCATCTTCATGAAATATCGAATCAGTATTCGGATTTCTCAGCCGATCTGTTTGTATATCAGAGCTTGTAATTCTCCTAGAAATCCAGGTGGACATCCAGATGAGGAATTAATTCAGACCATGTTTGCTGCCTATAATTCCAAAGAATGAAAATTATACAGGGTCATATTAAATTTTCTTTCTCTTTCCTGGTACCTTAAAGAGTGGTGCTCCTTGAAGGAAACAAGGGAGAAGCATCAGTCCTGTTTGACTGAGAGGTCAACAGCCTTGCTGGCAGGAGAATAAGTTCTTCAGAATCAGGGTCAGGGACAACACACAGGGTCAGGGTCAGGAACAACAACACAGACCTGTAACCTTCCTAATTCTTAACTTGACTCACCCCTACAATTTCAGGTGTGGTTCAAGTAGGACTGCTTTCCTTGTCCTTGATATATCAGAATAATTTCACAAGATGCCCCTACAAAACTTCTCTGATTTTTCTTTTACCATACCTTCATCAGGGCCCATCCCTCATGGTCTGTAGCATGAATAGCACATCTCCATGTACCTGATTTTTAAAATGTGCTCCAGCTCTAGAGCTTGAAGGACATATGGCTTGATCCTATACACCTTTCATTTGCTTTAGTAGAAAATGTAGATAATTAAGAATAAAATATTAAAAACAGCAGTAGTGAAAACAGGGGAATCTCTACTGGGCCTCTAGCCCAGGTGGTGAGGCTGGAGTGCAGCCAATGCTATCCGGAAATCCTGAGGAAATCAGCTGACAAACAACCAGGAATGGTCACCCTGAGATGACACATTCAGGTGCACATCTGGACATGGTGACTTGGAAACATTCATAAGTTCATCTATATGGTTCTTATTTCTTTCATTTTCTTATCATCATAATTGCAAGGGCATGGCCACACAGCAGGAAAGACTGGTTTAGCAGCACAAGGCAAAGTATCAGAAAAACATAGAATGGTTTGCTTTGGAAGATACCTCAAAAATCTTCTCGTTCCAACCCCACTGCCACAGGCAGGGACATCTTCCACTAGACCAGGTTGCTCCAAGTCCCACCCAACCTGGCCTTGAACACTTCCAGTGTTGGGGCACCCACAACTTCTCTGGGCAACCTGTGGCAGTGCCTCACCACCCACACAGCAGAGAATTTCTTACTAATATCTTGCCTTAACCTGACATTTTTCAGTTTAAATCCATTACTCCTTGTCCTTATCCCTACATGCCCTTGTAAAACATCCCTCTCTGTCTCTCTTTTAGGCCTCTTTAGGTACTGAAAGGTGCTATAAGGCATCCCCACAACCTTCTCTTCTCCAGGCTGAACAAGCCCAACTCTCAGCCTTGTCCAGAGGAGAGGTGCTTGAGACCTCTGATCACCTTTGTTATCCCCTCTGGACTTGCTCCAACAGGACCAAACCCTTCCTATGTTGGGAGTCCCAAAGCTGGATACAGTACTCTACTCAGGGTCTCCCCAGAGTGGACTAGAGAGGGAAAATAACCTGCATGACCTGCTGGCCATGCTGCTTTGATGTAGCCCAGAATGTAGTTGGCTTTCTGCTCTAGAGCAGGGACCAGAAGTGTTCTGACACACAAACGTTCCACAAATAGACAGCCACAACTAAACCTGGGAGTTGAATTTCCATGCCCTAACTCATACTGAATTGTGGAAGAATAATTAACTTCACAACTTTCCATGCCCTAACTCATACCTCCTGAATCTCTAAGACAGGACAACACTTTAATGTTCATGGGGTACATCAGACTCCACTTTAAAATTGCTGGAAATATATGTGGTCAAAATACAAGACTAAGTCTGTCTTTCTCTTCAGACTTAAGCAAATGAGCAAGTTGCATGGCCCTCTTGCTCCTCAACTTCTCTCCTTTCAGAGTAACTGGCAAAAGCAGCCTACCTTGAAGATCTTTTATGAAAACTCAACATTTCCTTTTCTTAAAGCAATTTGAAATTCTGCGCTCACATATACTAACAAGCCCTCATATATATTAATATACTTGATTATAAACCAGAAGACTATGCCTTTTCAGAACTCTCATAGCAAAATTTCTGAAGTACATTTTTTTCTTGTTTACATGAAGATATGTAGTGAAATAGTCAATAACTTTTACTGCATCCTCATCTTCAATTTATGATAGGGTTGTGGAAGAATGCCAGGAATAGAAATGCATCATCATTAAAAATTTTGAGACAAATAAGTCTTAAATACTTTCCTCAGGTCCCCCCAGTTACTACAATGGGCATTCTCCAGTGCCTTCCCAAGAGTGTGTCTTGCCCATCAGAGAGCACAGATCTTCCAACACCAGGAGCTTTACAGTTGATTGGGTGGGACACAAGCGGTGAACCTGAAATGGCATCACAGTGTGCATTGCAAAGGGTGTTGAAAATGATTAATCACGGTTATGCCCTAAACTTGGAGAATGAGTCATAGGGTATTGCTACATCTCTCCTCCAAATTCATTTAAATATTGTGGGGGTGTCCAGCATCATAAGGAATTACACCTATAGCTCTTCAAAATCTAGAGACCCTTAACGTACAGATGATAAAAGTCACTAAAGTACATACCACAGTGCACCTCACAACTAAACCTCTGCCCTTGCAGGCTTAGCTTTCTGATGACATATTTTGATCTCTAGCAATTTTTCACCACTGAAGTATATAGCCTAGGAAGAGCTGGCAGAACCTTCCCTGTGCAGCAGCAGCAGCACAAACACTGCCAACCACAATTCATTTATAAGGCCTCCCCTTCCTCTACCCTTCTATTACCTCCCCTATGGAAGCTGAGCTGATGAGTTCATTTGCCCTTTTTTGCACCTTTTATTTTCCAGGTTTGGGGCACAGAACAGCAGGGAACAGGGCTGACAAGCAGATGTGTGGGCCTGAGCTGCTATGCCTGAGGACTGGGAAACTGGGGAGAGCTGCAAGAGGAGCATGATTGTCTCCCTGCTTGAAGCTGTTCTTAGAGTGAAGTATATCATTCAGTGAAATGTATAATTTTTGAGAATTCCTCTGAGACAGGGATTTTGGTTATGGCTATAGGCAGTTTCCCTGTACTGTTCCTTGCACTGTCCCAAGGATGTTGAAACCTTAGTATATCACCAAAAAGTTCTATTAGCAAACCACCCCTGAGAAGCACAGCAGAGAAACAAAAGAAGCTCTTGGTTCGTGTCTGTTACTGCTGTGACCTTGGGATATGGGGCTCTCAAGATGATCCATCCCATGTTAGGCAAACTACAGCAGAGCTGTCTTCTGCAGTATGGAGAGGGCAATGTCAGCAAGGCAAGGTGGATGATAAATTATATGAAGAATCTACCCTACCTCTGCAAACGTCCCCATGTTTCTCACCCCCTTCCTGTGCTCTCAGGATGCTGGCTGTCACTCAGAGCATTGGTCAAGGTAGTCATTTATCTGATGAAGGGGATTTTTGTTGATGAGAAAAGTCAGACTGCGATTTTTTATATCTGTTTTACAGAGACATGAAGGAGCCTGAGGCATAAAGTGGCTGTCATGTAACTAAGATAAAAAGAACAAATTGGAAATATGAAAAAAAAGGAGGAAAAAAAAAAGATAAGAGTTTTGTGTCTTTGCGAACCCCTGAAGTCAGAAGTTCTTAACTTCTGTTTAACTGGAGAGACAAATGATGATTCATTATTTCTTTCTACCATCTTAGAACAGAGAAGACATTTTGGTTTCCTTATATATACACCAGCAACTTCTCATACCTAGACAGCATCTGAAATTGAATTATACAAAAGGAATTATTCCTGAATGGCAAGACAATTAATGTGTGCAGGTAAGATAGCAAAGACAGAAAGAGAGCTCAACTAAAAAACCAGTGCCTTATTGTCAGCTCCTTCTTGTTGAGGAGCCTTAGGGCTCACTGAGGCTTGAAAGACAGTCTGCTGAGATGAGCATGTGATAATATCTCCTCTGAGGAAAGCTCTCCCTGTTCAGAAATACAGCAGGGTTATCCAGAAACAGCAGTTTCCTCTAGCCTACACCCTCTGCATTGCTAATATGGCCAAGAGCAATACATGCACCACTTGACAAGACAGAGAGATTATTTAATTATTTATGCACAGTTACATACTATAGACATCAGTACTGCATTTAGATACAGCTTTCTTATGTATCAGCACCTTAAAGATGTACTTTAGTGACTTTTATCATGCCTTTAGTTCATGATACAGATACTTAATTTGCAAAAAAACCCAAAACCTTTGGAATATTCAGTCAGTCTCACTGACTGTTTTTTCATGCATTGCCCTGTCCTGCATGTCTGGATCAGTCTGAAAGTTTGCTCTCAGAGTAATATTCTTCATTGGCTCCTGTGCAGTTCAACAACACAGAGACACTCAATGGCCCATTGTTTGTAGTGTTTTTCTCCACCTCTCTTCTTCTGAAAACTTCATCACAAATGGTGTTCCATAGTGAGTATGAAAGTTTCCCTCATTCTTGGTGTGTCTCAGAGTGTGGTAATTTTGACAGAAGACAAAGAATTTCCAGTGATATTTCCAGATATTTTTTATCTAAAGCAGACACAGAAAGAGAAGCTACTGAGAAACTGCATCATTGCAATGAAAAGAAACCCTCTGTCAAATCAGACAAATAAAGCAGAAGATGCAAAGCCATTAGCAATACTGGATTTTGTGTGGATTTCTAGCTAACCCCCAGACATTTTGCTTACTGCAGTTGTAGCTCCACTTATTAGAAAGGGGTCATGTTTCATATTCCATAAATACTCTTGGTTCAATGGTCTTGGTTATTTATCACTATGAGAATTGATGAGTTTTAAATATAAATACCAGCAATTAGTCAATGAGCAGGTACTTCTAATTAAGGCTACCGAGTCAAAGGGGAAATTGTATAAACACTGAACATACATGGACATGATAGATAATTCTGTAGCATACACTTTCTATGCAAATATCACACTTTTCTGCTAAACCATATTAAGGCTCAACGTGGTGCAATCCATGGCTCAAATGCTACATAGTGGTCTTAGGTCTCATTCCTCATATTCTCATATGTTGTTCTTTTTTAACTCTAACTGTAAGTGAGGGGCAGAAATATTTCCACTTAAGCTTTTTATTATTATTTTGGTAGGGCATAATTAGGCTGTGGCTCATTCAGATCCATCTGGCAATCTGAATATCTGTGTTTATTACGGGAAGGAGTGATTACGATTTGTTCCAAATAACTGCTGTTTGAATTAACCGAGATGACAGATAAATGCAGATTTCCTCTGCTTCAGAGGCCTTAGGGGAGGTTTAGAGTGCAGAGGCTGTTTTTGGAGATACTTCCTCTACACTTAGCAGAGAAGGCCCAGTCCTCTAATGGGTACGTTCCACAAATACTTACTGCTAATTCAGTGTCAACTGAAGGGTGTATCTACATTAGTCTTTAAGTTCAGATCAGGAGGGCACTTTGGGAGGGAACTCTTAGTAATGCTCACTTTACTGTGGTTTTGGTCACACCAGAAATGTGTCTTGGCACACACAACCTGGAATCTGGAAGATCAGTGGATGAGCCACCAACACAAACTCAGTTCTCAAGACTGATCTAGAAACAGACTGGAGTGAAATGCCCTGAAAGGTGTATAGTGTGGACAGCTGATCCATAGCGTCAGCAGTTTTGTTCTCAACTTCCATTCTCATCATGCTGCACTATTTGGTAAGGCAATCATTCTCTAAAATGCTAGGTTACTGTCATTTGAAAAAACATTGACAGAAAAAGCACTAGATAAATCTGGCAGCTGATGTGCTTACCTACACCTGATTCCCTCTGCCATGAGCACAAAGATAATTTCTAGCTATGAAAGTCTTAGCTATCACCAAATATACTAGAGGGAGTTTATCAGTTTTAAAACTATTTTCCCTTATATTTTCCCTAAAGGAAGAGCCAAAATATTAAACAGAACATAAAATGAAGGCTATTTTAAAACAGAAAGTTCATATAGATTACTTCACCAGGCATGCTGTTTGAGTAAATAATCAGTTCTCATTCTGAGTAAAGCCTGGTCATAATGGTTTCCAAGAATCTATACTGTATTATGCCCTTATTCACAGGATGATAATCATTATGAATAACCTGCAGTATTCAAAGGGTTTTGTTGCTCGATATCACACATGAAGCCAGTGGCTGAACCAGTAGCAGAGCAGAGAAATTTTGACAAGAGTTCTTGATTGCTTTGACCATAAATGTTAAAGTCACTAGCTAATGAAAAGAAAACCAAAAACCCAACAAAATCCCCCAAACCCCTCATGCTTTAAAACCTTTGCTCAAATTATTCAGCAATTAGTGGGGGAAAGAAGAGAACTGGTCACATTCAGGCTCAAATCACTCTCTGCCCTATTACTTTTCTTCCCATTTCCTACAGAATTGTATGAGTATCTAGTAGGATTCACCATCCTCTCTGCCAGCACTACACCTTCATTCCAGATGGCTGCTCTGGCCCCAGTCTTGCAGCATATCTTGTTTGACAGAGTTCCTGGCCTCTGCAGCACAGACAGTGTAGCACTGGGAATGAAGCAAGGCGGGCGAGTTCCTCCATTTTCCCAAGGGAAAAAAAGATCTTAATTTTAGTAGGTTTTATCAAAGGGCTCCTTCTCTTGAAAGTGCTTTCTTTTGTTTCATGCTCATCTCTAGCTTTTCTAGTGACACTTCTGTGTCACTATCAATTACCTGTGTAGCTCCACTAGGACAGGGGAAGTGCCTGAGGTGCCAAAAGTAGATAGGTTTGTTATGATCTCCCATTATCTCATTACAGTGATTTAATAAAACAGTAACTTGATCTAAGCAGGGTGCTATATCAGCAACTGGTCTTGATACATCCTTCTTTTAAACAAGAATGTTTAAGAACAGTGATTGCAGCATGATGAGAAATGTTGCTCTCAATTTAGTATCATATGACACTGAATTTTACATTCAGATATCTGGGAACAATTCTCTTGCTACCCAGAATCCAGATTTGGCCCCATTAAACTCAAGAAGCAATTTACCAGAATATAAGGAAAGTATTTCGGGATTACTGATTGCTTTCTCTCTCTTTGCTTTGTTGTTTCTCTCCCTTGCATTCTTGCCCTGCAAAGAGCTTTGATCCAGCTGCAGAGAGACAAGTGGTTACCTTGGAAAGTGTGTACATTTGGGAGGTTTTTCTCCATCCAGTGTCAAGTACTGCTGCAGGAGCTGCTGCTGACACCGAGCTACTGCAACCTCTGATCACTGGGCTTGAAAAACTCAACCTCACACTCCAATGGAGAGATAATTTGTGTCATTTAAACAACCTCATCCTTCACTGCTTACACTGCAGGGACTGAGATAAGAGTTTCCATGGTGCAGAGCAACTCTGCGCATGCCACAGTGAAATCAGAAACACCCCCTCTTTTCCCTGTTGGGTAAGTCCCACTCTGCAGCTGTACCTGCTGATCCATTAGAATATTGCCTCAGATCTTCAGAGATTACTTTTAAGGTGCATATCTTTTTCCTTTTTTTTTTTTCCCTGCAGAACAGAAGGATGTGGGTTTAATATGAAACTTAGGATAAGTATATTGTAATTAGTACAGTGAATTATGCTGATGGGGAAAGCGACAATGATGCGGAAAAAAATTAACAGAAAATGTTTATATAACTGGAAAACTTTCCTGTTAGCCAAGACGACATGTTCCCAAGACTGGAGGGGAACCAAAGGAAAATACGAGTTTCCTTGTCCAGCATGACCTCCATAAGCTCTTAGCACCAGTTTCTGCACTATTTCCTCAGGGACAAACAGAAGAAGAAAACTGACCCAAAATGCCACTGAATCAATGCAACCCATTTTTGATATTACAGAAAAATGCAATTAAAACCAAAACCCCACAGTTTGATCAAATGAGCATGAGCAAATAGTTTTTGTTTGCCGTAGCGAACAAATGGAATATTTCACAAAATCAACTACCATTTCATTCAGGAAACACTTCTGTTGCTTTGATTCTGCCCAAGACTACTTGAGCAGCTCTCTGTAAAGACCTGAATGTTGCAGAACATGGCATCTCCATAGGTTTATGGAGACAGACCATGGAGATAAAAAGGAAATCCTCTAGTAAGAAACCTTAGAGGACAAGGTTGCTGTGCTCCTTAAGTATCAGTCTGCTTAAGAAAGAAATGGTGCATTAAGCTGACTGTGCCTCAGAGAGCCAGGCTGTAGATGGACATGCTTTTTTCTAGATCTCTTCTGTGCAGTATTAGTGTACCAAGTGGTAAATCAGTCTTGCCTGTGTTACACCCATGACATCATCACTGCTTGTGAATCTGCCCCTCAGGGAGATTTTTTTCCCCAGAATTTTCAGCAAAGAAGCAGCTTCAAGACATTAAAGTCCATCAGTGTGCAGAAATCATTGCTCATGAGGACATTTTGCTGTGAATCATGCTCTTTGTGTGGGAGAGATAAGTAAAGATTAAAGAAAGGTTTGAGGCATTTTTCTCTACAGTATTGCACCTGGCGAATTTCCAGAGAGAAATAAACCATGAGATCTAGGAGACAGAATGAAAGCTTCTCAAAGACAAAAGTGAAAAGTTACATTCCGCTCCATTAAAAAAATGACACCATATTTGAAGAAAGGCAGAATATATACCTAGTCAGAATGAAGTTAGGGCCTGACTAAAGGATAAATTTCTCTTGCAGATTTTGTGGCTTTGTACTTCTATCACCACATTTCATCTTTGGCATAAACATAGAAAATACAACCTGTGATGCCAGGCCTAAAAAAGATTTAAAGTTTTTGAGCAATGCTTTTCCAGTAATCTATATTACAGTTTAAAATCTGCAGATTTTAAACACTGTCCATTAGACATAGAGTTCCACAAAATGTTCTTTTTTTCAGACAGACTAATACTTCAGCTGCCTCACAAAATCTTCTCTTCTAGGATTTCTAGTGGAAAGATTTCCTTTTTTATCACAATGATGTCACAGATTAGTGAGGGCGGCTACTTCCTCCCACCCCCGTTATCCAAGATTTTGTTGTATGTATTTAGTTTCATTTTTCATCCTCCGCTTTCAAAATTAACTCAGCTGTGGATGAAGACATATCCTATTAGCTCTATCCCTTTGGGGAATGCCTACAACAGCTGCAGCTGCCATTTCATTTCTCCTTAATACCCTTGTGTCCTAGAATACAAATAAAACAAATGTTGGTATCTTGTCCCCTGCACATCCCACATCATATTTTTTTAAACATACTGTACAGCTACACAAAATGTCCCTGATAAGACATTGTTAGTCACTTGCAATGAAGCCATTAGAGTAACAGTTTGTGCCTCTTAAATCCATCCTGGAATAATGCAATTCCACACTGAATACTGATAAATGATACAAGATCTCATAAGCCTTCTTAACTCTGAAGAGTGAAATATGAAAATACTGCAGAAACCATGGCAGCTGACAGGTAGAGTCGTTAGAAAAATGTATGCAAATCCAGCAGCAAATGACACTGCATAAAGTAAAGGAGTTTACAGCTAATGACTTGTACTGATGCACAGTCCCATATTCTGAAAAGAAAATGTCTGACGTTTACATTGATGACACGTAAAACACTAATATATTGAGATTTGGATATCTTTTGTCCTACACTGAACTCAAACCTGGGAGATAGACTTAAAAACCTAATAACAGAAGTCTCAGATCTTGCTTATACTTACATTTTGACATGCCAGTTTATGTATTTAAAATTCAGCTAAGGATAAGAATACAGCATATCACCAGCACTGAATTCCCATCTGCAAGATACTTTTACTGACTAAAAGAAGGCTGTGTCTTGTTCCTGTGCAGTGAAGTAGCAATATAAAATGTGGAGCCTTTGGCTGATATTGTCTTAGATTTGCTACTTTCCTCCCCTCCCTAGCAGTGGTACACTACAGCAGAAAAGGAGCTGATGGTAACCAGTAAATTACCAGGGAATGTAAGGTCACACTCAGTGAAGTGGTTTAGACACATGCCTGCAAGAACTGAGTTCAGTGAGCTACTTTTCCTCTGCTGCAAATGGGGAAAAAGACTGGGAGTGAAGACTGGGATTCACAACCAAACACTCTTTAAGGGAAAGGATGATGAGGAAGAACAGCCAAGTCCAGCTGAGAGGACAGATCTGGAACCATGTCCTGCCTAAGAATGCACAAAATCCATCATGCACAGTACCAAATATCATCCATCCCTTAGCATGACTGTGGCAAGGGTTGCATTTTTATAGCACCTTCAGCCCAAGTGCAATGAATGTTAAGGAATTAATTTTTGTAATACTGAAATAAAGGAAAGCTATCATTCTCAAACTACAGCTAAGGACACCCTGACAAGGAAAAGTGGTGCTCTAAAGTGTGTCCTAAAGTGAACATATTTAGCCTCTGGCAAAACCAGAAGTGGGGGCAGTTTTAAGGTTTCAGCAAATATATAGTTCCAACTGCAAAGCATGGAACAGTGACTTTAAAAGGAGAGGAGTAGAGGTCTATCAATTATCTTTCTACTAAAAGCGAGTTGTATTTGTATTATATAGAACTTCCAGATCAAAAATCTAGCTTCTTTCAACTGCTTTGAAACTATGGTACTAATTATAATATTCCTTCTCCAATTGTATCTGTACTTTCCTTGAACCTGATTTAAAAGTGTACGAGAGAGTTTTAGTAGGAAACTACTATAAATCAATATTATAATTAATATAAAGTCCCTTCAAAACTTCAAAGTAAGACTCCATTAACATTTTCTTTCATTCAAGTAACCTGTAACTTGTAAACTGGTATAATTGGCAGCATCAGCAGCAATCTCAAACATAGGTACCTCCCCACTCACCAAATCTGTATAAATTACCCTGTAATTAAGGACAGTTCATGTTTTCAGCCATTCCCTAGACTGCCTCTACATGCCCAGTGAACCTGCTAGTTTGGGTCAGATTTCTATGGCTGCATCCACAGCACAGCTGGGAGGTGATGCTGGTGATGATACAAGATCTTCTAGCCATGGGGCCAGACTGTAAGAATCACATTCTACCTTCAAGAAAGCACCTTAAATCCCAGATTCAGGAATTGGGTAATTATTTATGCAAAGTGAAACAGGTCAGTCAGAGGCTTACCTGAACAGAGAGGAGGAAAACCAGAAAACATGGGTTTGATCCTGCTGAAAAGGGTAGAACTGAATCTGAGTTTCCATTATCTTGGCAGAAAATACTCACCACACAAATACTGGCTTAAAGGCTTCTGTCTCCAAGATGGCAACTATAATTCATCACCTTTTTCAGTCAAGCATATCCACAGTGTATTTTAGTGAAGATTCAGTGGAACACCCCATGCAGAAATCCAACTGTGGTTTCAATGTGAAACAATTCCATTTCAAAATGTCATAGTCCTATTTTTTAGTCCATTTTCATGGATTTATTTGGTGATTAAGAAGTAAATAATCACTTGGTCATTCATAATGTAATAAACCTTCAAATGAACTGTAAAGCTTTCTTAGAGAGAAATTTTGCAAGAGGAATAAATAGGCAGATAAACCAGAACTGTTAGGTCTTTATCTTATAGAATATAGCAGACACCTGAAAATGTAGACCAGAAGAAGAAAATTATCCTTTTCAGCAACTGCTTTGAAGGATATTCTTTCTAATCTGCTAATGAAGGAGATGTATTGTTCCTTGCGTTTGCAGAATTCTTCTGGGTATCATAATAACAGCTCAATCTCAGAAACATAACTTTCAATTTTACATTAAATGAGGATATGGCATCGTTTTCACTCTTGGTTGTGCTGATAGTATCCATCCATAATCAGCAAAGTGATTTCCAAAGAGAACAGAAGGCAGAGAGCTTGCAATGAGAAACATGCAGAAAACACAGATAAAAACAAGAAATGGATGGGCAATGTGTGTGGTGAAATATGCTTGGGTCTCAAGCAATGATGCATCATGTACTTGAGAAATGACATATGGCACTTGCCTCCAACCCTGGCTGGCTAAACGCCCAGTGCAATGTGGATTATACATAATTGTTTCACACCACTGAAAGCCCCTTCTGCACATTATAAACATATTCATGTTAACTTCTTACTAATGAGACAGGAGATACTGATGAGAAAAAATAATTTCAGAGACGAGTACCATGGGTTGCAGTGCAACTGTTGCAATATTTTATGCAATATATTACATTGTCTGTCTACATAGCATATCTTGAGACACGTTCAAATAACAGTTTCTAGTTTCATGCTCTCCATATAAATATGTATTATCAAATTAAAAAAATACCTTTCTATACATTGTTCAGGAGCAAGTGATTGTTAAAATATTTCTTACTGGATACAAGACAAGACCCCATACCACCAGTGCAGGCCCACAGAACAGCATTCCTCAAATTTTCCTTAGTGTGAAAAGAAGAAAACAGCTCAGTAGCTATCTTATCAATTTAAACCAGAACTGCTGTAGCAAAAAAAAAAAGAAAAAAAAAGAAAAACCCTGTCTCTGTCTACTTCTTACTGATTTTTATTTCATTTTCCAAAGTAATCTATTCAGAGCTACTTACTCTGCAGAGGGCTGCAGCCATCTGCAGCCTTGAGCTCTAGTCAGAGGACTCCTACCCATATCTCTTAAGCTAATTATGGGCCAGGCACACTCAAACTCCATTTTATGTTACATGCTTTTGTCCAGGCTATGTTCATCGTGTGTTAAATTTCAAAGGTTTCCCTCAATGGCTTTGGGGGACATTGTGGTGCTCCAGCAGCAGGAGGATGCAAGCTCTCAGCTCTGCTTGTTTACTGAAAAACACTTCCATCATCTCCTCCCAACACCACCACTTCCTTACCTATAATTATGCTATTCAGTTCTTACTATAAAGTGCTAGAATTAGAGAAACAGCTCATTTGAAATGTGCAGACTGTTTCCTTGTAAAACATTTGGCTCTGCCCTTGCAGGAATAAAGCTGTTTTATGCTCTAAATAAGGAGTAGGTTGCAATGCCACATGGCTGCTCATTATCACTACATGAAACTAGCTGTAATAAAATGCACATGCCCCATGAGTTAACTCCTAAATGGATTGGGCTGAAATTCCCTGACACTTCCATTTCTACAGCTCAACATGTGTTTGTGAGACATGCAGCAAGGTGGCAGGAGGCATGGACAGATGTCTGCCACTGGTCAAAAGGAATCAACGGCAGGAAGGTCACTGGATTTTCATCCAAATATCTTCAATTGTTTTCATGAACTGTATCTTCTGACTTTCATGACATATTCACTTGCAGCCTTTTCTGCTTGTCTGCTGTTCCTGGTATACATCTGGGTGTTGTCTGGGTCTATAAATCTGTCTGAGTACTGCCAGCTGTTACCCATATGAATTCCAAAAACCAACATCACTAGATTTAGATTCATCAGAAAAACAGTCTGATCCTATTTCCAGAACAGTCTACCTAATTTCTGTCATGGATATCAAGGGGAACAAATCACCTGGAGAAGCCAATAATAGTTTTGTAAATATGCATGCATTTGAAGCCACTTTTTTTAAAGGAAGTCTCAGTTCCTTATTGCCATCTTATTGTGACTTTAAAAAAACCCAAAGAGATGATTATCAAATTTTTCACGTCTTTGACGTACAGGGTAGCTATGATTGAATTCTCACTGCTTTATAGGGAAGCCATTAATTTCTTTAATCCCATTCTGCAGACAAAGAAACTGAGGTGCAAAGCCTCAACTTTCTCATGCGTATTTAACTTTTAAATTCCTCAAGATTTGCTCATTACATTCTTGAGACTTTAGTCCTTTGTTAAATTTTACAACATCAACATCTTCAGAAATATTTTGAGGTTTTTAAATTAGTTCTTGCACAGAAATAATCTCACAAATGCACCAGTGCATCTGCATCTGATTAATCCATTTCCCAAATGTCCATGAGCAGCAGGCACTGAACAAGAGATGTTAAATAAAACTTTCCATTGATGGACCAAATTTAGTTGATGTAATAAAATACTTTACAAATATGGACAAGTGAAATGTTCCTCTTTTTAGAGATGGAAAAACTGAGGTGTAAAGAGATTTTAAAAAATCAGACAAACAAACAACAAAATGTGGATGAAAGCCCAGATTTCCTGATTTTCATCCCATTAGTCATTCAATGCACTAAGTCAGAACAGCCAGACAGAATTCTGATCTGACTCTTAAAAGTTAATACATATGCAGAAGCATTGAAATTTTCAGGCCTTTTTAATAAATTTGAATAAAAATGTAGCATAAGAAATCTACCTTTTATAGAGATACACCTAATACTGCTCTCTGTTACAGATCATATTTGAGAATTTCTATCAGTATTATGTCTGCCACTGGTCAAAAGGAATCAACGGCAGGAAGGTCACTGGATTTTCATCCAAATATCTTCAATTGTTTTCATGATCTGTATCTTCTGACTGAACAATGAACAAAAGAACAAACAGTGAGAAGGCCATTTTAAGCAGTGTACACCATGCTGTGAGGCTTTTAAGCCGTGATTTACCTCTTTATTTTTCATGGTCCCAAATTAATAATCTCAGTTTTGAGAAATGTTGGCAAATGCTTAATCAGCTGCATGTACAACACTGCAGATGCAATGTGCACATGTGTGCTTACACAGACACAAAGCTGAGACCCATGCCAATTTCCAGATGAAGAACTATCACATTGATGATCTCACACTCATACAGAAGCTGCACGTGCCCTGGATGCTTTCAGGTATCTGAGATCAATAAATACATTAACCAGGTCTTTACAATGCCATTTTAAATTTTTTTCCCTGGAACGGTGAATGAAACATATGGGTCAGGCAAGTGAGTGACTGCTGATGGTTCTAGTTCACTTGTCATTGAAAGAGCTAACTCTGAATTTTGTGCAGAACTGTGAGAAATGGGGATGGCTGCTTCTGTGTGGGAAGGACTTACTGGTCCCAATTTGTATCAGACCAGCAGATGTTTGACTGCTTTCTTTATACTAATTCTGCCATTTTCAGAAACAGAACATAATAGACAGGACAACACTGAGAGTTTTTAATCATGGACACTCCAAATGTCCAGCTTTCAAGAGGATTAATGATAATCATAAAGGCCACTTGCTGTATCTTGCACAAAGGCACTGCATATTCTAAAAATCTTGGCTAAAGGGTAATAAACATAGGAAATCTAAGAAGCATTTTTTCATGCTTGCCTGTTGTTGCAAGTGCATGTAAAATTTTATTTCTTTATGGCCAATTAATATGTAAGCAGCAGCTGAATGTGAGTCCTATTCATCCTTTCTAACACTATATTTGATTTTTTAGCTGTATGAAAAGCAGTTAGCTGCCCTATTTTTTAAATTGTTTTAACCTAACACAACTCTGGGACATTGAGAAAAATTCTAGGAAATAGCTGGGTCTCAATTACTGATAAAATGGAATAAAATGTCACCAAAAAAGCTGCAGAAAAGACCAAGACAGTCAGTAACTCCAGCTGTTCCCTCACTGTCAGCAGGAGCCTGATGTGTCTCACTCCAGGATGCCCCCTGGGGATTAAAAGTTCAAACATTTGTGGATGTCATAAATTTAGGAAAAACTTAAATTAAAGATCACTGAAGTAAAAGATGTACAGAGGAATGGTCTGGGTTGGGGGTTTTGAAATAAGACATTGATATATTTTATACAGATACACAAATAAAGATTGGGACCAGCCCCACAGGACAAACAGTTTTTTCATCCTAAAGGGAGATCTCTCTGCATGTAATGAGTGAAAGAGTATTCCCAAATGTGCTTTATGCTGACCTTTCTGGTAAAAAGAAATACCCAGTTGCATTTCATATTTTTTAAAGAAAATCCAGTGTGAGCTGGAAGTGGGACTGACAGCAGATAATGGGGTGCAGCCATAGCTGACATCTCCCTGCGGTGTGGGGTGTCCCGGGGCAGCAGGGCAGAGCCTGGCAGCCAGGGCTGATCCCACTGCCCCAGACAGAGGCAGGACACCGGGGACACCAGGACACCTGGCTCAGCAGGACCCGTGGCTGAGCAGAGCAGAGTTGTGGCATCACTGGGACAGGGGCTGACAGGCTGTTGGTGGGATGAGTGAGGCCCCAGATTGGGTAGACTGGGGCCTGTAACACCTATTAATGTCCAGACAAAGAGCTCCTCATCCATGTTTGCCTCCTGCTAAATTCAGCAGTCCACATTTGGGAACAAGAAATGCAGGGCAGTGTGTGCTTTACTGAGTTCAGACCCTGGGATCCTGAATCTGGGTCAATCAGAGCTCCATCCAACCCTTTCCTGTATCAGGCAAACATCAGGCAGTTCAAGTTCAAGTCATGGTAACAACAAAAACAACTGAGTTGGGATCTCAACAAGGTCACTGAAATAACCAAAACAAGGTTGAGTGGACACTAGAGAGGCAGTTGTTAGATAATGTCTATTACATTGATGCCTTCCTCACAGCAAGGAGATGTCCACCTTGCCATTACCCTTGTCCAAGGCCAGGACAAACCTACCATGCTGTAGCTAATGGGTACTTTCAAATTCTTTAACTTTAAAATTTAATGAACCACCTACTCTTTCACAACAGTAATTGTTTTCCACATATTGCTTATTCATAAACTATGTATCTAATCCTGACTCTTCATTTCCTATTTAGTGTAAAGATCCTCTGTGCTGCACAGGCAGTCCTGACACCATGCTTTAAACCTGGACAGATGTGCAAAAACCTTTGTTCAATAATTATGTAAAGTTAGTGGGGTAGGAGGAAATCATTATCATTATGTTTTGCTCCAGAGGATGTGAGGAGAATATAAATAAATCCAGACACTGCAAAAGCTTTGCTTCAAGCTAGGCAGTTAAAGTATTTCAGACTCCCACAAGTCTATTTAAAGCAACTTAAATCTTTTTGATGGCCAATAGTTCACTCCAGCCTAGCTGCTTGCACCGGCTAAGCTTCCTTAACACACTGCACAAAGTGCACAGGAAAATGGCTTCAGCTCCTGATGCACATTAATACAGGTGAGACACTGGGTTATGGATACATCTCCAGAAAATATTCTAGGCTACTTTTGTCCACGTTAGAAATACACAAATTCCCTTATAAGGCTTAGCGCTCTTTCACAGGCTCATATACTTCACTCGTATGAGTAAGACTTCCACACTCAGAGCAGTGGCAGGTCAGAAGTTGGTTTTGAAAAGCTTGTAGAGCTTTGGAACAATTCAACTCTCTCATCAATAAGTACTTCCCATCATTTGCTGACAATATTGAAAATAACAGCTTTACCATGGCTGGATTGGCCAGGATATGTGCAGGCTCTCGGGGAGATTATTCAGTGCTTTCACTGTCCGAGTGCCTGAAGCTGCTCACAGCCACTGAGAAGTTCAGCTTACACACTGCCAAGGAAGAAGCCTGGTGCTAGTAAGGAAGGGGATAGGGGATCGAAGTCATTGGAAGGGAAAAATATTGTTTGCTTCCATCATCTTAGGTATATCTAAAAAACCAGCAGAGAAAATACTAGTATCTTGCACTTTACAGCACATTTCTCCCATCACTCCATCCCACCAGGATACAATACAGACTATAATCACCCTCAAGAAAAATGAAAAATAGGAGAGTCATTCCTCTTTTGGGATAAACCTAAGGAAAGAAAATATTATCTTAAACCCAAAAAACCCAGACACATTGCCTCAAGAAGTCTGGTCAGTAATTTGAATATCTCTTGCATGCAGTTTTAGTAGAGGCTGGAGTAGTAGGGGATTCAGGGGGAAGAACAACAACAGTGTTAGAAACTGCAGAGGTACACACTGATATCACCCTAAGATATCTATAAAGCCTAGAAATTCTAGAAATAAAATTTTATGACAAAGTACTATTTTAATAAGCTTGAACTAAGAGCAAAGACTAATTCAGAAAAATATTATTTTGTAGATATTTTTGTAAATAATCACAACTGCATCAGAGATGTCAGACTCCAGTAAGTTACAAAAATATTTATAATGCTTGAGAGCTTTACACTCACAAAGGACTACAATGCACTCCATAAATTCACAAATAACTTAATCTAACTAGTATGATGCTCCCACAGAGATGAAAAGCAACAGCTCATATAAAAGCTGACATTGCCACCCCACAAGGCATTACATGGTAGGGAAAACAACACTGTGATACATTGAAATAGTGGGAAGTGCTGACAAGCAGGACAGAATTACAGAAATTAAAAATGGGACCATGCATCAAATGAATGCTCTGCTCTTAGTGAAGGACAGGCAGTCTTTGTGCTCATCTGGAGCCTGCCATTACTGACCTCAATATTCCAGTGTCTTGTGGAGTATATTCTCCAGTATTCTAGAGAGTTGATACTAGCTGATAAGAGAAAAAAGCCACAACATTAGTAAAGTTTCAGCAGTGTCCTACATTTTCTTTAACTGCATCTTAATCAAAAGCTAATCATACCTCACCTTGTTTATCTAGTGATACTTAACAAGAATCCAGACCCAGCAAGCATGTTTCACCAAATTCATGCTGAAGAGGGTAGGAAAAGCCAAGTAAACAGTTGTAATTTTAATGTGGGTAGTGTAGGCTTTTTATACTGATTTGCAAAAGAGAAAAAAATATTTGATTTCATTTTCAAATATTTAAGTGTGAAAGATAAAATACTGGGAAGTAACATTTTCCCACAACAAATAAAACAAAGGTATTAGATATTATTACTACCATGAACATATCAAGATGTCAGGTACTGACTGCCCCTCCTAACTAACTGGGGGAGATTTTTTAGCATTTCCTTTATGGAGTGGAGTGTTGGGCCTTTAACAGTGAAAGCAATGATTGGACCTTTTCCCCCAGCTTTGTGTTTTTGTTTAAGAAGAGTCAAGGTCTTCTTGTGGTGCCAAGTAATAGGACAAAAGGCAGCAACAGAAACGGATGCACAAAATGTTCCACCTGAACCTGAGGAAGAACTTTGCTGTTCAGGTGACCGAGCACTGGAACAGATTGCCCGGAGAGGCTGTGGAGTCTCCCTCACTGGAGATATTCCAGAACAGCCTGGATGCAATCCTGTGCTAGGAGCTCTGGGATGACCCTGCTTGAGCGGGCAGGTTGGACCAGACCTTTCAACCCGACCCATTCTGTGACTTGTTGAAAACAGGCAACAAAAAATACCAAAGGGTTTTAAAACAAAACGAAAGCAAGTCCTTTCACTTACTCAGCATAATTTCCTCAGTATTTTTTATTAAAAAACAGGAAATGCATAGTAGAGTAAAAAATTAATTTCTAGCCTATAAACAAGATTTCTTCCTTGTTTTTTCATTTATATCAAAATAACTTGAGGACAAAATATTTTTAATATTTTCCACTTTCTTATTTCCTATGTCTTTAAATGCTCTGTCAAAATTGTTTCAAACTTGTGTTGCAAAGAAAATCTAAGGAATCCATTTTTATTTTATTTATACTCTCATTATTTTTCTTCCTTCCTTTCAACTGCAGCTCTTACCAGCTTTTATTATAAATAAAAAAGAGCTAAAAACTTGGAGACAGGCTCTGTGGTGAAAAGACTCACACTGCTTTCTAAAGTGATCAAGGCTAATCATCTAACAGCTACAAACTGGAAAAAAAATCAGCACTAGAGATTCTAAAGTGAGGGAAAGCCAACCCAGTCAGATAATCCTAAGAGGTTTGGTTCTTTCAAGTAACAAAATCCATTTGAAGTATTCTTATTTATTTCCCTGTGAAATTTAGTGATAACTAAGGAGGTACAGGGTTTATACACAAATCATTAAGTATATTTTTGAGGTCAGTCACTATTTCTTGTTTCTTTCCCTTTGCACATGACAGCAATGAATCAAGCTGAGTAGCAGCAATGGGTATCAGATTTAAAACTCATTATATGGACCTTTTCAAGTACAAGTAGACTTTGAAATTTGTGAACAAGGAAGTAGTACATATGATACTGAGTGCATCTCAGACATACAATTAAGTATCTGTGGGCTTAACAGAACTATTATGGTTTCATTATGTACCACTTGCACAGCGTGGGGGACTTCATTTTGAGGAACTCTATCCATGACAAGTAATACAGATC
Organism: Ploceus nigricollis; assembly: GCA_013399945.1. Lineage (NCBI taxonomy): Eukaryota > Metazoa > Chordata > Aves > Passeriformes > Ploceidae > Ploceus > Ploceus nigricollis. The sequence continues at coordinate 581,857 of VXBC01005964.1, read as the reverse complement.
TATGGAAAGCTGATGGCTCCAGTCAGGAAGAGCCAGAATGCACACTGTTCATGTTTTCTGCAGCTGATTTTCAATAGCCAGTGGAGACCCACACTCCAACGTTTTTATTAGAAATATTATAATGTGGCATATTCTGCACATTGTATTTAACCATGCCTAAACACTTTGCCTTCACTTTGCTAATCTCCAGTTACAGTCCAGGGATATCAGAGTACCATCACAATTAGTTCAAAGTGCCCACTCGGAGAGTGGAGACTGTTTGGAGCCAGGGAAGAGCATTTTAGTATCAGCACAATGCAGCTTTTGGCAGAGGCACAAAAAAATTTGACATCATTGCACTAAACTGTATTCACAGGCATAGCTAATCTCTCCTAGAAAATAATCAAGCATAACTAAGAGCAAAGTCAATAATCTACAAAATCAGAAATTTATCAAGAGCAGTGGAACCTTGTACTACTTAAATCAAGACTGAGCAATACTCACAGAACCTGATGACTCTGACCAGCTTCAGCATAAGCTCTAGATACTGACCTAGAACAAAACTCAGGCACAACGAATGTTTTCAGTAATGTAGTATCTTCCAAGTTTATGTAATCGTCCTTTTCATTTCATTCAATAGCGTGCTCTCTATGCTCACATTTCTCTCCTGTTAATCCCCAATTTAGCTTTGCTTCCACAATGTGTAACCCTGGTTATCAGACAGAATCTTTCTGCATGCAGCCTTGGTATTTTCCTTATGCATTTACAGTGTAATAACTTTCATATCTAAATATATATATTTTTTATAGCTAAGTATTTTAACACATAGTAGGGTTGGGGTGCAGTATAATAAAAAAAAGACCAACCAATTCGAGGTAGCTCAGAAAAGTAAATACACTACAGTCAGAGAAATGCAAAAGGCTTCAAATTTCTTCCTGTATTTATTTTTTAATTTGATCTTTCAATCCCTTTCTGATAATCTGCCAGATTTCTTTTTAATTGAGATGCCAGTGGTTCTAAGAAACTCATCTGAGTCCCATCTGGACTGAACTATTAGGCAGTCTGATATTTTCAGCTGCTTTGAGCAGTGAGCTGACACCGCTGGTTTAAAGTTCAGAGTTGACACACCACATCATGAGCTATGTCTCATGTCAGTCTGCCTCACGTGCATCCACAAAGCTGAGTGCCTGAATAAAAACAAAATGCCCTCAGAAGTGACTGTATCTATTGTAACATGAGTCACAGAATCATCCGGGTTGGAAGAGACCTTCAAGACCATGGAGTCCAACATCAACCCAACACCACCATCATCACACCCAAGCCATGTCCCCAAGTCCAACTGTTAAGACACCATCCAAGTGCAGGCAGCAAATTTTTGCCATTGGGAACCAATTCCTGTGTCCTAGCAGGAAGGACCAGCCTGAAAAGCACCAATTTCTTCGTGTTTTTCTTAAAAGCAAATAATTTTGGAGCCCTTGGCAGCTGACAGTCACTCTTACACAGCTGGAAAGTCCATGGCTTTGAGCCACAACCCCGAGGCCATCAAGCTCCAGAAGGACGCACTGGACATCCCCAGCTCACCATGCCAGATGGAGTACCTGCTCCTGCAGCTCCAGGAACTGCTGCGCTCGCTCCCCCTCGGAGCTGTCCGACGAGCCGTCGTTACCAGAGGAGCTGTCACTGCTGCTGTCGCTGGATGAAGGGCGGCCACCTTGATGGGAGGCAGGACCACCTCGGCAGAAGAGGCGGGAATCGCAGGTTCCTCCAGCTCATCCAGCATCTTAGCAAAGCACATCTCAAACACATCCTGTCCTGGAATGCCTGTTGGAATTACAGGAAGCTATGTACCATCATCTCATCAAGCTGACTGAGAACATCTCTTCTGTATTTTTAGAGATACAAGCATATAACTAATCTGAGAATTAGCAGAGTTGAACACCAGTAACATTAACACTTACTGCTCACATCTCAGTCATACAAGTATTTTCAGTTGTTAAGTTAGGTTCCTTTTAGCTAATGCTAGACACATAATATATTCACTGTGGGGAGTATTGTGTGGTTTGGAAGTATTTATTTTTTATCAAACAACGGATTCTCTGTGAGAAGAATATAATTTGCTTTCTGTCAGTCATGCAGTGTTCTCCTGACAGTCTGAGCCATCTGTATAAACCAATATACCTGGTCTGACTTTATCAACTCTCCATATGGCTATAAGCTTACTTAGGTTTGTTACTCTATACTTCTGATTACATCAGAAGAGCTCAGCATTTGGCTCATGTACTGTGTACAGCCTGAAAGGAGAACTAAGCCATTGGAGCCTCCTCAGAATGTGCTGCTCTCCATTGCCAGAGCTTTCCAGAGTGCATTGCCCTGGGCCCTTAACCCCATCCTGCCCTGCCAAGCTGCACAGCAAAAGTGCCCATATATATTTCATTTTCTTCTGTCACTGCCAGGACTGAGGTAGCAACAGCAGAGTTGGTGGCATTCACCTCCCCCCAGTCACCAAAATGAGCCATAGGATCTGCTCTTCCAAGACTGGATCTAGCTGGATCACATAATTCATTTAGAAGAGATGAGAGCTGTGCCTCAGTGTCTGCTGTGAAATCTGAGAAAACTGATGGACTATTGGTGACAGCATAATGCTGCCCTAGCAGGGAAATTAAGACAGACTGCCAAACTCTACTGATTTGCTAATGATGCTTATCTGCTGTAACCATCCAAAGAATTGGAAGTGGCAGAGTGGTGAGAAGAAAATCCTCAGGGAAATCAGCTTAGACAAACTTCTGGAATTAGCCAAAGGAGTAGTAGGGCTCTAATTTGTTGAAGACTATTAATAGAGTTAAAAGTTCTCTTAAATGAGACAGCAAAACAGAGGTGATTTTGCAGGTTTTGGCCATGGGATGTCTTTAGAGCTGTCCATCTCATGTACTATAGCTATTGGCAAAATGGTTTGCATTTAAGAGAGCTTTTATAAAGATGTGCAAACCCTAATGAAACTTCCAATCTTTGAAAGATTCGATCATTAATCAGAGTATCTATGAAGGGGAGGGTAGAGATGTTCTGTGGGAGGATGACCTTAACCTAGCTGGGGAGTCAGCGCAGCTCTCAGGGCTGAGGACAGCTGGACTGTGGGGCTCCACATACCCAGGGGAAAGCAAATGATCCAACACTCTGCCATGCCAAATTAAGACACAGGGTCCACTGTGGGTGAGAGCCTGTGACTGCTTCATCACTGTGGTTAAGTTCAGAAGTAGAGCAAACCTCCAGAATAACAATCTAACACAGATTATAACATGTTAGAGTTACCATCTAGCCAAATTAAGAATTAAAGAATATCAGGAAAGAATTTTGCACATAATAAACATGTAAAAATCAGATATACTTCTACTGGGCCTAAGCTCTACTCTTACCAAAAAAAGCATCTTCCACTATTTTGACAGTTCTCATTGTCTGATCTGTTCTTAGCTGGACTTTCTCACATAAGAAAATTCACCACCTTAGCTAGAAACAAAAAACCCGAGTTGTTCAGAAGAACGGTACACAGTTCACGGATAAACCTGGCCTGGCAGATTCTCAGGGATATCTAGGGCATTTAGAAGAGGTTTTACAGTTATGCCATCTGGTACCACAGGCCTAATGGTCTGCATTCCCCATGGAAATGCCTTAGGGCAGAACGATTGTTCCTTGATATGGATCTCCCACATGCAATTTTATCCTGCAGAAGGCAAGAAGGGCTTTCTCTGCCAGATATCTATTGTCAGTGAGTCTTCAGTAGCATTGCTGTAACGGAGCATTATCTGATGTTCTGGCCATGTTAGATACATTCAGACTGTTTTTATTTCCTCTTTCCCCTGTTCCTGCAGATGCTGTACATTTTTGAAGCACTAGTATTAAAATAGCAGTTGGCTGCAAAAAGTTTGATGAAATCTTATTTTAGTCTTTTATGCAGACTGTCAAAATCCACATTCTTCTGAAACTGGAGAGATTTGCTACAATTTCGGTTTTATAAAATAAAATTGGAAAAAAGGGTTCAGACAATGTTGAAGTACTCTTTTGCCATTTTTAGAATAGAATATAGTAGTGTTCTATATTGAAAGAATCACAGGTTATTCCTCTGCAGAGGAGAGATAAGATATATTGTAAATGCTCTATATCAAGAACATCAATAGCTTACTAAGGACCTCAAAATTAACTGTTCAAAAATGGAAACACAAATGCTCACTGAACATAAAGTGATTTGCAGATAGCATCAGAAATTCTGAGGCATAAAATGAGATGTAGCCAGCAAAGGACATAAAAGAAAGTGAGAAAAGCTTTTATAAATACAGTCAGGATAAAAGATTGAGAACATTTCACTGGTCTTAAGCAGGAATAGTGAAAAATTTATGAAGCAATGTAAAAGAACAAAGTGTTCAGTGCCTAAGCCTTCATAAAAAGAGTATCTGTGATCAGATTCTTATCACATTTCAGTGGTGTGGAACACCAGCTAGAATTAGGAGAGAACAAATAGCAGATATTTAGTTGCAACATGCATGCATGATAATGGACCCTGCTGAAATCCACCTCGGAAGATTAAGAAATAATTGAAACAATCTGAACTACTTTGAGGACACACAGAGGATTGATCAGAATGACTATAGTGCTCTCCCACAGAAAAGGAAAAAGAAAAGATGGAAAATTGTAGGTTAGTCAGTCCAAGTTTAATACCTGGAATGATACCACAACAAAATGTGAAACAATCTGTGTATAAGCATCTAGGGACATAAACATGGTAAGAAACAGCCAGCTTGTATTTATCAAAATAAAGTGTGATAAACCAAGCTAAGTTCTTTCCAAGTGAATAACTTGGTTTTTCAAAATAATTTGCCTTTTTGGGTAAGTAGAAGAAAGAAGGGAAGGAAAGGGAAGAAGGTAAGTAGAGAAAATGGATGTTCAGTTTATTGAAGTTGCGGCAGTCTCAGACAACCTCCTCCACAAACAAACACAGGGAATATGGCTTTTATTATATCACCATAAAATAACCCCGCCAGCTGTGGAAAATACCTGCTTCAAGAATAGTCAATAATATTCAAAACTCCAGATTGAAATACTGAAATCCTTCTTGTTCTCAGCACACCTGTAATGGGAAGGGCTGATTTCCTGCCAGCAGCAAGAGCAGCCCTGTGCAGAGGAAGTGTGCCAGACCTTATCTGTGCTTATCACCGGACAAGCCGGTGAAGCTCGAGGCAGAGGGTTCATCTGGAAGCAATGAGACATCTCTGCAGAGAGCAGCCACTAAGCCAGTTCTCTGGTGCTGTCAGGGCAAAGAGAAGCAGACACAACTGTCTTCCAGTGACCCTGGTTGTCAGTGACTGTCAATGCAATTAGCAGTTTTATCCCATCTGTAAACCAAACTGTTCCTGGGAAATAGTGATTGGTATTGTGCTACATCCCTGTGGCATCTGGCTGTGCTTGAGTTTCTCTTTCCTGGTACCCTTTGGCCTGAAGATCCTATGACTCTGGCAGGTGATAAAAAAATGCCTCTTTCAAAAGCATCTTTTTTGACACGTCAGTAGAAAGGAAGGACACAAATACCTGCCTCACGTCCTTGAGGTACAGCAAACAAATTCAATCTGGTTGTACCAGCCCTGTGATGAATGTCTGGTAACACTTAGTCCCAGATGGCAGAGGCACATGCCGGTGTAAGCTCATGCAGCTGGCCTTTGCAGTTTAGAGTTTGAAGTAGCTGCAATTTTATCAAAATATTCAGCAATTCACAGATTGTCCAATAATACATTTATACAAATCCACAGTGAGTTGATACTTTCATGTCATTCACTACAAGTCCAAAATTTTGATATACATGAAATTACAATAAAATAGATAGCTTGGGAAGAATGAAGGGATTTTTTGAATACACAACATGCATTATTTTGCACATGTATATTTGTTTAAAAAGAGATGTACATTTGTTTACACAGAATATCAGTAAGTTACTTATTGTATTCCTAGGTTAGTGATCTTTATAAACTGGCATACATGAACTGAGCAATTATCCGAGCAATTGAGGCATACGTGCAGTCCCCTACAGTAACTTCAGCTGACAGGCTGCCATAGTTAATTGGATCACAATGGATTGGCTCACATGTGCCTAAGCCCTGTATTACATCTGGATATAGTTCGCTATATTTTTCTTAGACCTTTTTAAGCTTTTTTTATTATTATACAATAATAGTATTTTAATAATAAAAGCAGTTAAGACTGTTTCTTTTCTCCTCTTTAAAAACAAGACATCAAATTGTAGGTTCTATTCTTACCATGAAGTAAAACTACATCTCTAATAATAAATATTCTGTGACTAAAATGCTTCCTTTTCTATCAGCTTTCATATGGGCCATTTTCTTTCAATAAGCAAGGTCAGAGACAGCTATTAGACTATGCAAGAATCATCTCTCCCTCAGGAGGGTTTTAAATTATAACTTACCTTATCGGTTCTAACTTCAAGTAGAAACTGATCTACAGGTTCTGCTTGGAGCTTTTGTGGAGTCACAGAAATTAGGTTATTAGCAAGAGTCACCTAAGGGCTTGTCTACAGGGGACATTCCAAAAGAGGGACAAGATTTCATTCTAAAAGCAAACAACACAAAGGAAGTATGCCTGTAATTAACAATGAGTTAAGACAAAAGTGTCATGGCAGATACTTTCCTCAAGTCCTCTGTGCAATTTTGGACACCACAATATAAGAAAGACATTAAGTTATTAGAGAGCATCCAAAGGAGGGCCACAAGGATGGTGAAAGACCTTGAGGGGAAGCCATGTGAAGAGCAGCTGGGGTCACTTGGTCTGTTCAGCCTGGAGAAGAGGAGACTGAGGGGAGACCCCACTGCAGTCTAGAACTTCCTCATGAGGGGAAAACGAGGGACGGACACTGATCTCTGTGGTGGTGACCAGAGAAGGACTCAAGGAAACAGCATGAACCTGAGCTGGGGGAAGTTTAGGTTGAATATCAGGAAAAAGTGTTTCACCCAGAGCATGGCTGGGCACTGGAACAGGATCCCCAGGGAAGTGGTCACAGCACCAGCCTGACAGAGTTCAAGAAGCATTTGGACAATGGACTCAGGCACATGGTGTGACTCTTGAGGAGTCCTCTGCAGGGCCAGGAGTTAGACTTGATGGCCCTGATGGGTCTCTTCCAACTCAGCATATTCTATGATTCTAATATTCCAAGTTCCCATGCCAGAGAGTAAGTATTCTGACATCTTGGGCTTCTTAGATTCCTGCTCTCAGCTTGATGAGGGTGAAAAGCAGGGAAAGGAGGAATCTTCATCATGGGTCCAAACTACAGCCAATATTCACTACATTTGAGTCAACAGCAAGATATTGTATCAAACTTGCTTCTGCATCCCTCATCAAAGCAGTATCACCTACATTACCAAAACAACTTTACATAAAATATAATTGGTTCTGTGGGGCTCAGAGGGGAAGAATAATAATGACAGGAGTCTAAAATTTCTATGCCAGGTTATTGTCCAGACAAAGTGGTTCCTAGATAGAATGGAACTGCACCAGAAGAGGCAGTAGCTCAGCAGAAAGATACTAGAAAGCAGTCAAGAGGTCAGGGGGAAAGGGAAAATAAGCCTCTGCTTTTGTGCACTTCTAGAATTTTGAAGAAATCTTCTCTGGTGTCTTCTCCCTCATTTGTTGATGGCAATGACAGAAGTGCTAATGTAAAAACAGCTTGTGAGTGCTTGTACCACAGGCTAAGCTGATAAAGGTGACAGGTAGCTTTTTTCCACTGTGCTCTGTACTGACTGAATGTCAAGGCAATAGAGAGATGCAGCCCCTGAGGCACTACAGAGCTCACTATTGATGACACCACTGCTGAGACCTCATTAGGGAAGACATGCAGCTCAGAAATGTATTAGTGTGAATGTGTGTCTGATGTCTGGATGTAATAGATTCATCAGTCATTGCTCTCTAGCACTTTCTCTTTGTCCACCCAACCTCAGTTGCCTCCTCTGTCTGGCAAAAATTACAATGAACTCTTTCACCAACTTTAGGGTAAGAGGGCTCTGGTCTACTCTTTACAATACTGCAAGGTCCTGGCATTTGCCAACTTGTGTGGAGTAAGCTACTCTAGAATTTAAGTTTGAAATGCAGGCTATGTATGTTAGGAATTTAATAACCTCAAGGACAGTGTTTTGAAGGGTTCTCCTGAGCTAATTAGTTGACTGACTTTTTAAAGATTAACTGATAATGATTTTATTGTGATAGATAATCTGGAATGCAGATTACAATCACTGTAATTAGATCCTTCAGTAATTTTTCAATAGGTAAGCCTTATCAAGATAATAGGTCTGATCTTTTCATTAGGAGGTATCTTGCATTGTTATGGGGCTTTGGAAGCCTCAGGGAAAAAAAGCTGGTTTGGGCAAACACACTGCAAGGTTTTGTTTTCCCTCTTTTCTTACTATCACTCTTTCCTATCACAAAATTCTTTGGCGTTAACTCTGATATATCAGAAACTTCATGCTTCTTTCAGGACAAAATCTCTTGGCTAGCATTAGAAAACATGATTTCACATTGTAGGATCAGAAAATGGAGGCAAGTAAATGTTCTACGGGATATTTGGGTGGGGTTTTTTTGGGCACGCCTAAACATTAGAGGAAGTTGAGATGCAATACTAAGTGAAGCAGGAATGATTGTGCATGACAAGGTAATGAATTGATTAAGAAACATAAAATAACCTTGCTTTAAAAAAAACCCCAACCAACAGTTTCACTAATTAAATTATTTTTGAGATCTTTAGGAATCCAAACAATTTTAGAAATCATCTGCAGCTTTGACAAAACCACATCTCAGAAATTCAGGGCATGTGACAATCAAAGATGAACACTCTGTGTAGAACCAAAACTTGTCACTTCCACTCTCATGTCACAAGCTAAAAAGCAGTAACTTTTAACTTACCCTTAAAGATCAAGCTTGTGTAGAACTCCAGTAGAACTGCAGTGTAATTCCTGCTCTTAGTCTTGTTCCTGCTCTTAGCCTTGCACTTCACTGACATTTGGTGTCAGTGCAGTTCTATCCATACAATATTTACATATGCACTAATGGACTTGCCACCACTGTGAGCTAAATGCTGAAGCCCTTCCTTAGCATCTAGGCAGCCTTTCCTCAGGATGATGTCGGTGGAAGCTCTGAGGCACGTGTGAGTAAAATGCTGACTGAGCATGCTGCCACAGAGCACAAGGTGTAAGTGAATTGTCATGGCCTTCATTTGAATGAAACTACCCAAGAGGCACGGCCGAACAAAACAAGTCTCTAATCCTAGTTACTAAATTCCACTGGACTTTAATTTTACTACACTCTAATTCAACTACCATTACATAACTGATGCTGACATCGTTTTGACTTAAGAAAATATTACATCATTTTTATGAGACAAAACAATAGAGAAAATAATCTTATTTTACAATTTTATTTCTAATTTAAATTCTGTAGGCCGTGGTGGGCAACTGAAAGTTTGGGGATTACAGATAGCAGGAGACTATATCTGGTTTAGGAATGTTTATTAAATTGCAGCCTTAGTGAATCGTTCAGCAGAGCACTGAGGATTAAGCACACTACTCAGCCTGAATCCACATCATCTGCAAATCTGATATTTATAGTTGTCTCTGTATTGCCCAGACATTTGGCAAACTATTTTTAGTGGCTAATTGTCCAGCTGCATTACATCTTCACCTAGTTTCTCTTTCGTAGCCAAAAGGAAATTGAAACCCTGAGGAAGCACAAAAGCCAAGCCGAATATTAAATGGCATTGAAAATGCTGAAATAGTGGAATATAAATGTCTTGAAGAAAAAAGGAAACTGAAAAGAAATCACAGGAATATCTATCTACTTTTGGGGGGCACTTGTCTGTGAGAGTGTGTTGAAAAAGCATATCTAATGGCTTTTGTGGTGGGATAAAGCAAACAAGAGGTACAAATTAAAGACTGGCTTTTAAATGGCAGATTAGAAAAGTAAGAGATAAATGCAAACGAAGAGTCAAAGCAGCATAAAGCCAAGAGAGCAAGGATGTGTGGAAAGCCCAGGGCAGGATGGAAGAATGGATAAAAGACATGCTGGATCAGGGGTTTTCAGCTGTTACAGCAGCATCACTGAGGGCTGGATGAGATACAGGCTTCTGTCAGTAGTGGTTTAGGAGTTTTAGGTTTGCCTGAACCAGTCTGACATTTCCTCAGATTTGTTTATCAACTCTCTCTGAGGGCAGCTGGCCCCTGGCACTTTGCAGCTCTGAGGGGAGGAGCAAGAATTGATTCTTCATGATTGATGCTACTGTGCTTGAATGCAGTTACTAATTCCTCTTCACAGCTGCACCGCAAGCTTCCCCCACCCCTGAAGCCCAGCTGGAACACAGCCTGTCCATGCTTTATGAGGCTCTGCACCGTAACACCCCCAGTTTATGAGGGACACCTCAAAAATGTAATGTTCAGCTGTCTGCTTTTTCACCAAATGCCTGGAGGGGAATTGAGCATACAGGCAGTTATGCCAAGCAAACTATGCAGAATGGGGCAGAGAGATGACAATCATGTTGAAAACTAGGCATTAAAAATCCCTGATTCTAATGTCAAGAGTTTATCTCCACTGTTTCTATCAGGTCCAGACTTGGCCCCATGTTGAGATTTCTTCTCTGCTGCTCAGAACTTGGAATGTGGGCTATTTGTGTTAGCACTGTAATGATAATAATCTCACAGGTAACATTCTGAAAAGCTTCACAAGCTGAGAGAGTTGGGGCTGTTCAGCCTGGGGACACCTTATGGTACCTTTCAGTACATAAACGGTCTTACAAGAAGGCTGAAGAGGGACTTTTTACAGGACAAGACATTAAGCCTTGGTGTTAAGCTAAAAGAGGGTTTTGTTTAGAGTAAATATTAGGAACAAATGCTTTCTTGTGAGAATGGCAAGATGCTGACAAAGACCGTCCAGAGATCCACAGAGAAGCTGTGGATGCCCCACACCTGGAAGTGTTCAGTGCGAGGTTTGATGGGGCTGAGAGCAACCTGGTCCAGTGAAAGGTGTCTCTGCCCATGACAGGAGGGTTGAAATTAGATGATCTTTAATGGCCCCTCCAACCCAAGCCATTCTATGATTCTATGATTCACTGAATTAGCTGAGTGATATTCTTAAGCTAAACAAGCAACAGTGGTGTTCCAGCATGTCCCAGCTATCAAACTGTCTCCAGTTACATCTCTGCTGCTGTGATTGCTCAGAACTCAAGCCTTCTATCAAACATTAACTCCTTCATCATCCACAAGGTCCACATTTTGGGTTTCTCCATGGTTCAAATCTGGAACAAATCAACCACTTCAGCAAGTGGGAAGCATGAGTCCAGAAGGACCAGCTCAGGCTCAGAGGCTGCACGTTGGATTCAGTGAGCTCAAACTTCCATAAAGTAGCCATAAGTTACAGCTGGAGCAAAGTTGAGAGGGTCAGCTTAGCTGAAAAAAAAAGCAGTCCACTGAGTGGGATGTCAAGCTCCTGAACTCCAGATTGCTGCATTTCCCAGATAGTGGTACCTGACGTGAACAAGTTAAAGCTCACTCAGGTATTTCACCATTTCTGAGAATCACATGGATAGGAACAGCAAAGTTTTATTTTTTTAAAAAATGCAGACACGGTTACCCTCTAACTACACAGAGAAGGCAGCAAAGACATACTGCTCAGACAGCACTCAACAGAAATGTCTTCAAGGAGCAACCAAATGGTTTTAGAACAGTCATGACAGCATTTTCCAGTTCTGTTCCTGCTGTCCTGCTGGTAAGGAGCCTGCAGTTATTAAGCAGGCTAATTATAACATCTAAACAAGCTTTTTATTTCCCCCAATAAATCCAGACTAGGATTTAAAAAAATCTAGTAGACTCAAACAGCCCTTTTTTGCAAGGTGAAGTGAACAGTCTGCTGGCACACACACACATCTGATTGCCCTGGAGATCTGCTGCATGTGCACTGTGACTGCCATTTGTAAAGTTTAACACTGAATAAGGGCTATTATTCATTGAAAGAGGACCAAAATATACCAGCATTTCTATCAGCTTCACAGGACAATGGATCTGCAGAGCATAGGAAACTCATTAAATTTAAGGGAAAATATAAAAATAATAGGAAAACTCCTATATGTTCAACACATAAAAGAAGCAGGGAGAGCTTTCTCAAATTCTTCTTAGCAGCCTGCTGGCTGAAGGGTTTGTTACTAAAGGTTCTCTGTACCAGAAAGCAAAACTCTTTCTTAACTAAAAACATTTATCATTTAACTGAATAATTATCAAAAAGCAGTGAAGAAGTTATACTACAAATAACACCCAGAATGATAGCTGGATGCAAATACTATTGTTCATTTGCAAATCAAATACTTTAAAAAAAACCTTAATCTTCTTGCCTTGAGGACTCTTCAGAAGGATGTGGTCATATTTATAGTCATATAATTGCATAGTTTAATTGTATGAGTTTTCAATGATGTGTTTTTTCAATCAAACAAAATATTAGCGTATTGGTAGAGACATATCTCTATGCAGCTGCTACATGCAGTGAGAAATAATCGTCCTTGTGGTTTTGCTCTGTATTAATTTCTATTAGAAATGGCTTTTGGTATGGATTAAGGTTCTTTCTGTGGCAGGAATGAGCAGATGTGTTCATAACCTCTTGTCAGGAGGGAACAAACATATTGCGATTTGTGCCTGCTTACATGTGCAGGCACCATGGTCATTAACAAGTCTCACAAACACAGCAGGGGATTGCAAGCAACATCATTCTTGTCCAAAACTAGTCTGTAACTTGGTGACCAGCAGGAACAAGTCCCAGCAGTGTTTATCTTCAGAAGGAACAAAAATGCTTTACTTATGAGAAGCCTATGTACTGGGTCTGCCTGAGAGGTAATCAGATATATGCAGATTGGCAGTCAGATACACAGAGCATTAGGTAGTGCTCTGACAGCTCTGTTGTCAGCAGAGCAGCCTCTCTGCTTTGAATAGAAGTTGACACAGCTGATATCAGCCTTATTTTACAATAAAGGTTCTCCATTTACAATCTCTGAATTAATTTATGTTCATATTAAGGTAAGATGGAACTGGATATATTTAGAGAACCAGTCCAAGAGAAGCAGGCAAGAGAGCTGAATTATCTGTTCTTTTTTCCTAATACTTTAGAGTTTCAGTTCTAAATTTTATTTAAACTTCAACTTGTCCCTAAGAATAATTCTACTTGCATGCTATTTTTTTTCTCACCTGAAAGCTAGAAATACTGCAATAATCTTAAGAGTCCATTAAGTTTAGTGAGGTCAGGAGAGACTTTTTTGTCTATACATAACATGCATGGATTCTAAATCAACAGTACTCCATCCTTTCTGAACTCAAGCTCTTTTGCTCTTTTTCAGACATTCCCAAGTCATAATAAATTACACACACACACACAAGATTTTTAAAGGACCATCCCCTCTATTGCTGTATGCATTTCTTTATATTCAAACCTATTTTATCATGCCTTTATTCTGTACTGCCAGAACCCGGTGTTTCCATCATTAGGTTATAAACTGCATGGGAAAAGGCCATGATGAATCTTAAGACAACATCTCTCTAGTGAAGTGCACCATCAAAATCTAAAGACAAACACCAATATTAAAGTATAAACAAGGTTAGTATCATATCTTGTGCAGTTAGTTAAATATTTTGGGGAGTTGCAGCAAGACATTTCTGTTTGCTTTTCTTCTATTCTTCAAGTGTTAGGAAAGACTTCCTGAAAATACAGAATTTCTTTAAAATACAATAGTCACTGCCCTGGCAAAGAGTGAATGGTTTAATTCACCTGCATTTTTTCATTACCCATCTCCCATTATTTTTAAGCATCCTTCTTCACTGCAGTAAATAACGTGAAGCCAGGTGAGTTTATTCATTGTCTCTCCATTCATAGCTAACTGGCTCAGAAATACAGCCTCTTGCCAAGAATACCAGTAAGCACAGATTTATTTAATGTTACTCCCCTGTGAAGAGGGCCTTGCATCATCATTCAAAGTCCTGCTGCATTTAGCTCCCACTTCATCTGGGGCTGCATTTGGCCTGAGTCTCGTCTTGAACAGCACTATTTTAGTTACTTCCTTTTAAAAGGGAGAAATTCCTTGGCAGACAAGGAGGAAAAGGCTCAAGGAAACAGCTCAGTCTGGAGGTCAGGATATACCACACTGGATCAATATTGTACTTGGTGATTGTGGTGTGCAGACTTCTTTCTACTGATCTTCAAACAGCTCTGGCAGATTTGTTAATGACACCCTATGAAAGAAACTCCATACAAAGTAACTGGGCTGTTAAATTTGTAAAGATGGGAGGTTAGGCATCAAAGTGTGGAACATCATGGAAGAACCTGACCAGGAGCAGGATAGCTTGTATTCTTGTAGCAACTAGAAGAAGAAAAGTAAAAGAGCAATGTCTAACTAAACATTGTATCTTTAGAAGACAAACACATTTTTCGTTTCGGTGTTACTGTTAACACCTTAGGTTAGCAGAAATAAATATTTTTTACTGTTCACTGAAGACTTTCTTCATGGTTGTATTTGCATTAGGTCAGGAAAAAAAAACCCTGAACTTTCATTTTTGGCTTTACATCACTGGCACAAATCCAAATTCTGATATCAAACTACAACACTTGCAGAAAGTGCTTTAGATACACAGAATAGTAAGACAGAAACGTTAGTGGGAATTTCTTTAGTTCCTCTCAATAGAAACATTCTTTACTAATCTTGGGTTTAGAAAGTGCTTGAAGTTGGGTATGAGAGAGGTTGTTAGGGGTCTTTAGAAATTAATGTTGTTTTGGCAGCATCTGCACAATATTAAAGCATGTGGAATATTAAAAGTGTTTATATTTCATTATATGTCATTTTGACAAAACCAGTTTCACTAGCCATTGACTTTGATTCCCTATTCTCGTAGTCAAAAATTATATCACACTGCAGTAAAATATGCTTAGATATATCCTTTTTTTTTACATATCTGGAAAGAAAAATAGTAGACTCATGAAGCAAACAGTCTCTTCTTGTCTAAGACCTCCTGCTGTTGAACTGAGCAGATGGGTATAAATTTCCTGGAAAAAACATAACAAGGAGAAAAATCTCCATTGAGTTCAGAATGCCTTGCAGCGATGGCAAAGTATCTGTCTTTCCAGACACCGTGGTAATTCTCAGGGGCTCAGCTGGCAATCCAAAATGGAAACACAATTAATACTATCCAGGATCCTCACCACAGCTTGGAAAAACAAACTGTACACTAATGACATCACTAATGACTGCATCACTGGACCTAGTGAAGGTCACCTCGTTGTTTTTGAGCAAAGTTTTGACACATTTCTCACCTTCAGTAGCAACAGCTACTAATAAAGCTTCCTTCATAGCTAGAAATGAAGTGCAGATGACACCACATGTAGAGGATGAAGGAAATTTTGGGGTCACTCCTTGGGTGGGATCAGGGAATGGTATATAGGTGTCTCTTGGAGGATGGAGAAGGCAGGGAAGACCAGCTAGAGGAAGGCCTGGGTGTATCTCCTGCTTTCCACTCATGCCTGTGCGTGGATGCAGTGGAGGCAGGAGAGGTGGCACCGACGGCCCTTGCCACGGGCTGCACTGCCAGGTGCCAGGGGAAGGCTGGAGCGGAGCGCTGCAGCCCGGTCCGCCGCGGGGCTGCGGGCAGGAGCGCGGCTCCCGCTCTGCGCTGTGCAAGGGGCACCAGAACTACCGCCAGGACTCTTAAGTCCGCAATGTGAAACAGGGCCTGTTTAATTGTGAAGAAACATCTTTGGAAATGAAAATTCGATCGCACCCGCAANCCAGCGCTGCGGGCCGCGGGCAGCGCTCCCGCCGCAGCCCCGCCCGGCACCACTGCCCGGGCCGGGGGCGCTCCGCCTGCTCGGAGGAGCCGGCTCCCCTCTCTTCCTCCCGCCCTCCGTTCCTAGGAGCTGGCTCTCCCCCTGGAGGCCTCCGGCGGCATCGGCCGCGCTCCGCCGCTTATGTAACGCGGGGCCCGGCAGCGCCCGGGGCTCCGCGGGGCAGCCTGGCGGGGGGAGCGCCGCTCGAGTGCTGATACGGGGCTCAGGCACACCGAGCATTCCGGAAAGCACCCGTGGCGGCTCACACGTGTAGCTCCAGCGAACGGGAATAGCTGAGCCCTGTCCGTATGGTGCTTGGTGGACGTGGGGAATTCTGCAGCCAAGCTTGGAGCACGGTCTTCCCTCGCGTGGCTGAAGCCCTGCAGCCGGACACTGACGCCCAGGGCTGTGCCGGGACCAGCCCTTGAGGAGCTCCTGCATGTTCGTTCTGGAGGATCCTGCGAGAGACGAAGCAGTCCACGCAGCCTCCTGAAGTACACATGTGACTTCTGCAGGCCATCTGTACCATCCCAGGGATCTGCTAGTGCCCTAACGCGGATAACGCAGAGACACTGTACCCAGCCCCGACCAGACCCCCCGGAGAGAACAGATCCTCCCAAGGAATAGGTTTTAGCACCACCTCCATGGATCTGTCACAAGGACTCTGGAAAGACTGCTGAGCCAAGGAATTGTGTGGGATGGTAGTCAGGTGGTAAAACTGAGATTAGGATCAAGCACTGTTTTCCCAGATGGGGTGGGGAGGCAGTGTAGCAAACAAGGAGTCACTCCATGCAAACTCTTCTGTGTAAGTACCCCAAAGCACTGCAAATTCAAGTGTGTGCCTCGTGGCATAGCCCAACTTCAATCATAAGGGAGATACAGCCTGTCAGCCCCTCGCTCCTCTCACCACGGCAACAGCAACTTATCCAGCCGTATACATCCTATCCTCACAGCTTTGATCTCTGCTCAGCAGAGGAAGGAGGCTGGAGAGAAGCTGTGATAGGAGCTGTGAGGGTATAACACGGGCTGCAGTGCTACGAGGCAGCCCACGCGTCTTCGCGACGCCTGCGGCGCGCTGAGGCGCAGCCTGCGGCAGCTGCCAGTGCTCAGCAGCCCCGCACGGGCTGAGCCCCGCTCGGGCTGAGTCCCGCGGGTGCTGCGGACGTGCGCCTTCCCCCTCACCGGAGCGCGTGTATTAATTGCCCTCTTGGATGGCGATAACGATCGCTGCCGTGCTTGCGGTGCTGGAAACCAAACACCCGGCTGACAAGGTATCTGAAAAAAACCCAAATGCATAGCTTTGAAGAGTTGTGCTCGAGGCGATTTGTATGGGGCTTTCTAGCTCTTTCTATAACCTAAAGGGGGGGGGAAGGGGGGGCAAAGAATCATTACACCTCCGCTGTCCAGCCTCCAGCGCAGAAATAAACCCAACAGCCTGGCTTGCCTGACAAGCTATGAAGATTCAGATAATCCTGTCCAGTTTATTCTCCACCCAGGGGCAATTTGTTCTTTTTAACCCCCTAACAGCATTTTGCCAAGGCTGCCATCAGGGAAATTGTGACATGAGCTGTGCAAATATTTACTCAGGCATCCCCACGCTGCTTCCCAAAGAGGTTATTTCCCACCCCCCCCACTCCCCTGCCGGCACGAAACACAACCATGAGTTAATTTGGCGACCGCTGGTAACGCTGACATTCAGGTATTACAGAACGCATTTGTTTCCAAA
>VXBC01005964.1:459041-564245 GCA_013399945.1 Ploceus nigricollis | reverse complement strand
GGAGCCGCTCCTGGCCCGCCGAGAAACTGCCGGAACTCGCCGGGAGCCCGCCCGCCGCCCCGTTTGTCCCCTCTCCCCGCGGCAGCCGGCCCGCCGCCCCGTTTGTCCCCTCTCCCCGCGGCAGCCCACCGCCCTGCCCCGCTTCTCGCCCGCCAGGCCCGGGGTGCCGCTCCCGGCGCTGCCAGGCGGCCGCCGCCGTTTCGTGGGAGAGCCCGGGCCGCGGGAGCGTCCCTGGGCCCGCTGCAATAGCAGGAAATAAAGCTGCTGGAATGGGCACGTCCGGCCGAGCCAGGAAAGGCACCGGAGGAGAAATATGGGGCGAGTGGGCGAATGTCTGACATACAGCCTGATCTGTACCGGCTAGGAGTAAAAAAACCCTGTCGTAACAGAGGGTGGTTTTTTTCTGCAGAGGTTGGGTGTTCTTAGGAAGTTTAAGCAAGGCTGCTGCGGGGCAGAGGTGCTGCCCGGCGCCTCTGAGCATCACTTGTTGAGTGACGCCTTGCAGCGCTGAGCATGGACCCTAGAGAGGATTTCTAGGTAATTCTCTCACCTGGTGCCTGCAGATCAACTTTAACAGAGGTTATAGAGCTCAGAAGCTTCAGCTGACAGCTGAAAGGTGGAAGGCAGCCATGCTTTTGGACCCATCTAAGAGTACTGCTGGTGTCCAGTGCTAGTGCTGGGTATCGTCACTGATAACAGCACACATTAGCAAGAGGTCCATGATCACTTATGAATGGCCTGAACATTTTTTTAAAACTTCATGGCGGATAAAATTATTGCAGCCATATGCCTTTCAGAAAGCTATATTCAGGGCCCTGTCTTCATTCTGTACTGACATCTCTCTATATAGAATTCAGACTTGGATCAGCGGATGGGAAAGGGATGCAATGTGGGAACTCATAAACCTGGCTTGGCTTAACAAAATCTTGAAACAAAGAATGTTGCACTATGGAAATAAACCTCAAAGTCCACAGCAGCATCAGGGTCTGCAGTATCCCGGGCACTAGATGTGTAAATATGTGATTTCTGCCCAAAGATTTTTCCTTCAAAGTATCTTCTCACATTAACCCCCTGATAGTTTTTAATAAATGACGTCAGTGAAATTTGAAATAAACACTGAAAAATTATTGCTGACTCGTGAAACAAAGCTCCATGCAGCAGCTGGATAGTAGATACAGTCAACAGAACAACAGGGGGCAGGTCCATTTTCTCCATTGAATGATACTCATTACATGTATGTATATTTGAAGTATTGTGAAAATATTCAGTGAAGATTAAGTGTTTGAATCTACTAAGCACTTCATCTCAATTCTCTGCTCTGGAAATAACAAGAAAGTGTAAGTTGTATTTCTAGTCATCATGACAAAGATAGTCATGTTAAAATTACAGATGTATGTATTAATCGTACATTATTTGCTGTGTTATTTTAGGGACATGTCTCCTCTGAGATATGCTTGATACTAAGCCAGGTTCAGACTTTTCGGTCTTCAAAACTGTGATGACTGCCAGTGGCAGCTTTAAAGCTATTTCTAGATGGTGTGTGTGTGTGTCCTATCTGCACGTGTGTAATGCAGTGGAAGTTTAAGAGCACTACATTGTAGCAAACTACAGAACTACAGATTATTTGCTATTAAGATAATATTGTCATGATTAGTTGTCACACCCTGGAAAACAGAAAAATGCCATTGCCTTGCAAAGACCATGCAATTTTTTCCCCCATGCCACTTTTCATGCTCAGCCTGAGTTACCACATGCCCATCTATGAACTTGGAAAAGTCAATGAAATCCCTGCTAAAGACTATCATGCAAGTGCATCAATGCACAGAAGTCCAGCACATATTTAAACATTATTTTTAAAAAGCCCCAAACACTCAAAAATCCCAAAACCAAACCAAAAATATCATTTATGAAAACTTGTTACATGTTACCATACTGTTCTCTTAAACATCTGTTGTGTTCTTTTGCTACCTCACATCACTGCTAAGGCAGAACAGCCAGAAAAGATTTCAGAAAGGTTTTTTAAGTCCTGATGGGGATGGACCTTTCACCACTAGGGCAGGAGCTGCCAGACATTCCAGCTATAGTTCAAAGGGACCCTCTTTGAACAAGAACAATTGTACTGGGTTTATTATTTAAAACCTTGCATCCTTAAGACACACAGGCCTCAAGAACTAATGGGCATTCCATTCATTCAATTAACCTGGGAAAAAGAGACTACTGTGCACTGAAAAGAAAGCAATACAGACCACAGCTCCCTTAGGAGCTGAGGCTCAGAAAGACAGGATTGTACAAAACCTGTGTGAGAGCTGTCAGCACAGCTGAGGCAGTTGGCACTTACCTTCTCACTTCATCAGGGACTGACTCCTGGAGTCAAAGATGTTCATCTTCCCTCGAACACCAAAAGAAATGCTCCAGTTGTGATACTCAAAGAGAGCAAAACTGGAAGTGGCAGCACATACCAATGGGAGGAGTAGAGTGTTTTCTGTATTCTTCAGAGGGAGCATTAACAAAAAAAGCCCACAATTATAATTTAAAATAAATTCTTACTCCTCTTATAATCATCTTAAATGACTGAATGTAAAGGTTTGGAATACTCACTTTTTCTCTCTATTATTGTTTTGTTCTAGGCTCATTTACATGAATGAAACAAGATTGACTGGTTTTCATTCGGTCTTGGAAGACAGGCACCAAAACCCCATTGTAGTAATACTGAATCTTGATTAAATAGTTGTTTAGTCCAAAATGAGTGGCAAGGTCAGAGGTGTCTGAATTCAAGATAAGAGAGTGGGCCCAGTTCTCAAAGCGGAGGCAATTGTGCTTTAAAACTTTCATGCACTGGCACTTTGTTGCTATGTTCATATCACTTTAGGGAATATACAGATCACCTCTAAAAACCCTTCTGATTACTGTGGAAATAAGAATCAACAAATAAACCAATAAATCATTTGCATTCCTACCAGTACTCTTCTATTCCTCTACACTGCTAAGTTTTATCTCTCCCACCCCATCTTTCAAACACATTTTCAGAGCCAAACCAATATCTACTTGGCAGAATTTCTTTAAACACATATTCTTATTTCACCTCAATATTACTAAGTAGCTCATCTTTTTATAACTGAAGGCAATTCTTTGCATATGAAGTCTAAAAATGCTGTCTAACTTAAAGCTACCAGAATCTGTTATTGCAGTAATCACTCCCTCACTAAGTCTGTACATCAGTGCCTGAAGTGGGAAGCCCTCCCTTTCCTCAGTGCATTAGTATTGACAAAGCTAGTCCTTCAAATACATTTTTAATAACCTTTTTATATGGCGCAATATCACTGAAAGTTCACTGCATTTATTTTTGTCAGTTCAGAATGATGGGATTTTATATGAAAGGATTGAAAAGATTTTTCTGTTAGTGCTCTTCATTTTAAAGGCTCCAAAGCATTAATGCTGTGAACGTTAATATTTTAGCCTGATACATAATCTGCCTCTGCACATATTGCAGCTGGGCTAATGGGAGAAACCAGAAAAGTAGCTTTGTGGATCAGGAGCACAGCCAAATTGCAGGGATCTCCTCTATGGTCAATGATTTCCATTTGTTTTTTGATTTTTTTAATGTCACTATACCAGAACAGTGGCATAGGCTGCCTTTCATGTTATCAGAGACATCAAAGGGAGGTACTCAGGACCTGTCTCTTTACTGTTTTCCACCTTTTTCAGGCACTGACACTCCCACCTAATGAGTCCAACATGCTGCCAAAATAGCATCCCTCTGCACGAGTGGCGTGCTAGCCCTTATTGTGTGGGAGGTGCCAGCGTGCAGCTTTCCAGCTCGTGGAAGTTTTGAGCCTAGGTCTGGTCACACCTAACCACACAGCAGCCCTGCCTGTGCCGTGGAGCATGGACTGCTCCTGCTCCTGAGCTCGCCGTGGCTTGGGCAGCAGTGTGTGACAGTGCATTCTCCCAGGACATTGCACCCAGCTGCCTCTTTCCCACAGAAAGTGAGGTACCAAAGCAGAACGGTCCTGCTGGAGCCCTGCTGCAGATGTCTGACCAGTAAGTTTCCTGGCACTTCTAAATCTAAAGGGATGCGTTTACAGGATCAGCATGTGAGGCTCCAGAGATCTGCCCCAACCAGTTGCCTTCATTCCCCACCAAAGCAAGGGAAGAACCAGCTCTTAAGTGGTAAGTTGGGTGCTTGCATCTCTGTGTGCACTTACTGGGGCTGGCACTGACTGGGAATCTTCCTGGCAGTTGGAACAGATGAGCCAAAGAATAAAATGATCTGCCCTGCACACTGCTTACGAGTTTGATCCCTTGCTCCGGGGTGAGGTCCTTGGAAGAGGACATGCCTCTCCTTAAGTGAATCAACAGAGGATTTTGACATCATCCAGTGTCTTTCAAGAACATTAAATTAATTTTTTAGCTGTCACTCACAATTAATCTATTTATTCATGGAGGGGGGTAAAATTTATATTTTATATTACAAAATATTATAAAATTTATATTACACAGCTAAAAAGTTCACTCTGCAAAATCTGTTTTCTGAGGATAGAAGGAATTTCCTGAGAGCAGACCAAGACTGCTTCCTGCAAAAAGGGACTGGAACAGTCTCTTAGCTTCTCATTGCAATAAAAATAAGTATCTTTTGCATTTCCCTATATTTAATTTTTTCTGTATTCACTTCCATTATTGGTTTATCTTTCCATTGGGGGGTATGGTAGGAGGAAGGCTCAACAGAAAGTTCTGTTGTGTGTTTGAAATAATACTGTAGCAAATGAAAACACCAAAGCAAGCTTCTTTTGTTTTTGGTTTTTTTTTTTTTAATAGACAAGCTGATAGGAAATGAGTTTCCTATGGGACAGAGCCAAGAGGAGTGGAGTTCATATAAGATTTTCCACACCATTTCATAGCTATCCAGTTAAGAACAGGCATCAAGCTACGGCAGGGGTCACCAGGTAATTTTCCTTGACACACAGTGCATGCTTCTTATTCCATTAAACCATGTCAAAGTAATGCAGTGAATATTACACTGACTTGCCAAACTGCATTAACCACAGTGCTTTCTCTCCAAGACTTTAAAGTGATGCCTCTTGGAATAACAGCTGCATGAGGCTTTTGGGAAATATGACCAAGTATTTGGACCTTTGCAAAAGTTTGAATCCTTCAGCCATCTTGAAGCAGGAAATATGAAAAATATTCATACACACCCTAATATTAATATAAAATATCAGATAGTCAAAAGGGACAAGAACAGGTTCTTAAGTGAAATTCAGCATCTCACCAACAACAAGTAAGATTAAGGTTTCCTAAAAATGAAAAAAACATCATCATTTTGAGTATGATCTCAGACAATCCTGGGTGTATAATCAATGCAGGGATCTGTCTCATCTATACTTTAATTTTACACAGTGCAATGTTGTAAGGAGTAGAAACAACTCACTCTGACATTCCTATGTAAACAACATTGGGCATTATTGGAAGACCAGGAAAGTGTGACAGTCTCTTTCAGAGCCCCAAGAACAAAGGCCCATTTCAGTTTGTATGGAATTTCAATGTAGCCAGTATATTTCATGGCAAGCCATGTCCTAGCTACAAATTCCTCAGTTATTTTCACTATTTAGAGCACGGGAATTATCACATCTTCCATTCCTTCGTTTGATTTCAGCTGAATCCCTGGAAAGCTGTGTGTCACACTTCTCTACCTACATTTTATATTGACATCCTCCTGTGAAAAATGACAGGTGTGATGGGCAGATTTTGCTGGCTTGCACAAGACTTCTTTTTATATGTAATGAAAGTTTTTCTTGATTCCTATCTGCATTTCTTTTATGTGGCTAATTTAGAACCCTGGGGCTGTTCTAGTTGAAATCTAGGAGCTCTATATCCCAGTAACAGACTCTGTACCAATACCACCATATTGTCCTGCTAAAACACCTCTGTTTTAGGTGGGAAAAGAATTCAAGGGTTCGCTTGGGCCAGTTGTTGAAACTTCAAGCAGTGTCCTGCTCCTGCTTTCTTACTGTCAATAGCAGCATCTATTGTATTGCCAGCAGCATTAAAACTGCAGTATCTTCTGCATCAACTCATTTCAGACAAGCTGTGAGAGTGATGACCATCATCTCCAAGTCAAGCTGCATCTGAACCTCAACCTGACTCTCAACACTTCTGCAGCCTGTGACCAGGAACCCCAGTCCTATATTCAAAAGTCACTGAAAGAATCAAGCAGGACCAAGCAGTAAAATCGCAGCCCAACTTCAGTGAAATCTGCAGAAGGAAATATTTTTTCTTTCTGTTCTTAGAAATGAGACACATGGTACAGCATTTCCTTAATTACAATGAAGAGCTTGTGAACTTCAGTAGTTTTCCAGCTGGAATTTTGTCCCACAAAAATCACAGTACTGAGTATCTGGTAATGATAGTGAAAAAGAAAGGCTCCAACAAGAAATTAATTTATATGGAAAGATCTGGGCTTTTAATTAAACAAAAAAGAAAGTCATTTGCAAGTAGCTAGTCCAGCTTCTAAAGTAGATCGATTTAATTTTCAAAATCTGGGTGGAGAGTTGCTTTTAAAATTGACACCTGCACATGCCAGTATAATTTTCTTTTTGTTCATGTAATTTTTAAAACATGTTCTCATTATACCATTTTCCTGCTTTATATCACACTGGTACTACTGAACCTTGAAATGTTATTCTCTGGGGACCCTTAGCAGTGATATGCTGGTTCTTTTTATATATTACATTATTACTGTTATTTATTTACACAAATGACACAAAAAACTCTTCATTAATATCACAATTACTCCATTCTCTGGAAGAAAAGAATACCTGACAGAAGTCATCATCACAGCTCCTGGCAGTTTCTTGGTTGTGACTTATTAAGGACTATTCTGTCAAAAAGCCAAGTTCTTTTCTTTGAAAGAAAGCCCAAAGAATTAATTTAAAATTACAGAATAAAGTGGCTTGGAGGAGCTAACAAGCATAGTACAGTAAATAAAATCAGTCTGTTTTAAATATAGTAAATACCACTGGCTGAAAGTCGTATTTTAGAATTTATTATAAGAAACATTTATTATAAGAAACTACTTAGATAATGAAAGTAAATCTAAAAATCTAATATAATTTTCATCATTTATGCAGTTTGTTTGCTTTTTACATTTAATTCTGCTTGGATAATGAAAACAGTCTGCTTTTTTTCCTTGGCAGTATCATATTTCTGATTGTCAGACACTTGCCAAGGCTGCAGTGATTGGGTTTTGGACACCTCAGGGGAAATGGTGAAATCCTGTTTTCAGCGAAGGGGTGAGCAGGGGAATTCTAGAGAACACATGTGTGTAATTTGGTCAGATCAGAGCCTGCCCACACGAGTGACAGGCAGCAAAGAGCACATACCAGGCTATGCTGCAGAGGTCTGGGTCACACAGTGAATCTTCAAAAGTCAGTGCAAGTGCCACCAGAAAGTGCTCCTATGAACCATTCCCTTTCCACACTCAACAGCCAGGAGCAGCACTTGGGTTTGGTTTGGTTCCAGGAGCACCTGGGCTTTACTCAGGTTCCAGACTCACACTGGACACAGGGAGCTGAACTGCCACTTCGGGTCCCAGCAAGGGAAGTTCAGTTGGTTCATTTCAGGGACAGGGTCTGCCTTGTTTAACACCATAAGTGAAGTCACATCTGAAGAATGAGAAAGGACTCCACAGCTGTAAGAAGTTTTTTCAAAAGTGTTTTAAGACCTAGCTCCAAACAGCAGGATGGGGGCCACTGTCAGAATTGAGAGGTCTGTATACCTGTGACAATTTGGGCAGTAGTTCTTGGAGTAGTTAAGTGCCTGCCTCTCATTTTCACAGTTTCTGTTAACTGGAGTAAAGTTCAATCCGAAGAAATCTGTCCTTCAGTGAAACAGAGCTACAGACATTATCTCACTAATGGGCTGATGCTGGATGCAACATCCCTGAGTCTCAGGAAGGTCTGGATTTGATTCTCTGGTTTCAGTACAGTCTCATTTTTGAACTGTAAGTCCCTGATATCTTCCAGTGAGATAAAAATCCAACTCAGTAGAACTCATTTTCAGGTCCTACAGTTGTTGAGGTCAGGGATATGAGAGATTGCACCTAAGATGATCCTTGAGTTTATGATTCTTTCCCTTGAAATTACTTAAGACTGTAGCAGGGGGATTTTATTATGGCTTAATATTAAACATCCTCATTTAGCTAATGCTATTAGAAGAACCTGATTTCTTGCAAATTCTTATACACTAGGGGGTGCAAACATCCTTTTAATGAGTCCAGAAATAAATGGTCTCATCAATTCCAGCAAAGAAAGTGTCTGGTCCTGTACTAAAACTCATGTGGAAAATATCTAATGTTTTAAGTCACATTTGGCTCATACAAATGAATAAATAAAAGCACTGCTTTCAGCAACAGCTTTTTAATGTTTTCTGGGTTTATATATGGAACAGAGAAGATGCTAACGTAGGAGTTACATAACAGGAGAATTCAGCTCCAGCCTGCTTTGCATGCCATTGCCAGCAGCTTTCTCATGTCCTGTGGTGACTCAGACACTGCCGTAAGCTTCACAGAGGGACGGTCTCAACTTTTTACCCCACATTTTCATATCATTATGTGACAAGTTAGTTTTCTGACTCAGGCACTGGCTGAAGTCTGTCTTTCAAAGCACTTATTCTTCTATTGTTACACCAAGATCTGTCTCTTGCAAGTCATGGTGTGAGGCACGGTGGGCAATGTTGTTTCACCTGCATGGAACAAAGTTCTGATTTTCTCAGCTTGCACCAACAGAGCATTTAAGCTTTTACTTAACAGGAAACAGTGGTGGTTCTGATGGATGTGATGGGATTGCTGACAGGCATAAGTGTTAATCACATGTTTATGTACCAGTAAAAGCAATGGAGCAGTGTTGAGTACCAGTACAGATTTCCAGCTCCAGCATCAGTCAGTCTTCAGTCCCTCTGCTTATGCATCATTACTTACTCATGCATCTTTACTTTCACACAGGGAACAAAGCATCTGAGGAGGTATCATCCTCTCATAATAATGCATTCTCCTTTTAGGTCACAGAAATAATTCTGCAGCTGCAAAGCAGTGCTTATGAATGCAGGAGCCTCTTGTGAAACATTTCTTCTTTTGCTTTTATTCATTTGCCCATTCCTTATCTCAGTAAGGCATGATCAGAACCCCCAAAGTCCCTTCTCCTAAATGATGTACAGAAATTACTAAAATCTGAAGTCATAAATTAAGCCTGGAAAAAAATCCCATGTTTTTATGCATGTCTGTTTTGCCTAGATTCTGTTTTTCCAAATGTATAGGGGGTTTGCAGATGTCTTTGCATCTCAGACACAAATGCCATCTTGTGATTGATGGAACCATATCTAAATACCTCAGACTCTGTCTTACCACTTGATACCATTCACACCATCAGCTTTTATTTCTGCAGAGTAATATTTCATATTACCTTATTTTTACTGTGTTGCCTTCATCACTGCATCAAAACAAAACAAGAGGATTAAAGCAGGTCAATGCATTATGGTTAAATATTTTTTTCTAAGGGAGAGCAGACCATTCCAAACACCATTAAGACAGAATCCTGATTGAATCTGAAGCAGCCAGATTAAATGCATGTTAATAGAGAAGGACAATTATTGTTGACTTCCTAATGCAAACAAGAACTTCAGACACTGATTTCTATCAGCCCATTAGAGCTGGCTGAATTTTACACACTGTTTTAACAGTTGCTTAGCAATGGCAAATAAGCTGTTCTGTCTCTTATCACTAGCGGTATAGTTAGAACAATACCTATTATTGAACTGAATAGGTATGAAATTAGTTTATACTGTTCCTCCTTTTGAGATGGCACTTGGCAGCAAAGTGAATTGTTTAGGCTGCAGGCAGAAGCAGCAATTTTTTTCCTGGAGCTAAAATGGAGATAAAATGAAACTGAGGCTTTGTGATGGCTGTTTATCTGAAGGCATCATCCAAAAAACTCTGCTTGTGTATGTTTGTGTGCGCAGGAAGGAAGAGGTTTTCCTTCAGATATCTTTTTTGAGTGAATTTCCAGGGTTGTGACAACACTAATGACTAGAGCCTGTTGAAAAAGCAAATACATCAATACTACACTGCAATATAATTTCCTCCCTTGTTCCTCCATGGGCATCTCTGATGAAGTTCCTCAGCTCTGATCTGGGGCAACACACTGGAGGTAAAGCTACCAAAGCCAAGATCCAGAAGGATCAAGTGCTTTAGGCACTTGTCATTTACTATTGCCACTCCTGTCTTTTAAGTGTGCACCTTCCACAGTGGAGTCCCTGCAGCTGCAAAATTCAACATCTGCAGCAACATTCACACCTTGCATGCAGAGTTCATGGTCACCACAATAGGGAAGGCTTAGCAGAATAGTATGGCTCAGTTCTGGTGCTGCAAGGTCTCAATTATATCTTTCTAGTTAGGATTTATACTCACATCTCCTACCTCCCACAGGAATACCCCAATAACATAGGCTGTAGTCTACTTTGAGGTAGATGCTTTACAAGACAAACTCTTAGATAAGGGCTGTGCCTCCAAGCAAAAATTTCCAATTTTAGGCCAGCTTGTTATCCTCCAGGTCTGATGCAATGAAGTATGAATTATTTTAAGTGCCTTGAGTAATTTCAACAGGAAAATTGAAGAATGCTTCTACTTTGCCATAGACTAGTTTCGTAGCTGGTGCTTTGGGGCAGCAAAAGTTTTGGGTTTGAATATTTCTGTCTGAGGAAATAATTTAACTTTTGGATTCCCTGACAGAGATAACCACTGCTGCAGAGAGAACCACTACTGCAGAGAGAACATGCTACTGCTTACTCCTTCTGAAGCTGCATTTCATAGAAAACAGCAGCAGCTGGTGTTGAACCCACATAGCTGGTCCCTACAGTGGTTCCCAGGTCACTTACCAGGTTTAATCAGGACAGGCTAACAAAAGAATCCCTGTTTCTAAAACCTGAGTGTAACACAGTGTAAACCCCATGTTTGTGATCTTCTGTACCCAGGTTCTGAAGCTTTTCAGTACTGAAGCACTTCTGTGCACCAGCAGAGGTAGGAATTAGGTACCTTTGAGATGCCGTGCATAGGGTGGAGCAACACACTTTGGGCTCCTGGCACCCCACTGGCAGCACTGCAAGGAGACAAGAGGCAAAGTGATTGTTGGATGCAAATGTACACAGGATGACAGGGCATGTACCAACTGAATTTAAAGAGCAGCTGAATACAGGTTTTGAATTTGGAGCAGCCTCTTGATATCATCTAGTCCAACCCCTCTGCTCAAGCAAGGTCATCTGGAACCAGTTGCCCAGGACCGTGTCCAGCTGGGTTTCAAAGATCTCCATAAATGGAGTTTCATGACCTCTCTGGGCAACCTTTGCCACTGTTTGACCACCCTTATAATGAAAAAAAAAAAAAACGTCCTGTGTTCCATTTGAATTTGATGTGGCTTAACTTGTGCCCATGGTCTCCTGTCACTGAGCACTGCTGAGAAGAGTCTGGTTCCCATGTCTTCATTCCTTCCCATCAGGTGCTTATGTGCACTGGTAAGATCACAGAATCACAGAAAGGGTCAGGTTGAAGGGATCACAGTGGGTCATCTGGTTTGGCCTCCCTGCTCAAGCAGGGTTACCCTGGAGCACATTGCACAGGATTGTTTCCAAATGGATTCCCCCTGAGCCTCTCTTTTAACAGTTCTAGCTGTCCCAGCCTTCCTTCATGTGGAAGGTGCTTCAATCCCTGAATCATCTTTATGGCCATTGGCTGGGCTCACAGTAAGTCCATGTCTGTCGTGTACACAGGAGCCCAAAACTGGGCACAATTCTGAACGCATCATGCAGGCAAATCTAGTTCCTCTCCAGATCTGAACCTTCACACTCATTTACTTTTTCAGTCCTCAGTCCCTTGGTACAGCTTCCAGCAAGTGCACAAAATGCAGCTTTTGCACACCTTTCCATCAGAAGTATGTGAAGCTATCAGGTTCATTATGCCAACAAGCATTCACAATCTGATTCCTGCAATGCAAATCAATCTCATGTTCTGTGAAAGAAGCTTTGTTACCAACCTCACTAACTTCTGAAAGGTGCCAAATGCTCCCTATTTTATTAATAATCCATGTAAATTTCCTGTGTACTTCATGGGGGAAAACCCATATTAATTTCTTGCTGGAGCTAGTGGGTTCTTATAATGCCTACAGTATTAATCAGTCATTTACACTGATTCAAATTAGTCCAGTTAATATTTTTACTAATAATTTGATTGCTATAACCAGACACAGCAAAAGCAGGTTAACCTGAGCTTAAAGATGGAGTTAGAGATGAAAGGTTTGTTCACTCATTCTTACCTGAATTCCTGTCCTGCAGGAGTGAATCAAGGTCAGTACATGGACACATTCCAGAGTTAGTGGAATCTACAAAAGAGATACTTGTACCATTTTTACTATCTCTTCTGCAAGAGCCCGGTAGAGAAATACTAGACATAGCATTTATTTAAAAGAAAAAAAAAAAGGGGAATTGTAGGTACAGTTTGTGGTACTTGGGAGTGGGGCTGCAGCGAGCCTCATCCCCAGTGAGAAGCTGTGAAAAGCAGGTGAGCAGCATTGACAGCAATGAGCCATGGAGTGCCCAGGTGCACTGACCAATCCCAAAGGGAACAGAGGGCACACAGGTGCAATGCATGAACATGAGGGGTATAAAAGGTTGGGCTGAAGCACAAGAAGGGCAGATGCTTGCAGCCTTCTTCTGCTATGGTATGGTGTTACTCTGTATGGGTTGAAATATGTACTTCTGAAATTGTGTGGTGATTTTCTGTGTATTGTGGCTGTCTCAACTGCAACAGATGCTATGACAGCAAAATTTCCTATTAAAGGTATAAAGGACTCCTCATGGGAGGGCCTCAGCCAGGGGCAGGCTGAAAAATGGCTTGGTCTGCCAAGCCACTGAGCAGCCAGGAACCAGAGGGAGCAGTCCAGTGGCAGAGTCATCTCCCCACTTCTCCTGGTGTTGAAGGGAGTCTGAAAGCAGGAGAGCCTGTTTGGAGTATGTGGGGGAGGCCCCATGGACCTGGAATATCAGTGAGGTTGCCAGTCAATGTGAAAGCTGAGCTGGCCAGAAATGAGCTGTGGACTTTCTTGCTAGGGCAAGAAAGGAGGGAGCACCTGCCAGCCAGGCTTCTTGAAACAATGGTGACATAAGCATTTCCACCTCAGCTTGATGCACAAACCCTTGGCTGACCCCTGCACAGTTTAAGTGGTGTTAATGTGATTTCCTAACTTCTATGGTGTAGGCTTGCACAACCTGGAGTTGGGAAAATGCTGAGAACTGAAATGATCAGGAGAACGGTCACCAAAATATTTTTTTTAAATGCTATAGGATTGTAGGCAAACAAGATTGTCCCAATCACATTTAAATCAGTAACAAATTTTTTAGATTATGTGTTTGGGTTTTTTTTTTTGTGTGTTATTCTGTTTTGAAATAATGCCACTGCAGGAATCCCAGTGTACCACAGAATTTGCCATGGTGCATTGCAGAGGCCAGTTGGGGATAGACCAGGTCTGATCATGGTTATAAATATAATTAAAAAACAAAAAAAAAAAAAAGCCCGGGCATTCCCAGCAGTCTGGTATTCATGAGAAACTCTATCAGAACAAATCTGTGGAACAAGATAAAAAGGCATTGCATATTTGAGTTCAGGTGTGCACAAGGCTGTAAATTACACTTCTCTGGTTCTACCATCATGACTGCAGCATAAAGAGACACTTGGGCAGACACAGTCCTTGCTGCACAGTAGTTACAGGCTACACTTTGGAAATACTGGAATGACAGAACTGGTATGTGAACCTTATAGGAAGCCATCATTTGTGATTGCCTGAAAACAGCTCTCAGACAGGCCAGAGTCTAGCTGGTATGAAAGTGCTGCAGAGAGATCCCAGTTTTGTCTCATGAGAAAGCCTGTGTGTGCCATAAAATGAGGTGTGGGCTTCCCAGTAGAGTGCTGGGACAGATGGTATTTGTGATGGATTCAATAAAGACATGATATTTCAGGATCTTTGAGCATGACCACAACTAAACACTGGAGCTTTGACCCATCACATAATCTTGCATGTGAATAGTGCCAGGTCTCCCACCTAAGGCTACAAATAAATCTGTCCCTAAATGCCAACAGGTGGTTCAACTCTACCTCTCGCCTTCTGTTGTGTAAAACCTTCACCAGAACTGTAATCTCACTAATACTTTTGAGGCTTGCAAATTAGATTATGGCTTTAAAGCATCAGGCTTCCTGGTATCTCTCTCAAATCCTGCACCATCTCTGTTGTTGTTTCACATCCCTGAAGAGATTAACAGAATTTCCAAGGCTTCAAATATGGATATTTCTTTCCAGAACCGTCTAACACGAACAATGCTGCTTTCATTGAAATAATTCTACCCACATCACTCTGTTTTTAAAGCCATGACAATTGTTGTCATACCACAACCATCTAATGGCAGGAGCTGGAGGTCTGGGCCTAATAGCTGTCATCTGCTGCCACCCAACAGAAGATTTCAATGAGGTCCTGTCACTTACAGCAGCCAAGTTTCTGGCATGCAGAAATTGTGTCTCAGATCCAGAGTAGAATCCTATTCACATATACTCAATATAGGAAATAGAATTTAAAACCAAACAAAAAAAAAACCTAGCATGGAATCCTGCCCAAGCTGAAGTCAATTTTGCACTCCATTTTCCTGGACTGAGGTTTCACCCTGAGGATTTTGCTGCCTACTCTCTAAAAATGTTTCACATTTTATAATAGCTTTTCATTAATTTTTTAAATATTACTTTCTTTTTCGTGAGCCTTAAACAAAACTTTCTGAAGGAGGAGGAGGATTTGCATCACTCACCAGCACAGAGTGAATAGAAATCTCATGTAACTTTCAACAGAGAATGAGCTGCAAGGGTTTGCAATATTTTTGCCATGGTGTAGCTCTAGCCTGCATCTCCTGCATTATGCTGCCGTTGGCTGGTGGAATTTGAGGTTAAAAAAAAAAAAAAAAAACAACAAACCAGGAGAAAAAGCTGTCTATATGCAAACTACTGTCACTCCACTAACAGATCTTTTTCTCCTTTAATGTGTTATGTATAGATTGTTCAGGTGTTAATTAAAACAGCAGCATGAGCTTCCAGTAAGTTTTATGGGGATTTTTAAAAAAGATGAGGTTGTCTCTTTGCATCTATTCTGTTGTTACCATGCATTGTTAGCAGGAGGGGTTTTTTCTTACCGCATTGCAAGAGAAATATTGCATACAACTTTGGAGTTTGAGTTCTTATCAGAAGGCAAAACTAAACATCAAAATTTCTTAACAACTAATCATATATACAATGATTACAAGCTATAATACTCTTTCCCATCCTCTGATATCTAAGCTTGGCCTTATCCAACTTCCCCATCAATCACTGCACACTACTCTTTGGTATCATGTCATCATATTTCCATAATCATTAATCATGTTACCCAATAAATCCTTGGGCAATTATTTAAGCTGCTCTCTTAACAGCTGTCCACTTCGCATATTGCCACCTTGGCTGCTCATTTACCAGCATGCCTTTGATCTGGGAACTGTTCAATCAGATCAATAACATGCAAGGAAAATGCAAATGGTTTGAAACAAGAGAAATTCTTTCATGTGGAATATTCACATTTGAAACAAGCCTTTCAACTCTGCAGCTGAAGCTTTTCTTTATAGTGATAAAGTTCTTTATAACGATTTAACAAATTACAGCTAGGTAATGGCAAAGCATATTGCATTTAGCAGCAGAGCAAGTGGTAGGTGTGAGGAGTTGCTGGGAGCTCCCAGTCACACATGCACTGGCAAGCCCCCCTCCTTCCCAGTAACCCAGGAGATGAGATGCCAGACTCTTCCCGGTAGGAGACAGATGAGGTGAGAGACAAAGGCCATTTGCACACTCAGGTCTGTAGGAGACTGCCTTGTTTATCCCTCTGCCTTTCCAGTGGTCTCAGACTTGCCTTCTCCCATCCCTTTATGGGTTCTGGTCCTCCCTACATACTCTTTCCCATCCAGCTCTCCTGCTCTCTTTCCCACCCTTTCTAGATCTCCTGTGCATTATTATGATGGGGCTACTAACTTTGGGGGATCATTTTGTTGGTCAGGCTTTGATTATAAGTTTTCTCATGTCTGAGAAGACCTCTTTGGCTTCAGGCAGATGTACAGCTTCCATCTGTCTGTCAAGAAGATTCATGAGGAACAGGCAAGATTACTAAGTACAGTTTACTATCTGCAATGACTAAATGCCAAATGCAGATATAAATTGTAGTGCACTTGGAAAGCTGATTAATTAAAAAACCTAACGCCACTGACAAATGTTCAAGTTTCAAATGTTTCTTTATCAGCATCATCTGACTCTTCCTAGACTGAGAACAGATTATCTCAAGTAATTTTCAGTCTTCTCTAGTGAAGCTTTCTTAAGCATTTTATTATTTTGAAACAAATCTTTTTCTGCAGCCCTGTTTTCAAATGGTACCCACTGTTAGTCTCAACTTAGCATAGTGGTGTATAAATTTCCCCTCTAAAAAAGACAAAAAAGGGACGAAAAAAAAGTGATATACATCTTCAGGAATTATTATATTGCATGCTTTGTTTGTTGTAGTGAGGGCTGGTGATAAATGATGCCACGTGGCTGTGTAGTTCATCATTTTACGACAAACCTGCACTGCTCCCATTTGCACTGCAATCCCACCTCCAGGCCCCCACTCAAATGCTGCACACATCTATTGAGTGACAGGCCATTCTTCAAAGACCTTATGAGCTAGAGACAAGAGATTCCTACTGAACAGAGAGGTCCCCCTTCTTCAAACAGATAAACAGCAGATTTTGTTTGCATGACACTTGTAGCCACAGATAGGCTGGGGGAGCAGAAGGAGGACAATTTCGATAATGCCCTAGGTAGAGGACGAATAAAGAAGTCTACCTTCATGAGACACAGGAAGGATACAGTGGAGACCACTGGAAGAATCTGGAAATAGGCAAAAGCAGTTTTCCTGTGGTATATGTGGAAAACAGATTTCGGTGGCACAGCAGTAAGGCTTTGCTGGCCTTCATTCAGGATAACTTTTTTGCCTCTTGTCTCTCTTTATCACTTTATCAATAATTTAATCCCCAAGTTCCTGATGATAAATATGTGATATGTGTAGAGGGATGCAGGAGGGAATATACAATGTATGAGCAGGTGTTGGAGTAGAACTCATTCTTTTAAAATAAATTGTTACTAGGTTATGACAACAACTGTTATGAAAATATGTATCTGCATAACATCTGCATTGACCAGTTAACATAAGGATGTTGTAATACTTATTCTTAATTTCAACACTTTATTTGGAAAGGTGGGTCGAATCTGATGCAATTTGGTACTTTCCTCCTGACAAGGTACATCATAACCTACTCTAGAAAGAATGAAGAATTTGGAAGGCTGTCTAAGTTGTTTTGTTTAATTTATACATCCAGTGAAAATCTAGGCCACCTGCCATTCACAGCAATGTGAACACTGTCATTCAGTTAAAAATGGGTAATACAATCTGCAGACAGAATGTTATGGAATGGTTAAGCAAGTGACAGAGACAAATAGGTGAGCTGAAAATTGAGTCATGTAACTGGACAGTCCTTTGGGGGTTATGTTTCAGATTTTCTGTTACTCACAACTTGAAGTACCGCTCTGTGCTGAGAAAACCATTCTTATTGCAAGCTTTTGCTCTTATGACATGCACAAGAAATCTGTAGGCATAAGAAGGTGCATAGACTACAACAGCAGGTCATGTTATGAGCCAGCATAATAAATGGAATAGTTCCTTTGGCTTTGGCAGCTTCCAGGAAGCTTCTATAACTTCGTGTGAGCAATGAGATTTTCCACTGCTAAGACACTCTCCATTGCCTGTTTGTGAACAGTGCTGGGTACAGCCAAGTTATGAGATCCAATAACAAATGATAATGCAGAATGTTGGAGTAAGAAGCTGGCTGTCAACAACAACTGGGAAGTCATTTAGGTATTTAAACATGTCTGGTGCCACTTTAAAATCCTTTAGGATTTCACAAGATAATGATCAATATTACTCAGGTGATCTGTATCCTTTTGGAAAGGATGCAAAGGAAGGAAGGAATGGTCTCAGCTCATTTAACTACAGCAGCACTGAATAGCTGCTACTGGAAACCCAAACCCCACTGCTGATCTCTCATGCAAAAGAAAGAAGAGTATTCCTGAGTGCTCAGAAGCAGCAAAAGCAAACAGGAGTGGTGGAAATTATATGTAGAAGAAATATTTAAGTTGAAAAAATGAAGATTGGGAGTAGGAGGAAATAAGAGAGCTGGCTTGGGGGAGGAAGGAATAGCATGAGGCAGATGTTCCCTTTCTGGTATGTGTCATACTACCACTACAAAATCTGCTCCAGAGAGGAACACAGCCTGGCACTGACAGGGAGCTGGTTGCACTGTTGCTGCTGATAGCAGAGGTTAGCAAATCAAGGGTGGTGAGGGGCACAGTATAAGGAAATGAAGCAGCAGTGGGGAATGAGACATGGCTGGAGAATGAGAAATAAGAGGCTTAAGTCCATCCCATTTTGTACAGACTGCAGTGGGAGCATGGTGTTTTCTGATGATATAAGCCACTCCTCAAGTCTGGCCTGATGGACACCAGCCCACGCACCTGAGGAAAAACCCCAGGCTGACCTTCCTGCTGTGTTTGTTCCTACAATTCCTATTCCTTGTATCCATTCTCTTCATTACTTTCCAGGCAGGTGACAGCAAAATGAAGGTGGATGACACTTTTTGAAATAGTTTTTAAACCAAGATCTCCTCCTTTAATTGTATTGGTTGTAAGGATTGGAATTTATGTATGAATTTAGACAGAGATGCTCCAATACCATACTACAAGACCTCAGTGATTAGTGCAAATGGCTTAAAGACTCACTGAGAAGGAAGGCAACCAAACATGCTAATAACAGCAAGCATCAAACACCACAAAATATTACCTGAGACTTATACCAGAATTCCAGCTGTATCATCACTAAGGTCTTTAAAGGCTACTACAGTATCCAAAATGCCTTAAAAATATTTTGACTTTGTTTTTCTTAAAATTAGTGAATCTCTTGTACTGCTGTCTATGAGTGAGAAATTGTAAGCCAGTTCGATCAGGGTGATCAGATACAATAATTAAGAATTTTACCACAGTATGTCAGAGATTAAGAAATGAGAGTGAGATCCTGATCCTAGTGAAACCAATATTCTCAGCTCTTCACTCTCTAAATTTTGTATCATCTGGATAGATGATTTTTAATATGACTGCATAAATCATGCAACTGGACTGGTGTCACAGCAAAAAGTATTTCTATTAATAGCTGTTTCAAGAGTATGCCACAAGTAAGTGTTCCAAAGGACACACACAATTGTTCTGCAATAGAGAAGCTATTATAATGACCTGTTTTCTATTAAGCAATTGTAGAATATTTTAACCCCTTTCTGTTTGTTTGTTTTGCACGTAATTTTTCCCCAAACTTATTCAAAACAAATCCCAGGACTTCAGCAATGTACAGTTAATTGCTGTGACTGAGTTTTTAACCTGGTGAGAAGCTTTCAAAGAGCTGGTCTCTACCAGTGAGCCCAGTAGGATGAGCATCCCTGTTGATACTCTGCCCTCTGGGATGATACAGGATAGCACTTGTACTCCAGATTTTTATCAGTGGCTCATCCTCTTAAGTTCTTCTGAGGTGTGGCTCACCCAGATGCTCACTTCCTACTTGTTGTTCTCAGTTGTCTGCAATAAAATGAGTTTATTTTTTAAAAACTGTCTTTCACTGTGGGATATTAATGTCTCTTCTTCTGGCACTGCTGGTTCTAAGCAATAAACAAAAGCTACCACCCAAAACAAGAGTAACGAGTAGCAGGGAAGTGAAAGGGCGTAGCTATGAGAAACTAGCCAGAATAAATCCTTCTGGAGATGTCCTAATAACAGTTACACCTCACTCCCACCAGGAAAAAACTAAGGTGGGCAGCAACGTGGGCACCCTTAGGGCTGGAATGCAAGCAGACAGAAAAGCTGCAGTGTAAATGCAGACCAACTGACAAGACATAAACTGCTTTAGAAATAAATTCCAGCAGTGAAAGCCTACCAGCAGGGAAAGATAATTTGTAAAGGTTAGTTAGAACAAAACCAGAGTAAACACTGTGTGTATTCCCCTGGTTTTCTGAGACAGAAGAGGTTTTCCTCAGGCCCCCAACTCCTCCTGTGGGAAACACGGGCAATATATTTCAGAAGTCCTGTCTAAACACATGTAGTGAAGGATGTAGAAAGTAATACCATAATATATTGAGTCAAATATGGGTCATAACAGAGAAGTTAAATCATCTTCCTCAAAAACAGGGAAGTTTAATCATCTTCCTCAGCAACAATATACATAAATAAGCAAATGAAGGGGATCTTGGAGAGATCACACATGCTAAGAACTGCAAAAACAAGCTGGTTTCTTTAACTTAACTAGCTGGGCAATGGATGGGGCTCTACTTCTATGGTTTTGCTTCATATTCTGCTACCAATTCTTAGGGAATTAGAAATCCTCTTCTTCACAGGACATCTCTTTTGGAAAAGAGTTTCCCTTCGTCCCCACCTCAGTTTCTGCATATCCAGGGACAAGGCCTCCCCACATTTACCTGCTGTGAATGGGTTTTGTTACACAGGAGTCTGCCAGCTTTGTCTCTTTGGACAGTCCCATCCCACCTTCCTGCAGTTCTGCATGGAAAGAGATGGGGTGGGATTGCATCAGGATACCTTTTATCCCCTAGTAACCCAAACTGTCCTGCTTATAGACCCTCTCTTCTGTGGAATAAAAGTAATTTCATTGAGGGTGGTTTAAGAGGATTTGGGAAACTGGGAAATTAAAAAATCAAGAAATACTCAGGGGAAAGCATCTGAGCTGGAGCAGTGCAGAGAGGTGGTGGCTGGCACAGGGACAGTTAGGACACCTGCCATACAGGATACCCATCTTCAGCCAGAATCCAGTGCAGTCTCCCCATGGAGCACTCAGCGTTAGAGAAAGAGACGAAGGCTGCCTTTTCCACACATGGTCACTGCAGTCAGAGCAGGAAATTAACAATTCTGTGCCGTGTGGTAACTTTTTTCTGTCTGCAGACCTGCACTCTTGGTGTTCTTCCTACAGAAATCCACTCTGTGCCAGAAGAAAAGGGACCTGTTCTTGTACAACCTCCTGGCTCTGTAGTGTTGTACAGGGAAGGAATCTTTTCCCTTCTAATTAATTTCTCAGATCCCAGGAGGGAGGACTACATTCCAGCAGAAAAATCTAAACTCTCTCATTATGGAAAGAGAGGAAAGACTTTCCCAACACATAGGCTTATCATGCCATTTACTCACTTACTCCAAACAACTTTAAAAAATCCCTTGTGCAAAATAAGGAAGAGGGAACCAGACAAGTATAAAGACTTTTGGACTTTTCCCACTGTATAGTCAGAGAAATAAAAGAGTTCAAATAAAAGAGTTTCAAATTTTGTGAAAAGCCACCATGAGCCTGCAGTCTGATAAACAACAATAACCTTTTTCTTGACACTAATTCCTTTATTATATTTTTAGAAAAATTTAAAAGCCACTTATTTTTGAAAACTGTGATTTCAGGAAAAAGTATAATTTTCACATTTCCTCTGATGTGTTATATGCCCTGCTGTGTTATGACATTTCAAGTTTCATCAAGTCACATTAATTTACATTCTCACATGTTTTCTCAGTGGAACCTGCTCTTTGGGTCTATTTTCTTTTATTACTTGATCACTTTAATGTATTTGTTTTACTGAATACTTGGGCCATATTAACTGATCTTTCCATACCCCATGCTTGCAATTCATTAGCAATCATTTCTCTTCTCTGCACGAAGAAAGGAAAAAAGGAATGAGAGTGAGAGAAAATGAGAGAAAGAGAAAAGTCTTGGAAAGAAAGCAAACAGCAGTTTAGTACACAGC
Organism: Ploceus nigricollis; assembly: GCA_013399945.1. Lineage (NCBI taxonomy): Eukaryota > Metazoa > Chordata > Aves > Passeriformes > Ploceidae > Ploceus > Ploceus nigricollis. Next base: position 542,228 of record VXBC01005964.1, on the reverse strand, counting down.
CTGGTATGCAGCCTGCTCTGTTGCTTGGGCTTTGGTTATGAGGAAATTTTATCTGGTGTGACCAACATAAATTAGCAACACAATAAAATAGATCCCATACAATAAATGTAGCTAATTGGTTGTAAGCTGCCCATTATTTCAACCTCCTCAACTTTGGTGTTCACAGCAGTAAATCTGTGTTAGAGATTTGTTTTGGTACTAAGTAAAGTGGACTGTTGGATCCTATCATGCAGAAAAACAACTGTTCAGCCTTGTGCAATGATGATGTGAGGGAGAGTTGGGCATCAAGTCCCATTTGGGGGCTTGTTCCTTGCAGAAATATTTTGGTGTCCTGTGCCTCAGCTTGAGCTTGAGATGATGCCTAAATTCCTAAATTAGAGCCCTCTAAATTCAGTTTGTTCAGAGCGGCCAGCACAGCTGAAGTAACAATATTGTCACTCTTTGCCTCTTGGCATAGATAATTTGAGATGACTCTCAAACGATGAGACATTAAGTGAGGGAATCAGCTCACTTTGTCCACCCTTTCCCTGTATTTATTAATTTAATGACTGAATGAACCATGGTGTTTCTCCCCACTCTTCCTACCCTCTGCTTGCAAGTGGCACATGAATATAAAATAAGAGATCATATTTGGAAAACTTTGCAACTTCTCAGTAAATTCCCATTCCCTCCTCAAAATAGGATACTTGATGACACCATGAACATTAGGTAAAAAGGTCCTGTGCAGGCAGCTGCTAATCCCCCACTCCAGAAACCAGAAGCAAGAGTTTCAATGGCTGTGCAAGGTGTGAGTCTTCCTCAGCCAAACATGGTGAGAGCTGAAAGCCTCAGGATTCAAGCAGAAGGGAGCACCCTGCACTTTAAAAAATCATGTTGCCTGCAGCTCTCCACCAGCGAGGAGTCCCATGCAGATCCAATTTGATCACCATGACAATCTATCCACTCTGCTGTTAACACACTCCCTTGACCTACCCCAGACTGAGATCTTGCTGTAACTCCAACTTTGAGTTTACAGCCACAGCATGATAGATACAGGCAAGTGGAACATGCAGCAACTTAGCAGCTTGTATTCCTTAGCAGCTTGTATTCCCCCACCTGTATCCATGTGGATACACACCTACCCCTCCCAAACCTACCCCTAGCAGTGAAGACATTGCATAGAGTCCAGCTGTTGACTAATCTAAAGCTACATAGCTCCTGTCTTAAAAACACCTCTGCTAGTGGAAGAACGAGGGTGGGGGCAGGAATTGCCCAAGAGAGACTGGAATTTTGGTTTCTTTGTCATTAAGCTGTTTGGAGCAATCAGGCCAGGCACTACTTTAGTGACAGCTGGTTTTCATTTTAAACTTCTTCTCCACCCTTTGGTAACTCTGGGGGAGCTACCATGAAGGCCAAACACTGGAAAACTCTAAGGGCAGAGGAGAGACTCCCAAATGTGACCTAAGTGACAGAGAGCCCAGCTCATCCATTGTGATGTCCTCATGTCCCTGAATGAGTAGGAGGATGATACCAAAGCTTCCTGTAGAGGGTTGAATGGAGCAGCCTCATGTGTCAAAGCACTGGGAAGAGGGGGGCAAGGAAGACTTTCCCAGCCTATATATCATTGATGGCAAATGACCTGGTGCCAGCAGGAGAGTGATCAGTACAGCCCAGGGAAAGCAGCACAGATATGACAGCATGCCTGTTATCCACTGCCCACTGGTGACAGAATGGAATGTAATCTGTGTGTTTCTGTTCAGGGATTAGAGACAACAACTGGCTCCAACAGGACGTGCTGTCCTGCGATGGGGAACAGAGAAGGATGCTTACGTAAAATGGCCTGGCAGCAGTGCACAGGAGGGACAGGCACGCTCATTTTCTACTGTGTGCAGCAAAGATAGGGATTACTGCTGAGGGGGGAGGCAGGCATGAACAGGGGGAGAGAAATTAGGAGTCCAGATGTCTACCCTGTATATAGAGTTCCCAAGGGTTTTGGAAATAAAATAGAAATAAGCCATTCCATAAATTCAGATAGGTGTGCAAGGAATCCACATTTACTCAAGACTGAGGTTGTGTTATGTGACCTTAAGCAAAACTAATCAGCTGGACTGAATCTCCTCGGTCTTCTCCAGCATGTGTGAACCTGAGAGGAGGGATTTTGCAGAGCTAAAAGTCAGTCCCTCCCTTCCACTGGGATGCAGCTGTCTAAATGTCTTGGTTCCTCCTAAGAGATCTGAGACTACAGGGTGGGAGAACTGTAAGGGAACAGGGGCTGGTGTGATCCGCTCATTCATGGCTTTGGCAGCTACATTTTGTATTAACCCTGCTCAGAAAACAGTGGCCATGGAGTAATTCAACCCATTCTGGAATCTAGGTGCAAAACTGAGCAAGCTTAGATTGGTCACAATATAGTCAATCAGAATTTAAATAGTATTGTAAATAGTATTCAGGCTTAATGAGGGCTGAGAGAAGGAATGCCAAAATGCCAGAGGCTGCCTTACCTTTCCCCTTGGAGGACTATGATTCCTGACACTAGCAGACTAAAAGAAATAAATAGTTTAGAAGCCCTGATGCCTTCCAAACACCAGGTGTAGCATTATCAGTGCAGCACCATCTTACCTAGACTACAATTGACCTTTTAGCTTCTTTTTTTTCCCTGTCTTTTCTCATAGGAGGCACCAGTCCTTGCTGTCATGATAAAAATAGAAAAGTGCCATCTGTGTGTGCCTAAAGGTTTATGAAACGAGACAATAAGAAACTAAACCAAGTGGCTCTCCTTGCTATCACTTCCCAGCTCCCCTCTTGAATGACTTTCTATATCCTTAAAGATGCTGTCCAACTGATGCTGAGCAGCAAGGTGAGAGCCTGTCACAAGGAAATATGCACAGGAAGATGTGCCGAATTTTCCTGCTTTACTTACTGCCAGTTGACAGCAGGACAGAAGGTCATCCCTAGCCAGTCAGGAAAGTTACTTTTTAAGTGATGTGCACTGCATGGTATATGGAGACTGAGATCAATGGAGGACAGTAGAAAGTTAAATTGACAGTACACTAATAATTGTTGACATTAACTAATCAGATAAGAATTTTAAAGTTCACACTGTGAACACTGATATTTTCTGTGTGAAGTGAAGACAGTTTGAATTGATATTTTTTCTATTAATAAGTGTTTGAAAGGGTGGTAGAAGAAATTATTACTGTAGTAATCAGAGCTCTCTGTGTGAAATCGCTTCATAGTCTTGGAGATTCATAAAGCAGAAGATAGTCTTTATTCAAAATACTATGAGCCTTTACCTATGTAATGAGAACATAAAAGTTATCATTGCTTTAAATAATATTTTCATTTATTCACCAATGTGCTGTTTTCATGATAATCTCTGGAAAACAGGCAGGGCCCAGTGCCCAGCCTCTGAAGAAATTTTGGGAGTTATCTAGAGAGGGCTGTCTGCCTCCCTCCACCGATGGACAATAACTCTGCCCTGTGGCTGAGCCTCTCTGCACCAGGCAGTGCTCTGCCAGGGCAGAGCTACCCATAGACTATGCCAGGCCTCTGCCATGGGCAACAGGAACACAGGGTGCCAGCCCTTTTACTTCCAATAAAATGCCACTGGCTTATGGGCCTGCCACCCAGAGGGACCCTGCATCAACACTGGAGTAGGTGCAGTGATGTTTGTTTAAGCACATTTCACTTCTGACTAATGCCAATCAAACCCAGTCTGATTTAATGGCATCTTTAGACTGCAGCACACACCAGATTAGACACTTCCCTGTGGTGTTCAGTGCATCACTAGCATGCATGGAAGAGCCCTGCTGGTTCTTACAAATATGAACACGTTGATTCGTAAAGACGAGAATGTTCTTAGCATCACAGGATCATTTAGTTTGGAAAAGACCCTTAAGATCATTGAGGCAACTGTTAACCTAACACTATCAGGTCTTCAGCACATATCCATTGTGTCATCAGTGCACATAATTCAGCATCAGGTAGCTACACATCATGGTTTCTAGCTCTTGCTTGGATTGCAAAGAACATGATTCCCTTTTCCCATGGTATAGCTGAGACTAATACTGTAACTTGTATTGATGTTCAACATGTGAAATCCAACTAACCTTCCCTTTGACTAAGAATTATATTTGTGACATAATACACCGACAATATTATGCAAGAAGGAGTCTGGAAATGATCACTTGACAGTCAGTCCATATCAAAATGTATCTTCAGTCAAAAATCCTCAACATGTTAACACCTTCTGAGATTGTTAACTTCTCCTTCCCAGCAGCCTGCTTAGAGGGGTGTACACATTCATCCCTGCTTCAAATAGGTTTACTCTTTGTGTTCCCTATTCCCACTTCTGACTTTACCTTATGATCAATAGAGTTCAAGTTTAGGGAATATTATCAGAGCCAGTTTGGCAACCTCTAACATTATAATCTATAGAGTGGCTGAGAGCATTAGAACATCCAGGATAAATTAATTCAGTGTAAGTAAAAACTTTTTGAAGCTAGGAGCATCACCAGGGTTTTGAAGCTTAAGCTCTATTTAGATTACTTGATTAAAGTAGGTCCAAAGCTTCACCAATCAATACATTTTCCTTAGGAGAAGTGTTGATACAGAAGCATATTTAATGGGATCTGCAGTTCCCCACCCAGAAGATGCTTCATTAAAACACAATGAGAAAACATCCATGGGGGGAGAGGGGCAAAATCATTGCCCTGTGTTTGTGAGTGTCTGTGAAGATTATTTGCAGCCATGGTACAGAATAGCCTGTATAAAGAAAAGGGGAGCAGGGAACTGACAAGAAAATTACAGGTTTGGAAAAGAAGTAACTGAATCTTCTATTAGTTTAAAATTGTAAAGAATGACCAAATGTAAATAGACATACCTGCAGCCATGCATTATTAAGGAACAACCCTGCTCTTTGGCCACTTTAATTTGTCCTGCAATCTCCAGCGGGACCAGAACCATTAGTCTGGTTATCTGGATGGCATAATTTCTGGCAAGATTACCAGCATTGTATCTGTGGGCCAATATTGACAAAATGACAATTATTTGTACTAAAATTAGGAAAACTTAAGCCTGACCAGTAGGTCATAGTTGACGAAAGCAAAAAATACAATCAGCTCATGATTTTTTTTCTCACCTGACAATATGAACATGCAACAGGTAAAACAGGGAATGTGGAAGAGCACAGGTTCGGTTCTGCTCCTCTTGCTTCACCTGCCCAGTTAATTACACACCTCCAGGGCTCCGGGGTGCCAAACCACAGCTTCCAGACCAGCCCTGGGGAGGGAGTGGGAACAGGCTGTTGCTTGTATCCCAATGGAAAACATAATCCATTTCGATTTCTAATTGGACTTGATTGGACATTTAAGCAACTTTTTTGCAGTAGCAATTTAAATGAATTAGTTATATTTTCCAGCCTACTGAACAGATCAGACAAGCAAATTGTGTGCCACCTTCACAGCACAGCGTGCCCCATCTGCAATGCCCGAGTCCTGTAGCTCCCTAAGGAGCCTGGCCCCAACTCCGTGCCATGAAGCCAAGCTGCTCCCCAGGAGTCAGGGAGCTCTCCAGTCAGGGCCCAGTCCCACAGTGCCTGAGCAAGGTGAGCAAGCCAAACCTGCAGAGAGTAGCTACATTCTACCCAGAATTCAGATCTTATCAGGAAACACCGTGCTTATAAGGCAGCTCCAAAATCTTGCTGGGAAGTCAATCAGTAGATCAGAGTCAAGTTCAGTGAGGTCACCAGGGCTGGATACAGTACAGTGATTGCTAGGCAGGTCCCCAGTGACAAGGCAGGTCTGTGGTCAAGCTGGGAAGTCAGTCTGCTGCTCTGGGTCTGGATCAACAGGATCCTTGGTCAGGCACAGGCACAGCTCTGCCTGAGCTAGAGACTCATACTTCTGTAGCATCACTCAGACATAGACTGACAGCCCAGGGCTCAGCTGAAATGGGGCTCCTGAGTCCACAGGCAGGTGTAGATGGAGACCCCAGATGAGACTGGTCAGGCTCATTAAGGTGCCCTGACATTAATCTGATTGTGCAAGAAAAACATTTGCATTTTTATTTCAGCAAGAACCTCAGTTTGGAGCTGGTGGTTGTCCATGTCATGGAAATAAACATGTGCCAGAAAAGCTACAAAGAGAATGAAATGAGTATGCCAGGAGACTTTTATGTTTGAAAAGTAGTATCCACCTGAAGTATCCACCCCTGCACAGCTGGGATGTGCTGACGTGTCCCCTGCGTAGTTCATTTGGCACCAACCACCTTGGGTACCTGCAGCAGGGGTCTCACCAAGCAGTCGCTTGTTCTCCTCACAGCTTGAGTGGCATTAGCTCTGACAGGCTGAAGGTTTTCCTCATCAGTTGCACCATCTGCCCACACTCCTCTGATGTATAACTAACTTCCACATCCAGACTCTGGGTTACAGAATTTCAGTGCAAGAGAAAACACAAGCCTTTATTGCCAGCAGTGACTAAAACTCAGCCAGATGAGCTGTGTATTTTTAAAATAAATTATTTTTTTACAATAAATCCACACAGTATTTTCTTTTGTGACAGCCAGAGAGCGAGACAAAAATTTGCAGTTTGAAAGTTCAAATTGAAAGACTGATGAGCAGTGAGATGTCTTGGATAATTTAGGGGTTGGGAATGGGGTCTTTTTCATGAGTTCATACATCAGCAGCAGACTGGGGAGATATAACACAGCAATCTGATAAGATTCAATGGTAAGGAGATGCAAACAAAACACTGGCCCAGATAAAAAAGTTGTCAGTGCAAGACCCTCTCAGCTTATTATCCTGTCCCTTGGCAGTCCCTTTGCATCTCTGCTCATGCTGCAGCTCCAGCTCTGTTTAACTCCCTGTGCAGGTGTGGACTGAGACTTTGCCCCAGAATTCTGGTGCTTACTTGCAAGAAGAATTTCTGTCTTGGTGACAAACCCCTTCCCTTTGGCAGCCTGAGTTGTGCTGAGGCTTTTTCTCCCTCCTAACCCTAACCTCAACATTAGGAGTGGGCTAAGTCTTCTCTAGCAAACCCTGGCTGCGCCCCAGTGAGCAAAACTTCTGACGGGCTAATCCTTCTGGTAACCCAACCCCTTCCCGTGGCAGCCACTTTCAAGCTTCTCATTTGACATGTCTTCTGTCTAAAATGAAATATGTTTGTCTTTTTATTTTTATACATATCAGACAGTTCTCTTCATAGCGAGCTCATGTATTTTAGTGTCATTCACAGTCTGCATGAATAAACAACTGGAGGCACTTGAAGGGATACAAGCTCTGTCTGCCTTTGTCTGCCAAATAATCTTTTCTTCTGTCCCTGAACAAGAAATTCTACCTTGCAAACACAGCCAGGCACAAGTTATTACTTAGTTGTTTCAAGATGAATTGTTTAAAAAAAAAATTTAAATCTCACAGCTTTTGAAAATATTAATCCCTTTTTTGTGGCCACGGTACTTAGCTCTCACACAGGCCACCCAAAGAGGCTACAGCACCTGGCTGCCCATGGCTCCCTGGCCACGCCTAGTGTGAGACTCAGCAGTGACTTGTCCTACAGAGCGGGGTCCCCATCCCTCTGGCCACTGGGAACAGCCCTGTCGGTGGAGATGATATTGCCAGTGCAATGGAGTGACTGATTTGCTTCCAGTAAGATACATTGTCACAGACTATCAATTTTACTGTGGCCTCATTGGAAGGGAGTGGTAAAGCAGTAGGGCAAGCAAACAGCTCCTGTCAGCGTGGGAGTACTAAATGCCCGAACAATTAGGCTTGTAGTTCACCAAATCTCAGCAGCCCCCTGACCCCACATTTGTTTACTCTCCAGTTTACTACAGCAAACACAATGCCTGTGTAAGGTGAGAGCTGTTTCAGAGGTCAGATGCTGCTGGGTCAAGTCATGGAGTCTGTTTGCAAATAGCTGTTTTTAAAACAGAGATAATAAAAATGGTGAAAGGCCCTTAGTACCCAGATTTTGTGTTTAGGGCAGCCAGTCTGCCATCACCTAGGATTGCCCAAAACAAAGCAAAGCAGGATAGTGAGGAAGAAGAAAGGAGGATGGAGACATGACTTTTCAGCAGGAGAGGTGAATCCTAATATGGTGCCTGGGAACTGGTTGATAATTCTCTCCCGAGCCATTAAAGTCCTCCATCCATCCCAAAGAGGTAATGGCCTTTAGCTGAGATTCAGCAAAGCCCTCAGGAAGTTTTTTTGTGTCATTTCAGCTTGGTACTTGGGTGCAGAAGCCATGCTGGGCACATGGTGAGGAGCAGACACAGTGCTGGGACAGCAGGAGCTGTGGCACAGAACAGGCAGCCACAATGTTCTGGAGTGGACAAAACACTTTAAAAGGTGTTGAGAGAGGAGTGCCTCATAAAGGAAAAGTGTTGACAAAGCCACATTGACTTCCTATATCAGATACTGAGCACTTGCTTCTCACAGGGATTCTCCCCAGCCATTTCCCTATGCACAACTCCTTTATGCCTCCTTTATGCCACCAGGAGCCTCCCGTGTTGTCATCTCTTCCTTCTAAGCAGAGAGAAGGAGCTTTCCTTTCCTTGCAGGAGCTTTGCTTTCCTTTTTTTCCTGTTCCCCTACCTTGCTTGCAAAGCCCAAAATGGCTGACTGAATGCTGTTTGCAGCCTTGTAGGCAATATTCCCCAAATCCATTTGTTTTGGCATGGTGGATCACCCATTAGATCTCACTGCAGTGTGCCTCCTTACTGCTGTGCCAGGAGCAGACAGCAGGCACTGGCCACAAGGAGCAGGAGTTGTGGCTCTCCTCCTCATGGATGATCGGCTTCTTACAGTGGTGTAACAGGCAAAGCCAGCTGTATTTGATTACACCCCAGGTAGCATGGCTTCTGTGACTGAGATGGTGAATGAATCAGGTTGGAATATGCAAGTGTATTAATTAGTATGCTGATAGCTGAATAAAGCTATTTTTAAAATCACTGAACAGCACTGCACTTTACTATGATTGCAGAGATTATGTAAGAAGATGATTAAAACCAGGTCCCTGCATCACAGACTGATCCGTGTTTTAGAGATGAAAAAACAAAGCTGCAAAGGAATGAGAGGAGACTGTACTATTTTAAAAGGTTCTCTGCCTGCCCTAATTAAGGGCAAAGGAGCCATGTCATCAACATTTTCATTGTCATTCTAACTCATCTTACTTTTCCTATCATATTTTGCCAATAAGCCATTTGTTTTTTACAACTGGGTTTGTACACACAGAAATGTCAGCTCAGGAGGGATCTGCTGCATCATCCCACAATACATGGCCATTTTACAGGGTGTCCCTGATGCACAGCTTTTGCCTCCTATGGTGCACCTACCAGGAATGTTTTCCTCTTATTTGCTGATGTATTACCACTCATTAAAAAAAGCAGGAAAAGTAAAATGTGGGCACTACCTTTGTGTATTGCCTAACAGATTGAAAACAGACAGATAAGGAGAAGTTGTATCTCAGCAGCAGGAAGATGCTGCATTTCAGGACCAAGCTACCGAAAAATATGTTGTTGTTTTCAATGATAGTTATTTGGGAAAAGCCTCTAGAAACTGATTGTCATTAAAGACCTGGAGAGAACATTGCTTATGATGATAAGCAGAGATTTAAAAATTTTGTTTACAGTCTCCTGCACTGTAATGCTCAGATTGCTATATATACACAATCATTATTTGATTCCTTACACCACAATGAATAGCAGCTCTGCTGATCAAATATAAAGTGGCAACCAATCCTAATGCAAATAGAAATATAAACAAACCCTGCAGATTTATAGCCAATAAAAATTATGTCAAACAGTATATGATGAAAAGCAGAGTGTATGCTTGTTAATAAGTCTGACAGATGTTTGCTGTAGAGTGTTTTCCATGAAGTTTCTCACCACTGTTAATCATCTGTACTTTATGAAGTTTAAAAACCCCTTTAATTATCTTACATGGATTGAATGTGTCCACTCAAAGTACTGCACTGTGTTAAAGTTGAAGATTTATTCCTTTATATTTCTTTAAGAAGCAGACATCACAGAATCGATCCCTACTTCATTTCCTGGCATAACACAAGATCTGGAGCACCCAGAACAAAGCCTTTTGTTGTTATTTACACTCTCTTCTTTCTTTCTAGGCAACTTCCCCAGCCGGTGTGCATTAAGCCAACAGAAGTGTCCAATGCCACCCCTTCACAGGGCAGTCTGTAGTACCAGACGCTATTGAGTGAAGACAGGAATTTAGCGTGGAGGCCACACCAACGCGGGCATTTTGTGTGTAGCCATTTTGTGCGACACACCCATCGAGTACCTGCCCTTGCGAGCAAGGCGGGCGAGCCTGGGGGCGGTGTTTTCCCTCAAGTGCCCTGGGCTCCGACTCCCTGGTCTGTTCGTGGCCCGGGGGCTCGCAGCGCTGGCCCGCGGCGCTGAGGGGAGCGCAGGGATGTCTGCACGGGCCCGGCCTTACAGCCACACTCTCGCTGGCATAAGGCGTGCCCGGCCTGGGCTGCCTGGGCTGCTTGGACTTGTGTAACCAAAATTTGCAGTGGAAAAGCTCATGGGCCTCATGTGGCTCACGTCACACACTTACACAAGCCCGTCTGTAGGTGAGGAGGGGCAGGAGCCCTGCCATCCCATTCTGTCTAGGGACTGCTGAAGGGAAGACGTGTAGGGCTGGGAGGACAGAGGAAGCTGGGTGCCCATACCAAGGGTGGGCACTTGAGCCATGGGGGTTCTTCTTCTGCCCATGCAGCTCCCGAGGGTTCTCCCAGAGCGCTGCCACGGCACCTGCCCCTCTGTGTTCCTCAGGGCCAGGGCAGGCCCTGAGTGGACTGAACACCACGATGGCTGAGCTGCTGAGGGACCAAGGTGCTGCAGTGGCCAGGGGAGATGAGCTTTCAGCACAGGGGTGGCAGCATCACCCATGTGGCAGCTGGCCAGGAGTGGGTCACAGCTGGTTTTAGCCCACTGAAGGCTGAGGTCAGCAAAAAGGGAAGACCAAGCCACTGGGTGCCACTGCTGCAGGCAGTCACAGGGGTGGGGAGTGCTCCTCCTTGGATGTATTTTACAAAGGAACCAGCACACAGAGAACTGCTGGAGACCCATTTGAGATCAGAAGGGATCTGTGTGCTCCTGAGGAACCCACAGCAAGGCAGGAATTCCTGGAGTGGCTGCAGGCAGCGCATGCTGGAGCAGGGACAACCCTGAAGAAAGAGCAGCAGGAAGACCTGCTACATAAATCACCTCACCTTGCCTGCCCATGCTGCCCAAGGGCTTGCCAGAGGCATTTTGACAAATTGAGCACAATACATAGTGCAAATAAGGGTGTTGAGTCTGGAGAGGAGGTAGGACAGGTGTTTATATAGTGTTTGATTGGTTAAATTGCAGTTGCACAGGAAGTTGGTAGCACAGCTAGCATTCAGCACATCTCTTATAGCATGCCTGAGCTAAATGGCTTAAGACCCTTTCGCAGTGCCCTATGGTGAAACAAGTCCGCGACCAGGCTCTTGGCAAGCTTGCTGGCTTGTACATAAAGCTAAAACTTGTTCTGTGGAGGCTGCAGGTCTCCTTGCTCCTCTACACACATCACTGCAGACCCATGCGCTGACTGCTACGTGATCCTTGCCTAACTGGCGGCAGATGGGAGGGGGATCCATTAGAGGAAATGGTTCAGAGCACAGTTAAGAGGTTTTGCCTTCTCATCAGTCAGCTCTCATCTCGTCTCCCTCCTTGGCCAAAGTTTTTTCTCTCCTTGTTCAATTGCAGCAGCAGTGGGCACTGAGGATTGGTTACAAACAAACTTTTCCAGGCAATGCATGAAAGTAGCAATTGCCTGGACAGAGATTGAGCTTGGGCACTTTTATGCTCCTTTGTATCTCAGACATTTGCTTCTGCTCCACTTTCTCCTGGGATATTGGCATCCATCTTGTCCCTCAGAAGCCTAGTGCAGTAGTCTCCCATATCAGCCACTCTGGATGGCATCAAGACAAGAGAGGGGGACACTCTTAGGTCAGCTGAGTTGCAGCTTCAGCAGCCATACATTCTCATTACCTGGCTGAGAAACCACCCTCTCTGCTTCCGCAGCGCTTCAAACCAGCTGTGAGAAAGTTTGATGGAAGAACTGAGGGGCTTTCTTTCTTCTCAGTCCTTTTCAAAGTTAACCTATAGATATTTAGGGCTGTTAACAGAACACTTTCAAAAACACAGGGTCTGAGGAATGCTGTGACTTATAAGATTGTACTATTCAGTTTAATTTTAATTGGAGAAAGCTATGAGACCATTACAATCTTTTTATGTTCATTATTCATTCTCTGAAGAGACACCTTTTGCACTGTTTTCTTCAAGTATAGACTTAGGTGGGAGGACTAATGCACTGATTACAAAGGTATGTTTTTCAGGATGTTATATATATGCCATTAGATATTTTATTACTGGATCTCTTCTGATTGTTGCTAACTTAGGAAAAAAAACCAAACAAAAAACCCACAAAGCCAAAAACCAAAACAAAAACCAATTCCCAATGAAATCCACTTTTGTTTCTGGGCTGCAAAACTGATGAAAAAGGAAGATCAGATCCTAACTTAACATCAGTTCAGTATGTCTAGCCATTTGCACATGACAGCAAATTAACATGAGCTGGTATCTACAGCAGTGAAGATCGAGGTAACATCCCACAAGGCCCAGAACTACTTAATAATGAAAGAATTAATTTGTTAAAAAAATCCCAAACAAAACAATCACTGTTGTTCTGTCTTAGTACCTGAGCATATTCTGAAACTAATATTCACACAAATACAATTGTTCAATTGATGCAACTCAGTAATTTTTATTGCAACTGGAAGACAATACATCACAGAAACTTTATGGTAGGTTTTGGGAAAGTGTTATTTACAATAATAATTGATGAAATAGTTTGTCTTTGGCAATATGATTACACATCAAGAAAATGTAAAATGCAAGTATGCCTCTAAATCAACAATTTCATATTTCCTAAAGATCAGCTGATTGCACTTGCCTTCGGACTGCTCATTTAGGTAAACACAAATACAACTTAACATCACTGTTCATTCCCCATCACAGTTCGTATTTTAATATTGATGAAATTGGCAGTTTCAGACGCCAAGTACAGGAAAAAAAATTGGCTTATCACTGTACTAAATTAACTTATTGGCCAGTTAAGGTCCTGTGACCCTTAAGCATTGATACTAAATCTCTTGGTCTTTTGATTGCTTTATCACTTTTTCTGTAAAACAAAATACTTCAGAAATTACAGATCAGAGTATAAAAAAATGTACAAGTTCATAATGCTTTTCATACACACACAAATCATTCCCCCCAACATTTTACATCATGGCAGTTTTAAGTAGTGAGTGTGAATGATGCAGGCATGGAACTGGTTATCAGATACAGGTATGACTTTCAATTGCTGTCCCACACACATACTCAGGAAATGTACAATGCTCTAGTAACTTAAAAAATGTACTCAAGTTCAATGTCATCCAAACAAAAAAAGAAGGTCTTGGGATTTCAGGCCAGAGTAAACAAATGAAAAAGATTCCCATTTTAGATTGTCAGCCATTCCAGAGTCCAGCATGTAGTTCTAGTATTCAGTAAAATCCCTTCTAGCACTAAAGGCCAGCACAAGTTGTCATTTATCCCTTAAACCCTCGGATGATGAGCTCCTGTAACTGCTGGCCTGATCCAAAGCCTCACGAAATCCACTGAAAATAAAAAAGTGAAACAAAATCCCCTTCCACTGATTGTGAAAGGATGTTACATCAGGATATTTCCCTCTTTGCAAAAGAAATGTGATGCAGTAGAAAAACCATTATATAGCTTCAGATAAATATACCTTGTTTTCAATGCTAAAAAAAAACCAAAACTCCCCAAACCAGGAAAGGCTACTCATTAGAACAACTTGAAAGTGACCTTTAAATAATTTCTGGTTTTAAATGTATACCAGCAAAATACAGCACCATAGACACATTAGGTTGAGACTTTTTTTTGGTCAGTGAAGCTAGTACTTGTTTGCTGAACTGTGGAAGAATTATAAGGTCATTTACACGATCAAAGATAAAGCAACCCAGCTGACAAGTCTCTGCTTAATTCAAGAATAACCAGTACTAAAAATAAAAATGCAAAAATAAAAATCCCTAATAAACCATCAATTAATACTTTCTAAATAAAGGGAATTAACAGATGAATTTACAAATGTATGCAGATTTATACAGAACACTGAATGTTGTGTGTAAATCCTTACAAACTTCATCTCAAAACAGAAACACACAAAATGTATAGTTTGACTTACACATCCCATTTCAAAGGAAAAGAGACATCATTACCACTTGGTAACTGTGCTAATTGCAATATAAATCAAACAGAAATTCAGAGTTTGGCAGGTAACTAAGAAGAGGGTTATCACTTAGGTTATATAGCAAAGTGTTGATGTATATTACATAGAGTAGTATAAATAATAAAAAAGTATTATTTAAATTAGATCACAGTGCTGCATTATGTGCATAACAGTGTTTGATATATTACTGGAGGGCTGTGAAGAACACTACTAAAACTTAACTGGTCAGACGGTCAACACTGATACTCAGTTACAATCAGGAGGATGTATGGTTCAAATGCTCTTTTGGTGGCAAAGTTAAGAAAATGTTTCAAAGTATTTCCTATAAAATATGCCAATGAGCTATCCAGGCAGTAGTGATGCGCCTGAAGGAGCTGGGTTTGCATTCTCCAGGAAGTGAAGTAAATTGCATTGGAAATGCGTTTTCTCAGTAGTTTTATTCTGATCCTGGAGCACAGGAGAGTAATGTTCTCAAAAATGCCTAGGGTCAGATTAAAGCAAAAATTGTAATAACAATAATAATAACAGTAAAATGGTAAAGGCTTCCAGGAGCACTTGGGTGTCTGTAGCTCCACTAACTGCAAAGGAGACCAGACACCTTCAAGTTCTAGAAAACCTCAGACTGTGCACTCTCAGACCCACAGTGTGATTCTTGGTGTGTCCTGTGCAGGGCCAAGAGTCAGATGGGTCCCTTCCAACTCAACATATTTTATGATTCTGTGATCTACATCTTTAGATGGATTGGGATGGGAGCCAAAATCTCAGTGAAAATAAATTACCACTACTAAGAAACCAGGACAAAATGTTGTTTTGGTAATTTTATCCGTGGTGCCATTTGGTGTACAATTTAGGATTTCATTCTCTGCTAAAGTATGTCGATGTATCTCTACCTCACTCCAGTGAAGAATGCAGCCTCCAGCTTTTTTCTGTATCTTTTCCACAAGTAGACAGTAATTCAGCTGAACACTGGGAGCCAATGCATCTCCTCTCGGATTCCCTTCTCCCATTAAGGTAGGAGAGGAACCAGAAGATGAATCTCAACTCAATTGCTGGAGAGAAGAGAACAGTCTCAGGACAGTTCTCTAGTCCTACAGGGCACACCTCCTCACTCCAAATTCAGCTTTTCAGCTGTAAAGCCCTGTGATCTTTGTAGAACTACTGCCAGTTTTGCCAGGAGAAGATCAGAAGCAGACTGCTTTCAGAAACAGCTATGGGGTGATACATTTAAGCTGTTCAAGACCTGTGCTTGCATTTTTAAATGCAAGCAGAATCTGCACCAAAATGCAGTAGGACATCCAACTGCTTGCAGAATGCAAGCACGATCAGCAGATTTCACCTTCCTGGAGATGCTGGTGAAATCTGCTTATGGCATTAGCTCTGGCCTGCAAGAGCTTCTTGCTGCAAAAGGCATATTCCAAAGGAACTCGCCATGAAGTCCAGCAACCCTTACAGTTCATGCCCATGTGAAACTCACCACTGAACACTTGCTGACCTCGCCCCCACCTGTGTTGGAGAAATGCTAATTTGGCAATACTTTGAGTGAGAAGAAGGGGAAGTTGAGATTTGACAACTTCTCACCCCAAAATGGCTTAGAAGGAAAGCAAACAAGCAAAACCACACCACCTCCTATCTGGCAAGTGAGACAGTTTGTAATACAGTGCAATTACCAGTCCGTTTTGACATCATTCAGTTGAAGTAAAGACAACTCGATTAAAAGCTGACATCGTATTTCTTGGAAAACAAATCAATTTCAGTTCTTACACAAAAAAAAGAGAACTTCTCTGATGGAGTAGAACCAGTTCTGACAAAGTTGCCATTGTCAGCAGGCACAAATATGGTTTAAAAGGTGACTCCTAAATACTTTATACAATCCAAATTATGTACTTCTCATCAACAGTCAGAGTAAGCATCAATAAGGACAAGTTGTTTTTAAACACCAGAAGTAATCCATTGATGGCAGCCCAAACTGCTGGTTCCTGAACACAACTTTGTAAAATCCTACCAAAGAATACCTTCCTAGCAGATCAGACTAGGAGAAACAAATTTTATATGAAAACAGATGCTTGCCAACAATTTAGGTTTACCAGGAAGTATATAGAGAACTTGTTGAAGTCTTAGATAGGTGTTATATATATCTATATATATATATCTGTATAAAGTTAACCTGCCTAATTAGATATTTATGCAAAATGACTGTTTTCTAAGATGAGTAATACTAGTGGTCATTATATATTTAGCCACCAAGAGTCCACATTAATGAATGGTATTTGTTGTTCAGCAGATACTGATCTCATTTGCACTGACACACTGCAATCAGAGAAGTTGCTCTGGAATTAGTGTTGTGGACAGAATCTGGCCACTGGCACACAAACATGTTGCTTTCCCTGGAGGACAGAGATGGCTGAGCCATGGTTTGTATTTTCTGCCACTAGATTTTTCAGTGCTGTTTTTGGTAAATATTAAGCCACTCCCGAGCTGATACAACTATGCATTAATGGCAAAGTGATACTGTAGTATCTTCTATTTCAAATGACTCTCCCAAAAGTCTGTAAAAGATGAAGGCCAAGTTCTTTTGTACAGGGTTGTGTGCTTCACTGCCTACAGACTTTGGCTGTAGAGAGCATGGACCTGGGAAGAAGCGGATTATCCCAGTCTGATCAGACAAGGGAAATATTATGGCTCATTCATCTCTGTGCTACATGGCCAAGGGATTGGTCTTTCCTGTTTTCCCCAACGTTACCTAAAGGGCTGCAGGCAGCCAACAGAAGTTAGTCTCCATGTACTCCTGACTTAACTAATGCTGGGAATCAACCCTGCATGCATTGGCCCCTGCAAACTGAGAGGAACAAGGCTGTTTCTTGCACTATCCATGGCTCTCTCCTTCCTTATCTCCTAAGCTGGCAGTTGTGCTAAGCTCTGGCAGCTATCAAGCTGCTCCTGGATCCCAGGACATGCTGGCTGAGATGGGAGGAGAGGCACACTTTTGCTGTGCTTTACAAAATGCTTGCGGGGCACAGAACCAGGTCCAGATCAGCCTGTCCTTCAGTCCTTCCAGCTCCTAACTGAGCACACACCACAGGCAACTCCAAATACAACTTTTAGCTCACTGCACTGAGGAGGAAGTCAAACCCTTCTCTAACTCACTCTTCATAAACCAGATCCATCTTGGTGAAACTGCTGCCTGAAACAGCTGTTAGTGATAAATTTAAACCTATATTCTTTAAGAAACCAACCATTTGGTTCTCTTAAGTGGTTGGTTTCTGGGATTTGCTTTTTGCCTCTAGGATATTCTATGTGTAGAATTTTTCATGCCAAATGCAAGAATCCAGGTGAGAGAGACTGTTTTGTTTATTTCACAGCTTCTCTCTGCTGTAGTGATTTTCAGTCTCATAGTCATCCTTACCAGGAGAGTAGCACTGTACCTGAATCACAATCTCTGTAACACTAGTTTTTATCCGGACACCTCCGTAAGCCTCTTAACTAACTTCAATTTTTCATGGCAAATTAGCAAAGCTATTTTCTTGTCTACTTATTCCTGAATCAAATCAGAGTTTTCCTCAGTTAACCTCCCATTATTTTCTTGATTCTGTCATACACACTCACTACTAAATTTGCCCTCAGATTATTGCGTCATGTTACACATGTACAGACGAAGAAAAGACACACTTTTACTTTTTTCTTTTTTTTTTTTCTTTTTTTAAACAGAAGTAGGGAGAGGGGGCTGAATGTGCAGACAAGGCAGTATAATTCAACCATCCAAGCCCTACCAGAGCATGAAGATTTTATTTTTTAATATTGCAGAGTAAGTTCCCCAACAGTCAGTGTTTGTCCCTGAAGAAGGTTAAACCTTAAACACCTGCTTCAAAAAAACCCCAACGACAACAAAAAAGAACCAAAACAAAAACAAAACAAAACAAAACAAAAAAAAAACCCCAAAAAACAAACTCTAAGCCTAAGGGCTTAAAAATTAGAGGCATAGCCTTTTTCTCTATTTTCTATATTTATATGAAAATAATTCATGCTTCATGCTAAATACATTATTTACCTTACAAGAACTTTGTAATCTTTGAATAAAAAAAATTGTTTGCTTTTTGTTTTCCCCCTTTCCCTAAAGAATCCATGCAATGTGGATCAAATTTCTTCTGCTGGCTATGCTGGTTGAATCTGGAAATTTGTTGTCATTTTTGCACAGATGAATCCTGACTGATGGTCACTGCACACTCATTTCTGAGGGCAGTGTAGGAGCTTTTTTGTTGAACTTCTGAATTTTACCATTCACCAATATGCTTTCCTTCTATTTTTAAATACAGAATACTACTAATGGCAGGTTTTGTAGCTTTGTTTCCCCTGTTAGATCAAGGATGTGATCCACAGAAAAAGATTCTGATGTACATTGTATCTATTGTAATTTCTTAGACTTGATTACTTTTCACTCAGGCAGTTTAGAAGACATAGTTTGTTTTTCCCTATTACTATTATTTTTTGCACGCAGTGCCAATCTTCAGGCTTATGGCTTTTTGAACATTCTTTCAATTTAATATAGAAGACAGAATTCAATGATTAACAATGCTACTAGCAGTCACACCCCTCCCATTTCATTATTTCACTGAAACCCATTGCATACATAGTTTAAATTTCCTCAAACTTAGAGTTATCAGTCTTCTCATTATGAGCCACATAGAATACGTGACACACTAGAAGTGCATTACTGCTTGCACAGTTGCCACCAGTGGCTGGCTGAAGACTTGTGTGGCACAACATCTCCAAGTGCCACTAAACAGTTCTTGGTTGAGAAGTACGTGCCTCCTCTTTTCCACAAATCTCTTTGTTCACATTCACTTCTAACCCAATTGTAAGGCCATTAAAAAAATTCTTAAGGGCCAGGCCTGAATGAATACTAAATTATGCACAGCTCTTCTACTATAAGAGGGATTTCCAAGTGCCCAATTTTATTCCCATCACATTAATGTTGCTATCACTGCGTATTCAACCATGCATTTTTGACAAGCTGGAGAAAGCAATGGCGATTTTGGCTTTCTTTTTTTGTTAACTTTTTGTCTTCAGGTAATGAAAAGCTTTTGTAAATTAGCTGAGTGTCAGTATGAGTTCTATGGCTTCAATCTCCTTTAAAAACAAAAATCTTAAGGGTCAAAAAAAAAAACCAAACAAAAAAACCCAAAGAAACAAAACAAAAGGAAATAGAAGAAAAACAAAAAAGGAAAAAATTGCTGATATTGCCACAAATCATTAGAATTCACCTGACGTGCTGAAACAAAACTTTGTAAGTTCAAACAAATCATTGATTTGTTCTAATTTTTTGTGGTTTCCTTTTGCTCTTTCTGCCCCTTTGCCGTCCGATTGGTGATGTTGTTCAAACAGGATCGAATTCCTGCTAAATGCAGGAGTGAGCCTGCTGCTTCTTTCATCTCCTCATCGTCACTCTCAGGGGGCTTTTCTGTACGTCTCTTTTTAAGAGGCAGTGTGTCACTTGGTACTTTTTTCGCCTTCATTAAATGTTGCCTTTTCTTGTGCTGGGATGCATATCCACTGTCAGCTAAAGAATCCTTGGTCTCCTTCCGACTTTGCTTTTTGTCCTCCTCTTCTGTTTCGCTATGGCTCTCGTGGCTCTGGAAGCTAACTTCACTTCCTTCACTGCTGTCTTGGCTACCTTTAGTTGCAAATTCATACTGGTCATCAGCAGAGGAAGAGGAAACGGAGTCACTAGCAGGTGATGTGCTCCTGTGGTTGGAAGATTTGGCACTGCTGTAGTTGTGATCCTCCTTCGGGTCACCGCTAACAACTGGAGAGCCGCAGGACTGTTCGCTTTCTGTCCGCATCCGGCAGTTTGTTATTCCATTCCTGTAAAAACAAATCCAAGCAGTCTTAGAAGCCACAGAGATGTGATCCTGCTTCAAAGCAAAAGATGATAAAGCCAACTGACAAATAAATTGAAATTACAATCTGAAACGATGACTATCAAAGTAATGCCCATGCAAGCTGGTTTCAAAGCCTAATTGCTCGTGGATTGGACTTGACATACAAAACAAGCCAAAAGATGTAAAATAGCACAAGAAGCAGGAACAAGTAGGGGATGGTTACAAATAAATGATGTGTAAGCAGTATTGATTTCAATTTCAATTAATAGTTTACACTTTCAAAAATTAAAAAGAAAAACCCCCAACATTATTTTATCTACTGGGTAAATAAACTCTGGTAAGTTGCATAAATAGCCCCTCATGTTTTGCATATAAAGTGATACTACGAAAAACATGGGGAAGAGACACTAGTTTTCTGGGGCAATTCCTTGCCTCCTCTGAAAGACATTTTCCAACTCTAATTCCAACTTGCATTCCATGGTTCACCTGGGAAATAGCACAACTTCTACTTAGGACTCTTTGCAAGAGAAGGAGCAACCAGGTCCAGTCACAGTTCTGATTCTGATTGGTTAATAAATAACCTTAAAAGCAATACAATCTTATGCCACTAGCTGCCAAGAAAATATTAGAACATGTTCAAAAACAAGCAGTAGAAAAAATAAATCTGGATTTGCTGCAGAAGTTGTTATTTTCTCCTTTGGTTTTATGGCACCCTGTGCAGTGGGAACTACTGCAGCATGATATGTTTAAAAACTAACAGGTTTTTTTTCTGGAGTGAAAAGTATTAGAGCATTGCCACTGACTTTAAAAAACAGAATACAATGCTTACAATACTATTAAAGAAGGCACTGATTATGTGCTATGCTTAACTCCTGATGAAAAGGAGGAGAGTAGGATGCTTATAAAGCCATCATCACCGCCACCTGCCAGTTTACCAGCCTTGAACCTCTCTGTCAGTTAAAAAAAATCCAACAAAAAAGCAAGGCTGTTTAAACCATCACATGATAAACTGATTTAAACTTGCCATCTTCGTGTTACCATTGGAGTGCTTTTGTATACTTGGGGCAGTGCTGGATTAAACCCCTTTCTTAAATGCACACACTGAACATAGATGTTTCTTAAGAGGAATGGCACAGTGGCAAGTCTAGAGTATTACTGCTCTTCTACTTTAAAAAATGGGAAAGTACCTTAGGTTTCAGGCAATGGACCTCATGTATGGTTTCCTTACACAAGAAACAGCAGAGTATTACCCATTCTGAAAGGTAAGGTTGAAAGGTGGGAAAAATAAGTGGTATGTAATTCCACAGTTCCTGTTCATCTACATGCCCTTGTCTGCAAGAGCTCGCTGAGATAAGAAATCCCCTTGCATTTATGAACCAGTGACAGGACAATGCTAGAAGGCAGCAAATTCATCAGTCATTCCAAATGTTATTTACAGTGCTTTCAAAGAAATGTATAGAATAGAAGGTACACTTATTAGCAAAGAAAGCCTCTTGCCAACCTCTTTTGCTCAACAAAATTACTTTTGCCTAGATTTCTGAGTAGATGTACGATCCATAAATTCCATACAGAACCCAGAAGGAATACACAAAGCTCCTTCAATTATTAATAACTAAGTGCAATGTCATTCATAATTGTGCAGCAAGCCAGCTGCATTTACTCTGTGATGGCTTGCAACTGCAGGGGTTGTCATTAGAGGATGCCAAATGCTTAGAATAAAAAATCATCCATACTAAGCTAGTTATAAGGTGAATTTATAACCAACTCCTTAAGATCAGCCATTACAAGGAAGCATGTGATGCATTTTAAGTGACAGATTCTTCATTTTTAGGGTAAATTTACATTTAAAGATGTTAAAAATTATCATAAATTAGCATAAAATTAAACTTACTTGATTTTACAAGGCATCTAAAAGTCACAGCAATATGGCTAACTAAAAATCACACACTACTAATTTTCATTAAAAAATAACAATCAATTCTTGCTCCAAGGAAACAAATACAGGACAGAATAGGTGGGAACTCAACTGCAAGTGAACAAGGCTTCTTCTAATGGATGTGATTTAAACCAAGACACCCATTTTTACACTATTTAGATCTACTCTTGTGAGCTTGTACCAAGAGACTGTCAATAAAAGGAAAGCCACAGCTCCATTGAGCAGTGCAACCACGTGCCAAAGAAATATCCCTGATTTGCCCTGCTCATGAGTCTCTAGTGTTGCCTTTACATAAGGGGGCTATAATTTGGATTCAAAAGCTCTGCCCATGGGACTTACCCCAGATCCCAAGTCCTCCAAATCAGCATAAAAATAAAATGAAATGCCCAGGGAGTACTGAGGGATGTCCCAGGGGAGGGGGTACTATGAAGTTAGCATCCCACAGTGAGTGTCTGCAAACAGAGATGCTGGTAAAGAAAAACAGAAGTTCACAAAGAGGTGCAAAAAAAAGAATTGCTTTAAAAAAAAAGGGGAGAAAATAAAATACCAATACACTTCAGAAGAAAGTGGAACTGGTCAGGAAATGGATAGCATTTGCATCTCAGAAAAATCTTTGGGTTTCACTTACATTTTGAAAGATTTCCAACCAGTTCTGCTTGAGGAAATACAAAAGGAAGACAAAGCAGGTCAAGGAGAGAATTAGCAAAGGGTATTTGCAGAAAAGTAAAAAGTTATACAGGCAGAGTGCTTTAGGATATTCACAACATTAAAAGTCATGTACCCTAAAAGTATATTAATCTGATCTGTATCTTAATACACAATAGCTCAAACATTAGATTAATTACTTATAACTGATATTAGTAGTTTAGTAAGAGTTGAGTGAACTAATATCTAAACAATTAATATTCCACACATGCTTCTGAGACATTCTCAAGCTCTACACTGCTCTTAGACACTCATATATTCACTATGAAATGAATCTGATTTATGTAGTTCAATCTAGACCATCAGTGGACAGAACTCCCCTGGGTTTCAGGACACAGATTTTGGCTAGCTCAATCTATTTTTGCTCACAGTTTTGGTTGTAACTCTCACTTTGTTTCCCTTCCTTTTTTGTTCAGAACTTCATTTCAAAATTTCCAGAAACTGACATATTTTCATGTTTTAAAGCAGTGGCTTGCTCTTTCAGGAAAGTTGATGGGACAGTCTCTAGGGCTTTTCATCCTACTGACACGGACTATCTTATTTGCTTGAGGGATCTCAGCCTAAAGCAATGTGCACAGATTCTTTTTAGAATATTTCCATTTGGTTGTACCACAATGACACAATCCTCAAGCAGTGCAGATGTAAGTTTGGACTTCTGAAAGTCTGACTTCATTCCCATTGTTAATGGATACGAATTCTACTACCAATGTCATCAGAAGCCAGACAAGACTCATGGCAGCTGGGTCTCAAGTTAGAGAAAATAATGTCCTTTGCACAGTGTTAGTGCCTCTGCCTTTCAGAGAGGTCTTTCTCAGGAGGAGACAAAAGTGAGTCTGTCATTTTACCACGTACAGGCATATCTTCCTTAAATTTCTCTGCTAGCTTGAAAGAAAGATAGGTAATCACATTCTGTTTGCAAAATGGCAAAGGTTTTGCTGAAAAAAACTTACTGCATTTCACACTGGAGACAGGTATATTCCTTTGATGAACAAAGAAAACCTATGTGGAGTTTAAATATCACCTTAATCTACCTCTGATCCTTCTGGATGACAGATACTGTGTACCCATAGATGACAGCTTTTGTATGCAACTGGAAACACACAGTTAGAAGACACAATGAAAACAGTAAAGGTAAGCTGTGTTTGTAGATTTTGACACGTTCCAGGTTCGCCCAAAAAAAAAAAAATCACTTTTTTTATTTCAAAGGGAAATTCAAGACAGTCAGAACTTTTGGCTACAGCTAGTTGAACTGCTTCTTAAAACCACTACAGACCAGCAGACAGAAGGATGAGCAAGCATATGAAAAGTAAGTGGCGCTCACTTGCTCTACAATGAGATTCTGTCATGGTTTTACTGAGTTAAAAGTCAACAGTGAGTTGCTCACAATAGTGACAGAAGCTCTTACAAAGGTACTTCAGAGAAAAATTGTATGCAAAGGACCACAGTAAACACACTTCATGAACTGCCAGCAGTATCAGCAGTGGATCTGAAATTAAACAAAATGGAGCCCCATGCATTTTGCAAAGAAAGAATAATCAAGTCAGTCAGCATTATTGTCCTTTAGTTACTAAAGGATTCCTTCAGCTCCCAAGGATAACTCATCATGCCTGTTACATGTGGGGAGGGGAATGCAATGCAACAGGGATGATCTGGGGCTTGTTAAGCTGATCACACCAGTGGTAAGCACTACAAAGATACAATTAAGAATTTATGAAAGGAAATACCTACCAATTCCTTTATCTAAGCAAAAACAGTAATTCACAGATAATGTAAGTGAATGATAATAATTCTACTTATGCTTTGGCATCTACTCTGCACATGCTTCTTACATTTGTTTTATTTAATCACTGCTCGAATGGCTGCTTCGAGGGAGGAAAACAGAAGCAAAAATAAAGCCAGCATGAGAAATAAAGTCACAATAATAAAAGCTATGCCCAAGGAATAATCTAGTAATCGCCCTATAATTTTGAAGTGCAAATAATCCTAAATAACCATTTTCCATCTTCAGATAAGGTTAAGCACAAAACTCATTCTTGTCATGCCCCAATGATCAGGAGCTGCTTAAGGAACTGTGGCATTAATAGCAGAAGAACAGGTATTTTAAAATCTACTCATGATGAAGTAGGTAAGGTTTGTTAGTGTTGCATTTTGGGGTGTTTTGTTGTTTTTCTGCTTGTTTTTTGTTGATTTTTTTTTTATTCCTCAAAATCAAGGAAGAGCTGCAGCTCTGCCAGTGCAGGTGCACTTGTTTTCCCTATGAAAAAGAAAAAATTTATCTTGGAAACTTGAATAGAGATTTTTTTTTTTTTACTGAGGGAATTTCTTTGGGAAGCCTGTTTGCAATTTACAGGTAATTGTGAAATTTCTTGAGAATGTCTGTGTTTAATCCCAGCCAGCAACTATGTCCCATGCAGCTGTTTGCTCTTCCTGCTCCAGGTGGGATTAGGAGAACTGGAAAAAGGTAACCATGAGTTGAGATACGAACACTTTGAAATAAAGTAAATTACAACAAAACCAGTAACAACAATGACAATGAAGATGATGAAAAGAGAGACGTAACAAAAAGGGGAATAAAACACAAGAAAGATAAGAGATGCGCAACACAACTGCTCCCAACTCAATCCATCCCTCAGGAGTGATCAGCTCCTCCCTGCCAACTCTCCCAGTTTATGCTCTATGGTATGGAATATCCCTTTGGCCAGTTCAGGTCACCTGCCCTGCCCCTGCTCCCTCTCAGCTTCTTGTGCACCTGCTCACTGTTGGAGCATGGGAAACTGAAAAGTTCTTGACTTGGGACAAGTTCTGCTCAGTAACTAAACCATTAGCATATTATCAACATTATTCTCATACTAAAGCCAACATACAGCTCTGTACTGGTTACTAGGAAGAAAATGAACTCCATCCCAGCCAAAACCAGGAGCGAGAAACTACAAATGCTTGGTGAAGAAGAATTGGATAAAATTGGGAAAAACCCATGTAATTTCCCATCAATTTTTATTTTTAACCTGCAGTAATTTAAAACCCAAGGTATTTCTAACAAACAGTACAAAAGTAATCTAACATATGACCTAGGCATATGTAGCATATAAGTAAGTTTTTTAAAAAAATTACCAAGGGTATTTTGTAAAACATCTTCTGTAAAATAACCTGAACCAAATTACAAGGCCTACGCTAAACACCTGGTAAGATTCTCTGTGGGGTGAATTTCCATCAACTTCACCTCAGTGGATCTGTCCACATTAGGCAGATGAGAGGCTTAGGCTCAGTAGTTCTACTGCACAGCAGCAGGACTTGGACATAGTCATAAACTACGCACACCCTATGGATAACTGCAGAAAATTACAAATATCATGGTGAAATTGACATGATGTAATCTCATATGTCAGATTGACTTCCAAGCTTGTGCTCTTCCCAAGGGTTGTGGAAGGTGATTATATATGGTAAGAGCTTTGTGCACCTTGCCGAGACACGAGAATGTCATATGCACTGGCCACTTCGACAGACACCGTCCCTACCAAGCAACACAGAAGTCCTCCTAGGAAAACATTTAAAAGGTATTTTCCAATGGATGATGATAGGAAGGGCATTAGCTCACTTTCACAACCAGCTCCTTGCTGCATGTAAGGAACTACTGGCTTTGCCTGCTTTCATTGAATACCTCTGTCAGTCAGTATCTTCTTTTCTACATATCCAGACTGTCACTGCATTTGCTTTTAGATTCTCTCAGGGAACTATATAGCGATATGGTCTGCCAAAAATATCCCCAAAATATGATGGATCTCATGCTAGAGACATGCTACATGCTGTGCAGCTTTGAAGCGTTATTTTTCCCTGCTGTTTTTGGGTGGGTCTTAGACTTGTCAGCCACAACATGGAAAATATGGATGGTAAACAAGCTAAAAGTGGTGTGAATAAAGTAAATAAAAAGCTACTGTCAAAACACATCCAATTATGCTCTGCTGTGGAGATTTAACACCAGAGGATGATTTTCAAAGTAAAAATAGTGTGGGACGCCTTTCCATTTGTAGATTAGTTTGGAATGAAAGGCCTATTTGTGCAATTTAAGCCGAATGCACTACAAAATAATAATGATCTCCTTAACTGCAATTCTTTATTCATGGAAAGTCATCTTTGTTAAATAATTTTCAGGAGGGTTTTTTAACCCAAAGGACTTAATTCAATTGTACCCTATTTTATATATAAAATATAAAGTAAGTACATGTAATTACAAGGGAAGAGCAGCACATCGATACCTTGCGCAGGAACAAAATATGCCAATGCATTCAGTCACACTGTCGAAGATGAACAGCACAGTAAACTTTTCTATTGATGGCAGTTAACACATCAGAAATCACAGACTTCAGCTTCTTAGTCCAATGCTATAGTTTTGGCCTTCTTTCTGAACAACAGATTAGTCAAAACACCCCACTTAACTGCAAATTTAACCCAAGACCAAACTTTTTCTTACTGTGTTTTGGCACTAATGGCACTGCACAACAGGACAACATACTGCAAGTTACTCGCACCAGCTTGGGGGACAGCTAAACCAAAGGCCATTAAGATACTGAGGAAATAAAACAAAAAATGAAATAAACATCCCAGACAGCAAGGAAGTGCCAACAGAAGACCAGCATCTTACAGAAGAACCTGTGATTCCTACACACAGTAACTAAAGAAAAACAGTTAAGAAATTTAATTTATTATGCAACTATCTGCTACCAAGAAAATGCTAATGGTCCCCTATGAGGATTATGAAAACGACCTTCTTCAGGTGGCTTTAGGCCTTTCATTTAAAGCACCAAAGGAGCACTTCTCAAGAAAACAGACATTTGATTTAAAAAGTCTTAGAAAGAAGCTGTCTGGCTTCTCAATGTATAGGCAGAAGCACACAATTTCAGCAGAAAACTTAACAGGAGACTGCACCACCTACCGTGGCTGCCCACACCTCCCTCCTGGTAAAAACTAGTGGGGAAAATCAACCTTCCTGCACCTGAACAGGTATGAAAACATCCCCTGCCAGTCTGACTGGACCATCATCCTCTGTGCAGGAATGACAGCTCAATCTGAGCAGTCCACCTACTCCTAAATTGCAAAAGAAGGCTGTATGGATGCTGTGGTAAATTTCCCCTGCTGCACATTATAAGCAGAAGTTATTCTCATGAGACACCATGAAAGCTCAACACGACAGGTCCTATTTAGTCCTGTGTATCTAAGGAGAGGGGTTGGCACCAAGAAACAGTGTAATTTTCACAGGAACTGATAACAGAGGTATCCAGTTTTGAGAGGACCAGATGATGTCCTAAGAGGCATTGTGAATCCAGCTTGATCTTCTTCCCAAAGAAATTCTGAACAGTATTATCCCTGAGGGAAACAAGAAACTGCCTGCTGAACTCGCTCTGTCGAAGAGAGTCCCCTAACTTCTCAAAAGCTTTCAAAGCCTCTTGTCTGTGTCTCCCTCTGCCTTTCAAGAATTAAAAGAGGGGATATTGCAGGAGATTTTAAATATGAGCAGACATTATGCACACCAGGAATATATTCATAGCAAGCTATTTCTAATACTGCCTAAGGCTAGAGAAGAGAACAAAAAGAATTAGAAATGTCTGCATTAACTAATGATAAATGCTTTTCTGTGAGACAGAGCAAAAAGAACGTAAGCAAGGGAGGGGTAAAATCCCTAATTTCCCATCTCTACATTAACAGGTAGCTGGTAAAGATCCCATTCTCTACCTGCTGGGAAAAAACCAGGAGAAACAGTCCTTTGAAAATGTATAAAATTTAACTATATACAGCCTTACAGCACAGGAATTTGAGGATGCCTACACAGAAGTTTTCAAGTGGCCTGAAGTAAAATAGTTCTATCTCCTCTGTGAGTCAATTCTGATTATGAAACAGAGTCTAAGCAGGAAATACAGATAAACTCTAAAGAGAATATTGAGACCACTGTGTCCTTCATTTAGCTTGAAAACATAATAAAAATTATATATAATTAATGATCCAGTAGTCCCAGTAGTCATGGCTCTGCCATCCCCACTGGAGCAGAATACAAGTCCTGGGTAAAGCCAGTGGCAAAGCCGATGAAAAGAGCTGACCCCTGCTGCTAAGGCCAAGCTGTGGTAAAGAGAGATGGAGAGGAACTCTGCAGAATTCTGGAGGATGACCCTTGGGGTTGCATCCCTTCAGTGTAGCAAATGGGAAAAATAGCTGAAGAACTCACTCATCAAAAAATATGGATTTTATTCCAATTAGTGTCTTCTCCTCTATGCATTTTAAGCATCAAGACTACATGAATGTCATAGGCTCTCTCTGTCTTTCTCTCCAGTAACTGGATGGAAATACTGCACCCAAAGGGCTAGACTTTGATTCTGAAAAGGGATAAAAAATAAAAAACCCCCACGTAAATAGTAATGGAATAAGACCTATCGAGATACTTTATTTCACTGCCTTGCAGCCCCATCCTGAGAAAAGAGAGTGTAATTGGAACAGCACCCTGAAGTGAGGTCAGCACTAATTATGAAACCCCACCCAGAATACCCAACTGCCTGAGCTGAAATAGCTTTTGCAGATACTGAGAGTTCTGAAAGAGGAGGGCACTGGCAGTACACTTGACCAAATTAATCTCTGTTGCAACTGACTGAAAATGGAGCTACACCCAGGGCAAATTGTTCTTCCACCAATAAACCAGCACTGCTTTAAGCAAAACAAACCACTGAACCACAGTTCCTACTGCCATCACTAGATGTCTCTTACTGCCCTGCTTCCTGATAGTTGAGTATCTTAAACAACATTTTACCCTTGAATGTTTCAGTATAACCTTGAAATAAAACTGTAGTGAAAGAAACTGCCTCACAAAGATCTAAGTTAATAACAAAAACGACAGCTATATGTTCAAATAGCTTTCAGGATTTGCTTTAATATTATTGATACTCTTCTCTCTGGTATTCAATCCAGGAAAAAGTCTTTAAGAAAAAGGAGAGAGGGGAGGAGCAGGAAAAAGCATTTGCACTTAGAGAAACAGGCCACTATAGGAGGTCTCACCACAAACTGCCTGTAATTTGCTAGTGAAAATAAAAGTGCTTTTCACAAACCACCACACAACAAACAGATATGCCATGACTATCTTGCAAAGGATGATACCCCAAGAATTTTAGGTGGCAGAGTTTTATTTCATTTAGAACCTCAGAAGCATTGGCAAGCAGCAAAATACCTGGAGCTCACATATACTTCTACAGTTTTTGCAAAATACTGATTTATTTCATACAGATCCCACAATGATCCACTCTTACCTTACTGCAACAGCCATGCTCCCTATAGGGTTGATTGGCAATGGTCTGGCTCCAGGAAATATTCCTCTACTCAGTACTCGAGCTCCATTTTGTATCACTCCCGAAGGAACTAAAACCAAAACAAAACATAGAACATTTTTTCTTCTAAAGGAAAAGTTAGAAAAATACAGGAGCAAAATGTGGAACTCAAAACTACTCAATGTACTGGAAAACCATTAGAGAGGTTCGTGAATACACTGCTTACCTTGGACATCTCAGCCTCGAGTCTTCTGAGTGCCATTCTATCTCCAATGCTATTTTCATGGCAAACAATGATAACGTGGCTTGCCAAAGCCACTGCCTGACCTAGTTGCTGCAGATCATTCCTTGTACAAATGAATCACTTTTGTTTTGTAATTGCTGTTCTGCTGCGAATACATGTGCTTAGAGTCAAAACCAGCTATGAGCACAGATGTAACTATTTTGTCTACAAAAAAAATGACCCCTTACAGATAAACAGAATACAAGTATTTCACTGCAAGACCACAGTTGAGACAGCTTATAATCATCCCAGTTTACTTTCTGAGCAGCAATATCTTGGTCCCCCATCTCTGCAAAACAAAATATTAACTACAAATATGTATTTACCAGGAAGAGAAAGAGAAGAGACTAAAAAGACATTATCTCCATAGCACTAATTAGGCTCTGTCTCTGGCCATCGATGAGCCTGCCACACAGCCTGACAGCAGTCCCGCACACGGCCGGGTCACAGCCCAGCCTCCCTCACCCAACACGTGCTGAGGCCACTGACACCAAACTCGTAGGTACTGACCACTACAGACAAGACATTTCACTGGGCCATTCAACTTGGCTCTACATCAAAAACTGCAGCTCTGGCGAACAAGATTTTAGGTTACACCCCCAAGTACTTGTTTTCTACCCAGGCATGTTTCTGTACACTGCTCAGCCCAGGGCAGACAGCTGAACAAGTAATAGAGAAGCACTACTCAGGCACCACCACAGCAAGAGTGTCCTTAAGAAGTCTCAGGATTTTCCTCCTCCACTGTGAGACGCAAGACTACCAAACACAGTTCTTAGTCTAGGCCCTTACCAGGGACCTACCTGCATGTAATGGCATTTGTTTGCACTGCTATTACCTCCCTTCAGGCTGGGACAGTAACCTCACTACAGCCTCCACCAGAACTCGCTTCTTAAACATCCACAGCCAGCCAGCTGACACACATTCTATTTACTAGAAGTCATCATTCACACCATAACTTCCCCTCACGGCGAATGTCCAAAAAGAGAATGATGATCGTTACTCTATTTATATTATTTTTAAACCTACAGATATTATATAAACACTTGTAAGATAAATGCAAACCGTATCACTTTATATACATGTGGGTATATACACTTTATATACCCACAGAATTTATTTTTAAACAAATTACACGGAGACTAGAAAAATTATTCAGAATCAACACATACACTTTACATGTCCAACTTCAAATACTCACACCCCAAAATACACCCCAGTGTATTCTGAGGCAGAGAAGTATAGGCTCAGAAGTGTGTTATTTCTAAGCTGCTGAGGGTACACTTCAACTTCCTGTAAACATCAAGCCAGATCGACACCTCCACTCTTGCTGTCCTGGTGCTCACCTTGTTTCACTCCCGACCACACAGATTAGTTCTAGGAAAATAATCTTCTTTCTCCTGCTTGTGAGAGCACATCACTCTCCCGATCAAATCCTGTCACTGTGTTACACCCACTCTTGCTTTTGAGCACCTCTGAAGAACAGGTCAGTTATATTTAGGTGCTTAAGTACAGCCTCAAATGGCTAAAATTACAGAATCCAGTTTATAACAACTTGGGTCAGCTTTCAATGACCAGAATAATTTAAAATAGCATTTTGTTATTTATACCTCCCTACTCCGTACACTTTTTCCTTCATCACTAGTTTATGAGGAATTGATCAATTGATCACTCAGGGGACAATGTAAGGCTTTCTCTGCTCTGATGTTCTGGTTTGTAGATACTGTAGAGGAATGTTATTGTGTTAAAAATCAAAAAGCTGAATTTCTTATTATATTTGTTTCAACAGCATAACCTGGAGATGGTTGAAACACCAGTGTTGTGAAAGAAAAGCGGTCTGCTCAAAGATATGGCTAACCTAAAATGCGAAATATCAGATAAATTCAAAGCCACAGATAAATGTGCTGAATACTGAAAGATCAATAAAAAGACAATTTCAAATGGGCATGGTTATTCCAACAAACTTTTAAGAGGGACAGATTTTATACTGCACTACATGGTATGGTTTCTGTATGTTTACAAAGTCCCACCAAAAGAAAGGAACCAGGAGTTTTGACTGAGAAAGATCTGGGAATATTCTCTTCACTATGATACAAACCATAATTTTATACTGAAATGAAACATTTATGCATATGCACAGAATGTCAGTTAGCTATGGATACTGTCTAAATATACACTGTAAAACTTCAAAGCAAACATACTGAAAGTGCTACTGCAAAAAAAAAAAGCAACAGCCTCCTTGATGCCCAAACTCTTCTTTCCCCAGATTACCTAATTATCCTGGTCTGCTGGCAGAGTTAACTGATGCTTATTTTATTATTTTTCTTCTCCTCTATCCCTTATTGACAACTCCCATTGCTTCTTTAGAACATCCTGTTTGCTTCCTCATCAATTCTCAAAAATTAGCTTCCTGTCTTTCCTTCTTTATCTCTTCTGAGTTTCTTTTTTAACCTGCACTCCTATGTATGTATCTATACCGATATCTATATCAAATACACTGCCAAGTCTCACAACTTAGGATTTCTGTACATTGACACCCTCACTGGAATCCATCCTTCATTTTCCTGGACCCTTTGCAGGTTTTTAAGTCACTGAGTGCTATCCAGGAAACACTCTCTTCAAAAGCTTCACATTTAAAACATCCCCCCACCAACACATGCCCCCCCCCCCCCCCCCCCCACATATTCCATTCAAGAAGTAACAAAGGTTTGTAAAAAGACAAAACACAGAAGTTTGCTGTCTTCTGAAAATATCCTGTAAGAGACAACTTGGTCTCTTGTCCTGCCTCTGAAATTCCCTTCAATCATGGCCAATCTGTGCCTTGTACCACCACTCACTGAAAGGCTTCAATAAGACTAACTATTTCAGCATGCAACAGCAGTGTTATTGCTACTGATTTTTTGTTTTGTTTCCTCAGACCCTCTGAATTATGATTCAGCACAACCACTACATCACTCAGACAAACAGAAAGGTTGTATGCAAGGGATCACTGAAGAAGGACACAGGACTATGCAGTGTATCCTTTCAGGAAATACATGGAACCATAAAGGAAAAAACCCACAACATTCCAACTTTCTGGTAAATCAGCTTCTGTAGCACTCTAAATCTAAAATGAAAAGCAGGATTAAAATATTTCAGTAGTAAAAGATATTAATTTCTAGTTATCCACATTACCAATGTGCCACCGTAAGATTGATCTTTCTTGCTTATTCATCTCTACTTACAGCATTTAAAGCATCAAAACTGATCTTTGCAAAAAATAACATTAATTACTTAATTTTAAAAAGATTATGGATAAACTGCTATTACACTGTCCCTAGTACCCACAGAGTCTTCCAGCCTTTGTGCAGGCTGCATGACAGCGACTTATATTCAAGGAATTATTTCTACATCTTGGTGCTTTTGAACGGTTGTGGATTATTTACTGAAATTATGTGGTGCTTTTATTCCAGAGATACATTTATGCCTTACAAGCTTTAATTATGTTTCAAACCCATACTTCGAGGTGAGATATTTATATTTTAGACTGAAGATTCAAGGTGCGGAGGTAAGATAATTTACTCCAAACCATATCATCAATCAGTGCCAATCTGGATGAACACCTTACAGTCCTGACCCCTTCTCTTGTAATGCTTCTTTAACCAACAGTACAGGCAGGTTACAGGTTCCCAATTCCTAGGCAGAAGTGTGAAATGTAATTTACACCTTTTCTGTGCAAGTGCAGAAAGCTGTTTATGTCTGAGAAACTCAGCTCAAGAAAACAATGCAAGAAGACCTGTGCATCTCTTTGATGAAGGTTTCTTTTTTCACAAAATGTCCCCAGTGAAACACAAAGAGTCTGAAATGACAAAATCATTATTCACCTTTCAACTTTCATCACTGCTATGTTTTCAAGGGTCTACTCTGCTCTCAGGAAACTTAAACCCAGGAAACACTTTCATTGGAGTAGAGTCAAACTGTGTACCGACAATCTGCCCCTAATCTGCTGCATGAATGGGGAAATTATTTTTGCATCTTAAGCTGCTCTGATGGAATTTCACAACCTGAGTAGACTCAGCCAGCTGAGTCTCCACTGGCTAACTCTGGAGTGAAGCAATGCATCCAATGTAAAAAATCAAGACTATGCCTCTGAAATTCTACAAGGTGAAAAAAAAAATCTTCCTTTTGTGGTGAACTTTCATGCTATAGTTTAACTGACAATAAAGTGAATGACATGTAGGAGAACATACCATAATCTGAATTGACCAAGGCATTATGTTCACATAGTGTTAAAAGGATCCAACAGAAGCCTTTCAAAAATCCAGTGTTGTTTTGTAGCCTGTACTCAGTGTCTGTAGGTGGAAAGTAAGTAGAGGGCTACATGATCATTCCACAGCCAGTGCAGGACTATTTTAATTCAGAGCACGCTCTTGTGTGCACGTTAGCTGAGTAGATTATTCCAACTATGGACTTCTTTCATCACATCTCTCAACAGACCGCATTCCTGATCTCTTACTTGCAGGTGTGTGCAGGTGAAGCAAGCTCCGTTCTGGCTGAGATAAACACCTCATCCAAGATCTTCACTACAGTGTAAGAAAAACCACGTCAGACTGGGTCCTTCCATGAAGATCTGATTGTCTAACAAACAATGTAGCAATTTGATAAAACTGAAATGCAAAAGGAGGAGGAAGTAATGGATAGTCACCAGACACACTGACACCCCAAAAGCTCACTAGAAAAGGAAACGAACTTCTTGGTTAAATGTTGGCATGTGAAAGTTAAACGAAGTATAAGCAAGGAGTGAGATTTGTTGTCAGTCAAGACAATGAACTGGGTAAAAAACATGTTCTTTGTGTGATCCAGGAAACAAACATACACTTCATTAAACTGTCTAGCTCAAGGTAGCCAATACTTAGCAAGGAAGAATGAATAGTATTTACTGAGAAATGAATTTTAAAGAAGTGGAATGTGTGAGTGTATCCTGTAGGGATAGACTGGTTATTTCCTTCTTCTGTCATTACATGGCACATGCTCAGGGCTCTCTTCCCCGACCCAGCTTCTGTAGCACAGAAGAAATCATTATAGACAAGAGGTACTGAGTTTTGGCTAATATCTGTCAGCTTCAGCTCTTTTCTGCCAAGCTTTCTTTCAGTACAGTGTTTAGCAGAATTCTTTAGATGAGGCTACAAGAACTGATAGTAGGAAGTTGCTGATGATCTATATTGGATGGGACATCAGAAGTTGCCAAAAGCAAATGTTTTCTGCCAAATGTGTAACTTTATTCAGCTATCTTATCCCAGGCACAAATTTTATGACATCTGCCCAACTTGTATTTTACGGCTCAAGAACTATTTTATAGCTCTTAAATTCCATACTCTGTAGTCCTTACAAACTGCTAATCTAGAATGCATCCAGCAAGCCATTTATTCTAAACAAAAATTGAGGTGGGGGAGACAAACGTATCCTGATAATCCTATCACACTCGTACTTTTTCTAAAAATATTATGAAGAGTACGGAGGAAGAAGTAGAAAGTACTTAATAAAAGTAAGCTTTCTTTCCAAATTTATTTCTTCCCTTTAATGGCTTAATATTAAACATCAAAGTCAAACAAACCAAAACAAAATCCCAACCAAAATCCAGCAATAGAAAGTTTGAACATTATGAAAATGTCTTTTCCTAGTTTTTGCTTTAATACAAAATTGTCAGTAAAAATAGCTTTATGGAACATTTTACTGTCAATAGTTTCTCAAAGTTAGGCTGGAAGCTGTCTCAGTTATAAAAAGTTACTTGTCCATAAGCAGTACAAATAGAACATTACATCTATCAAGTTTCATGTACAATAAAAATGTCCCAACAAAACAGCATGTTCTATTTTATCCTATTTGGAGAATATATATGTATATGTATATGGCTCATACACAATCTGTAGATGTATCTTGCTCACACACAATCCACTTGCATTAGTTTAAAAAGCAAATTTCTTTAGGGTACAATGTTAGAAGTATAGAGGTAAAGCAGATCTCTTTAGGGAATTAAGTACTTCTCCTCCCACCAATCTTACAATATATGTATCTAGTCTGGGTTCTATATGTTTTGAGACAAAGATTAATAAAGACTTCCAAATCAGTGAGACACTGGTTTCAACCCTGGAAAACTTATTTTTTAAGAAGCACCCAGCAAAACTCCATGCTCATATCTTCCTAAACATCTCTACCACAGCACTTCAGTCTCCTATAAGGAACCACTCACAAAACCAGCATTGCTAAGTTTTCTGAAGGTCACTTTCTAGACAACCCAACCAACTGAGTAGTGATGAGCAGTACTGAAACCAGAAGGTGGATGTCAGAGCTGGGAAGACTCTCAGTTTCCTGGCTTCTACCCAAACCCTTTCTGTGAGCACTGTTTAATAGTTGTTTGCAGTATTAAACTTTAGGTTGAGCAATGTACTTGCATTTGCGTGCAATTCACAAATTATATAGCAACAGGCAAAGGACTATGCATGAACTTGAAGCTATGTGTAACAACACTGAGAAGCTTCTTGAATTAAATCAGTATTTCCAGGATAATCCCTCTGACCACAGCACTGTTCACTAGCAGTAGCAGCCATACACTAACACTGTCCCTTCTTTTCTTGTCCATCCAGAAAAGCAAGTGGCTCAAAGTTCAAAATGACCTCACCAATTAAGAAGGTGTTGCTACTTACATGCTTCCAGTGACTTGAATCTCAGGAATTCAAACACACTGCAAAAGCATCAAAACCTATCTCCCGTTTTAACCATGGCAAAACATCATGGTTTGGCACGACTCAGTGACATGCCCAGGATGCCACACTCTTAGGAGTAGGGAGTACTATGCTGGAATGACAGCTAGCAATATTCACTTTCAAGACATTGGTACGAATTGAAGTGCTGAAAATCTTTTGTACAAAAAAGCAACTGTACAAAACTAACTCATGGACTTCACTGATTTAGTACCCATGAGTTCTAAACTGAGCTCTACCATTTGTTCACCATCCTGTTTTCTTCTGTCCTCTCTCCAAATTAGATTTACAAGAGGGAAACAGGCACATAAATTTGATGCAACTTGCCCAAGATAGCCTAGACTGTAGTCAGTGCCTTGCAGGTCAAGATACAGTTTTCCGTGCAAGTCAAATATTTTGGAATTAATATTCATGAACTGACTACTAATAAAAATCCCAAGTATTTGTAAGTTGTGATAACTGCTTCTAAAGGAAGCAGGTGTTTCAATTGCTGTTTCTTTTCAAACACAAACCTACAAAACCTGATGAAACACGGTTTCAATAAATTGAAGCAAAAAGTATTAAATCTATGTTGCTACATGCCCTCTCTTAGCACATCACAGTATCTTTCATACTTTAACTCCTGGTGCCAGCTGGATTGCAGGTTTCAGTAGACACTTGTACACAGCTGGCTACTTTGAACTTCTGTCTTTAGTTACTATTGATAAGTATTTCATCTGTGAATATACTGCAAGGTGTTAATAATTCAGAAACTGATTTTTGACATTAACACTCTAATTGCATATTCCTAACCTTTAGTAGCAATGTGAACAATCACTTTTATGAGTCTATACAGTAAAACCTACACAAACACAAAATAATCCTAATAACAGTATTTTACTCTTTTACTATGCCTTTTTTTTTTCTGAATGAAAACTAAAGGATGGTGGAATTGGGGTGAATGGTAACCAATGTTTGTCAGATACCATTTCAAGGTTTCATATAAAAGCAAAAGCTGATTTTAGAATTCATTTGTGATTGTTAGCAGTGTTTCACACATGGATGTGAAATTTTAAATGGTCATTTAAAACCGTAAAACTAATTAATCAAAGTGTAACCTCCTCTTCTCAATAAAATCTTTCCTTTTCCCTACCTACACACAGCAGGGATTGCTTGCCCTTTTACCATGCACAGTTCCTGAAAGCTGCTCAGGAGAGGAGGACAAGGACCACTCTTCTCTTTCTGGAACAGTTTCTTGGTACATCACGCTCTCCTGAGAGAAGCTTCTCAAGAAGCATTCCTCTGGCAGGGTCACAAAGCAGGCTGACAATAGCTTTCCTCAGCTGCATGGGAAATGCTTTGATGGTAATTGACTCTCTTCCCCAGGCAGAGTATCAAAGTGCAAATCAAGGCTTCCCCTGGAATTTGGAGTTGGTTGCCCAGGCTAGAACAATAGCAGTGATGCTAGACAGTATTGGTAATGGTTTCTATTTTAACTTCTGCCTTTATTTTTTAGAGCTGCCTGTCACTTGGCATTACAACCACGCTTGCTGACTAGCAATAAATTTTCTTGTATCCTCTGTTTTTGTGCAGCTGTATTCCACTATGGATTCCTGTAGTACCTTCACTGCAAGCACTGTGGGGCAGGATGGTTCCTGCAGTATTTGCACAGCCCAGTACAGTGGGGGTCCAGGCCTCTTCAGTGCTCTGTTAATACACAGCATTAAAACCTTAGGTCTGGTCACAGAACAGGGAGGACAGTATTGGCAGGAAATGAGACCTCTCTTTGCTCCTTGTCACCTGCCTACCGCCTTGCATCAGTCAGAGAAAAAAAAACCACAAAACAGGCAGGATATGTGCAAGGAAGGAGCTGAAACAGTGCCCAAGTGAATGGAAAGTATCCAGATGGCTGTGGTAACTTACACGATAGGAGTCAAATCAAAACAAAATGAAAACAGAACCATATGCCATGTATCCTTCACTCTCTTGCTCTCTTTCTCTCTCTCCCTGCCTTTCTCCTGGCTGTTGCCTCAGGTCTTTCTATCAGTATG
The DNA here is from genome assembly GCA_013399945.1 of Ploceus nigricollis. Lineage (NCBI taxonomy): Eukaryota > Metazoa > Chordata > Aves > Passeriformes > Ploceidae > Ploceus > Ploceus nigricollis. Next base: position 503,046 of record VXBC01005964.1, on the reverse strand, counting down.
GATAATAGTATGTAACTCATTTAAGTGTATGTCATGAATAACAATAACCTCTCTTTTACATTAGAGATCACGGATTAATATTATTCATGTAACAAATGTAATATGAATCAGAAAATTATACTCATGTAAGGGTCAAGGAAGTGCAAGGGTCTACAAGGGAAGTTATATTTTTTTATTACATCGTTTTTATCTGGTATGCTGTATACTTATAAAAGAGAATATTAATTTTATACGTCTATGTTGCTATATGCTATAGAAATATCTACTCACAACCTGCTTGTATCTCAGGGGGAGTATTCAAAAGCATCATGGCAGTGGCAGCATCAATGTCAGGATCTGGAAAAATCAACCAATAAATACATTATTTACAACTGGGCTAATCTTCTCACTCCCATTGCTAAACTACAGGTTCGACCACATCTCTGAGTGAACAGGTATGAGAGGTCACCACTCAGAGGGCTCGCTGACTACATGTTAAATTTATCCCCAAACTTGCACGTGATCCCATTGTTACTATTAATCAGAGTGGTGATCTATGTCACTGAGCCATACTTATGCTTGTGTGTGCATGATACCTTTGCTGTTAGCCTCAGCAATTCCCTGTTTAATTCTGTGGACAGTATTTAGATTTCATTACAAAGGATCTGTGAAAGCAGATGCAATATCACAATTTGGAAGCAACAGAGAGGGATGAGCTGACAGCTGAGAAGTGGGAAAGCACAAGGAATACCTGAGCAAGTACAGAAGATGACACTTGGTTATTTCTATTTGTCAAGAAAGATTTCAGCAAAGTTTGAGAAAGTGTTGGAAGACAAACTGCTGCAATTAAGAAAAAAAAAAAGAAACTAGCATTTCATTGAAGCACCAACTTATTTGCATTCTTGTCCACTGTCATTTTAATATAAGCAAAAATGATCAGCTGGCTGCTGTTATTCTTAAATTGGTTTCTGAATCCATCATGAAAAGTCAGCTGACAGATGGTAAGTTATAGAGACAGAACAAAATATGATCCTTTTATAACTATATTCACTTGCTTCACACACAACAGCTCGGCTGCTATGGAAATGCAGGTATCTATGACAACAGTAAACAACCCCACAACGGCCACTGAATAAGCTGAAAAGAACATCTGCCCCAGCAAAGCGTCCCAGCTGCCCTGGGGCGCAACTTGCTAATCGTGCAGTGATGCCGTGTGACAGAGAAAGCCGCCTATGCCATGTCCAAATAAATGAAGTGTGCAATTGAAGCAGACATAAAAACGCACACCCTAGCTGACTGCTGCCTCTGTGCTGCTAAACTGAATGACTAATGAGTATGCATTTGTTGTTTGGGGTTGGGGGTTTTTTCAGCTTGTCAGTATTTATACCAAATTACATACCAAAAAAATTAATTTACTACTAATAGCTTCCTGGCACTTTATTTTGGCTATTATGACAGAAAATTACTTACCGCTGTTAAAAATATCTGTATTTTTGATATTTATATATTTCAAATCTATTCCCAGTAATGTGATGTGGTATAAAGCCCTGTTATATATTAACAATACAAATGACGTAGACAGGATTTCAGCCAAACAGAAATTCACTTGACTGCAGAATTAATAAAAGGGACTTTTTTATTAGTCTAAGTATGTACTACTTTTCTGTGAATAGCTGCAAGCACTCTTCTAAAGGCTACTACTCTATTATTTAATTGCTAAAACAGTAAACAGAGAAACAGTGTAGTGGCTGTCAAACTGTAGCTGAAGCAGCAGCAGCAGACTTAGTATAAAAGGTGCCCGTGTCTTCTGGACAGGTCAACATTTTCCAAAGAAAAAGCAGCGTTACCAGCTTATGTTCATCTTCAAGTCTGAAGATACCTCAAAAGCAGAATTCCTGCTGCAATTATGTATGCTGAAACTGCTATTTCCCAACAGCATCATTCCCAAATATGTGCCATGTTGCAAGACTGGATCCACACACCACAGAGCAAGTGCGTGCTTTCAAACTAAAGAGGAATAATCCTGCTAATGTTAAAAAGCGAGACAAAAGAGCAAAGAAGCGTGAGAAAGACAAACCAAATTCACCAGAATTCTTCCCTCTTTTTCATACCATAAAATCAAGAGATTGTTAAAAGTTGAACTTAGCATATCATAATTCATACAGCCAACTTCAGCATTTATTTATTGGCTGTTCCTAAATTTTGTTTTGTTTTAGTTCAGTGGATGACACTGTAGTATAATGTGATTTTTGCTGCTGAAAGAATAAAAGGACACTACTAGGAAAAGCACATTTCCTGATGAGTTTAAGTTTTGTTTGTTTAATAAACTGTGTGATTTGAGATAAAATTGATGCAACCAGTTTCTGCTGAAAGGTGCATTCCTAGCCTTTGGACCACTAATGGTACCACAGTGTTTCTGCAATGATGTAAGACATGAACACGAGCTTCTCACAACACAGGACTGCATCTGCAGCAGCTGTCTCCCAAAGCACAGCCATGTCTCAAGCCCATCCACGCCTGCTATGTTTCTGTTTCTGCTGGTATATTCTTGAAGAAACTAGACAGCTATTCCATAATGCCTTGGCAGAGGTAAGAGAGCTTAGAGGCATGCATGAATGGTGGTGTCAGTAGCATCCAGGAAAATGTGCTTTTGGTTTTCCTGCTGCAAGGAAAAAAGAAAAAGGAGGGACTGGAGCACAAGTGAGACAAGGGCTGAGGGCCAGCTGTCTGAGCCCACACAAAGAGGCAGATTGAAAAGCTGGCACATTCTTTTGCAGCATTGTCGTTCACAATCTGGAGGCGTTCTCATGAGCAGTGTGTCAAGAAGAGCCAAGAAGTAGCAATGAGGAGCAGCACCAAAGGCATGGGACTGAAGGGCAACTTTGCTGGGACTGGCTCTTCTGGCTTTGGCTGCTGGTCCCCACCAGTGCCCCCATGCTGATGGCCATTTCCCCACTGCTGTCTTTCTGAAGTCTCTTCCACATGGATGCTCCCATTTGTAGCTGTAAAGCCTGACCTTGCTTACTCCTGCATCCCCACCAGCTGGTAACTGGATCCTGTCTGTTCTACCTGGTCTGTGTTTGTGAAGCTGTGGATTTCAGAACTGAGATCTCTGCCCTACCTGAAGTCTGCGATCAACACAAAGGTTCCTGAAGTTATTAACAGTGGGTGGTTAGTGAAACATGATTGCAGGAACATCTTTCCCTAGGAAACCAGGTTAAAAATAACTACATACAAAGTTTTGGAATATAGAAAATTAAGTATTTAAATGAATGCATTCTGGCTTCTTTTTTTGCTAATTCAAGTAAATAGTGAACTGACTGCATACATGAACTGTTAATTTTTTGTCAGTGGAAAGCAGATGTCCAGCCTTCCCTGTGAAAGAGGGAAGTAAGGAACAATGAAAAGGAAGTATTGCAGGTGTTGTACAAAGAAGTAAGAGTATGTCAAAGTCTCAAACAGGCAACATTGGAGAGTTGCCTGTTTAAGAAAATAATGACAAGAATTGCCAACAGCCACAGTTCTTCCTAACAAACAACTGCAGTCTAGCTATACTAGATTTATATATATAGATTTATAAATCTATACTAGATTTGGTACTATAGTACGAAAAAAATCTAGTATATATATTTGGTACTTCACGCTACAGTCTGAAGTTTCAGTGCTTGGTCCCTCACACACCAGGGGTCCATTGCAAAGTACCAGAAAGGACCTGGAAGAAGCCTTAAGCACTTGCAAGATCTTGTAAGGCATGAAAGGCATCAAGGGGCTGGATTTCCACTACAGCTGCAGTATCTCCCCTCATACTGTTTTGGCCAGCATTGCTCTCAAACACAGAACTTCTTTTCATGAAGATGTTCTGTTTGCTGCACTTTAGATTCATGCCCCTTGTCAGCAGAGTCTTCAACAGTGAACACCAAATCTTTAAACAGCACCTAGTTCTTTCAGTGAAAAAATAACCTACAATATCACTCTGGAATTACATCTACACATATTGTCAAGACGTACTTTGAGCCAAATTTTGCTTTGCATGTTACTTGTATACATCAGAATCTGTCTTGCACAGACATGTGAAGTGGTGAAATGGTAGGCATGAAATATTCAGCATGAGATTACATACAAGCAATGCAGAGGATAGCCCTCAGGTAGCAGACTGTTCTAGAATTCACAAAAAATAATTAAAATCAGTCATGTCAACCTGAGAAAGCCAGATGTGACAGCTGTTCTTTTATATGTTGTGATCTCTGATCAGAGTTCATTTTATAGAGAGAGAAAGTGATTTATAGTAATTAGTATTATTTTGATATTATTTTAAACTTTAATCTGGTTTCATCAAACTCTTCAAATCCATCCCCTTCCAATTAACTAAAAATTAGGGTAACATAGTGCCTTCTTGGTTGTGCAAAAAGAAATTTATCTTTACAGCCATACCATAAGGTTTTAAAGAAAATAGCAGCTAAAGCAGTTCAAAGCAACCATGGCCTGAATTTTCCAGCACAGATTCCTAGAGAGAGGCACTTAAGATGCATATTTAGGTATTAAGAAAATGTTACAGCCAACTGACGTAAAAAATGTAGTTAGTAAATAAACTGCACCATCTGTACACTACAACCATTGCTGTGTTATCTCATCAGGAAGGAATTTATAAGACCTTCTTTTAATTTAAAGTTACTACATCTAAAATAAACTATTTTTGTGAAGTACTTCACTTTAACACTCAGTATGCTAGTTTTTGACCCATTCTACTTCTGCCTCAGCATCCTCCACTGCTTTTTTCCATTTATATGTTCCTAGTGTAGATGGAATGCCTAAAACCTAGTGCCTCTGTATTCAAAAGGCATAAGTTCAGATTATTCTTTGTCTACAAATCAGTCTTCTAATCCCCTCCCTGCCTCCCTTTCTAGCACAGTCCATTCCTACTTTTTTTTTTTTTAGTTTGACTCCTTGATATTTTCAATTTTCATCAGTAGTAAAATGTGCAAAAGCAACACTGTCTTCCATCTTTACCTTCAGGCTTATTAAACTGCAACAGAGCAAACAGCAGCTTGCCCCGTTTAACTTCTCTGTTAACAGACGTGTCTTTTCCCTTCCCACATCATGATGGTTAACCTTGGTATAAGTCAGGTCAAACATAGAGAATAATGAACAGAGTGGAGGCTTTTTTTCCCCACTTGCTTTTTTTCTTTTGTATCTTTTAAAATTTATTTTGCCTAATGATGGAATAAGAATACAGCTGTTAAAATAAAGTTGCAATGTGCAAGACAGAAAGAAATACCTGAAGAGAATTGTAAATACTGTAACTCTGTCAAACTCCTTGGTGTGGGATGCCACTGAGTCCACTTCTGAAATATTTAAATAAGGTTGAGAAGTTCTCTTAGAATAAACAGAATACTTGTGGAAGCGTACAGTAAACCAGTAGGATTCAGAACCAAGATCTTGGGAAGAAACAAGAAATTATATTCATATCTCAACAACAGTGCATGAAAGACCAAGCATGAGAATTCTGGAAGCTATACAATAGAGGCCAGGAGGAAGCAATTTCATTAGTAATGCCAAGTCACAGTGGAGCATCTCACACTCCTTTAAATGGATCTAGTATGAGATACAGAAGAAGAAAGGCACAGGTCTAAATGAACTAATAATTTTTCCTATTTAAGTTCATTTCCGGCACTGCCAAGTAAGCTATGGCACAAGTATTGTAAGAGGTCTAATTTTAAAAAATACAGAACATTTCTACCAGAAACCTTCTTCCTGCTCCTCTATTTTGTTACATTTGTATTGTCATAAAGCAACACATATGATTTCCATTCTCTAACAATACTATTTTATCAGCTGAAAAAGTGTAAACCAAACATACAGTTACAATGTATTCTTGTTAAAAATACTAGCTTTAATAAAAAGAATGACAGTAGAAAGAGTTACAGTAGGTCTTATACATGCACTAACTCAAAGAGGTTCATCTATCATTCAGAAAGCTGTGGGAAACCAAAGCATCCTAACTTTTCATCTCAGGAGTAAAGATTGAGATAATTTAACTGTTAAAAGACAGACTCACAATACTGATAATGATTTTACCAGTGCAAAATAAAAATATTTTAAGAGACACCTGACTACAGAGAGATGAGATATACATCTTACATATAAAGATGATGTATTATAGCACATACTCTGCTTAAAAGCAGGGTGGAGATTTTTGCTTTGGTTTTGTTCCTTTACTTAAAATTGTTTTTTCATTTTGATGCACATTACTGGCAAGCTAAACTTTCAGTGCAGAAGGACATGAAAAAAAAATTTACCAATCACAAAGGCAACAGTAAAGTTTTTTGACTCCATCCAGCCTGTGCAGCTTGGAGTACTGAACAGAGAACATCAGCTAGAGAAAACACTGGTCAGTGAGCTAGCACAGAAGAGAGAAACAATTTGCTGTTCCATCACGTACTTACCTAATTTTTGATCAGGAATTTCAACCATCTTCTTGACTGATTGCTGCAGCCTCAGCTTCTACAGTGGAAGATGTGATTATGAGGGCTGTAACTCCTTGCAGCCTTACAGGTTGCAAACTTTTTTTTTTTGACTGAAGAATACACATACACATAAACACACATGCTCTTTGTACTCAATTATGCAGATGTGTGTTACCTCTGGGACATCGAGGTCATCATTGCTCAAGCTTTTGTAATGTCCCTACTGCTAACAATAGTTTTTTCTTCAAGCAAAGTGGGAGGATGGCCAGCAGAGGAAGTCCTCTATAAAACTGTGACCAGGAGGCAGTCCTCTGTAAAACTCTGATCATTTAAGACCAAATAAACCATACCCTGTATTGTCCCATACCAGTGTTTTTCGAAGCACTCATTTCCTTCTCACTGCTATTTCAAAATATATTTGTGTCCACCAGGCCTTAAGAACCAAGTACCTCTTTCAGTCCAGCAAACACAGGACGTGCCAGCTGGAAAAGACCCGATGCATTTCCCTTAGCCTGAGTGACCCTTAAGGAAATGTCTTCAGTCCCCCTGCCTCCCTCAACCACTACAGTTTCCTGCAGTTCTGCAGGAAAAGGTGGCTTCTGGGTACTTTCACCACAAGATGAGTCTTCAGGAGGGGTTCATCCAAATATCCCAACTGTTGGAATGACCAAGGCACAATCCACGCCAAGAACAAAGCAAGGGAAGGCCTGGGGCGGTGAACATAAATTCCCCACTGGTTTCAGGATCCAGAAAGCAAAGGGGCAATATCAGATAAACACGAAAATAACAGTGAGAAGGGTATTTCAGGGATTTGAAGAAAAAAAAGTTGCTGCTAATGATGAGGAAAAGGTCACGCATATGACACTGAAAATGAAAGGAGTGTATATAGTATAAAAGCCAAATGCAGTCTAAAACCAACATAAGAGCAGAAAAGATGAACAAAAACTCCAGCGGCTAAAATAGCTGTGTGCTAATAACACAGGCAGACTGCCATAATGGAAGAGGAACTCAAAGCACTAGTGCTATTTACAGGAAAATTCACAAACGGGGTGGAACAGAATTATTAGTGAAACAGGTGTCAAAAGGTCTGTACTTTTCAAAGAAAATACAGATTTTATATTGTAGGATACTGTTATGCAATAAAGAAAGGGCAGACTTCGGAAATAGAATAAAAAAGAAAATGTTTGGAAATGCTGTGGACAGATGGTCAAAGAAGATTTCTAAGAAAGAGACTCTGGGTCTGCTCTTGACTTCTTACACCAGATATAGATCTGGATACAGCTCTGCATCATTAAAGAAATGGGAATTACGTCAACAAGGGAGACTAACTTCACAGTGCAGATTGAAGAACAAATGCTATTAACCATGGTAAGACCAGTTATTCCTGGATGTGACAGCTGACAAGTTTCTTTATCCATGTTGCTCAATGAACAAGAATAGATTCTATTCTGCTCTTTATGTTAAATAATGAGGACGACTTTGGAACAGGGGACCATGAAGTGATTCAGTTTAGATTAAGTGGGAAGGATAACAGCAAGCCTATTTTTGTTTTAGAGCTATTATTTTGAAAGAGCAAGTTCTGATGAACTAAATGCTTCCTGTGGAACCTCTGGAAAACAGACTGGACTGAGGAACTCAATGCCTCAGCATGGGGAAAGCTGCAGTTTCTGCAAGTCACTGCACCAAGACTTAGATCAACCCTGTATCCAGAGAAAAGCAGGGAAAATGCACTCTTTGAAAATAAAACCACAAAACCCTAAAAAAAAAAGCTAGACAATTGAACCAACATGGAAACTGACTCTATGACAGAAAGCAGAGAGCTTGGCTTGCTCAGTTGAGCAAAACAAAGGCAGAGAGGAAGTAAGATTATCAATATGAGGTAAGCATGGGATACAGGGGTAAAAAGCAACGTAGAAGAACTATTAAGTTTAAAGATAATTTCCGTAAAGCAACACTGGCTGAAGACAAGACTGGAGATCAGAACACTTCTAGTAAACTCTTCTAAGAGGAGCTGAAACAAAGCAAAAAGTCTGCATGTGAAGTTTCAGAAGTATTTACAGTGTGCTGCTGCTCACAATGTGACCCAGGGGAAGGGACTCTTCGGAAGCTGCCTTCCAAATTGCTTCTCTAGGGCAGGTAAGCTCTCTGCAAAACTATGACAGAGAGGGAAAGAGCACAAAACACAGTAATGAAGAAACTATGCCAGTGAAAGCCTATTTGCACAAAGGCTTAACTACATAAACCTGCAGAAGCACCAGGATGATGTCTGACAAGTACATGGAGATGCTAAGGACTTCTCCAGTACTGTGGATGATGACTGAGCACACTCCACAGGGAGTGATGCTCAACATGGCTGGAACAAGGTGTTCTTCTGCTTCTCTGAAGGAAATCAATGGAGGAAGACGGTAACACTGCCATCATCTGAAAAACTCGTTCCACTCTTCCTGCAATACTCCTTTTAAACCTCTTTAATTTTCAAATAAAGGAAATGACAGAAGAGCAGGAATCTAATATTTAGGGCCTTTTGACTTTTTTTGCCAGAGAGCTTCTCAAGTGGGCTGAGGGATGAGACTCAGGTCAATGGTAAGGCAGTGCAGAAAATATCAATGCCATTTTTGAAGGATTATTATCATGAAGTATGAAAACAAAAATAGGCTTTGAAGATCCTGGAAGTCTCACTGCAGATGTCTACAAGACAACCCACTGAGTAGCAGAATTAGTTTCAAATTACAACAGTCAATATTGTGAAACCACACTGGCCTGTTTTAGTGAAATCTTCTGGTTAAAGCAACACCGTGAACACAGGCTGAACACTGAAGAGACTTTACAGTGAAATTAGTCAGCCTTAGGCAGGGGCTTTAACTTACCTTCAACAGCACACATAAGAATAGGAATTATTTAAAAGAACTGCAACACCATTTGTTCAGACTAAACACTGCTTCCTAATTATCAAAGTTTTTTTTTGTCTCCTACTTCCATACGTCACAGAAGAGATTTTGTGGAAGATATGCTGCAAACCTGAAAAAACTTATCAAACTTGTTTTCATTTACTTTTTCCTTGAATTCAGTTGCATATGCATGTCAGATATTCCACTAAGCACTTTGCTAATTTGGCACCATCCATGCTATATACTAGCAAACATGTAAATTCAATATTGTCATCACTGGCATTTTTATGTACACATTTCAAAAGTAGAGGAAACATGAAATATTAGGAACTGAAATGTGATGAGAAAGTAATTCATTTGAGAGTCAAGAGAGCAAGCACTGAGACATTGCTGCTAAGTCACATTTACAGGCACCCTTCGATGCTTCTAACTCGCCAAACTGCTACCATGCAGCTCCTTTCTAGCCAAAATGGTTGAAACAACTTTTTACTATTATGTATTACATTTTGGTTAATTTAATTAAAATTAATTTAATTAAAATGAAGGAGACACACAGGATTCCACTTCTGCCAACCTCTGATTTGCTATGAATGATCCTGTTAAAACTCCTTGAATTCTGAATGGCCACTAGCTGACAGGTGAAGTTACCAAAGGAGTAAGAAATGGGCAGAACACAACCAGAACTCTTTTGCAAACTCTTTCAGTTCATCAGCTGAAAGGGATAAAGTGTATTTACTCCACAAAACAGAGTGGGTAAGCTAAGAAGCTTTCATCCCCTTCTCTTTATGCTGAACATGCATTGATCATGCATACAGGCCATGCCTAAAATAAGTTGTGGGACACCAAAAAATAAAAATAAAAATNAAAAAAAATTAAGCTTTATCCAGAAAACAGTGAGAGCTGGCTCTGTAATCCAGGAAAACACTTATATGTATATATATGCCAGAGAATGAGTAGCATCCATGGAAGAGGATCAGGGTACCATCATCCTGCAGGGCTCAGCCCCAGGCTAGAAAAGCTGGGCAGCTTAGCTATAGCTCAGGACAGTTTTGTAAAGGACTAGTGCTTTCATTAACAACAATCATAAGCATGTTCTGCACAATTCTCATGGGCATACAATGAGGCTGGAGAAGAAAACCCCTTATAAATGGTGCTAGATCTCATCTCTTTGCAGCCCACCAAATGCAGCTCCTGATACCAGGCAGCCATGTCTCTGGTGGGAAGAACAGTCCTTGCTTCTGCCAAGTGGGTGGCAAGGCAAAAGCTGCAATGAAGAAACATGGAGCTTGCTTTTATTAAGTATTTAATCAACTTTTTAACTTTGTGCTTACAACTAAATAGAGAGAAAGCACCACATTTCATTTTGTACTCCAAATTTCAACAAACTCTAGAGAGAGCTGTTCTACTGATTTTAAGCAACAGTTTCTGCAATCCTTGTCAGTGCAACACAAAGGCACCTCTCTGGCCTTTCAGAGGTTCTACTTCATATACGTATAGCACGCAGTTTGTACTACCTCTGCCAGTGCAAAATCAATTTACTACCATGATTTGTGCATCAGATCTGAGTGTCTGTTGAGAGCAAAACACGGGCTGTCTGGGCTAATGAATCTTAATAATGTTGGGTAATCAGATCGATTACAACAAACCAAACCAGAGAGAACATGTTTGCCTTGCCCCTTTCCCATCTCTGAGCACTCATCTTTAATGAGTGCCTGCCCTCTCCTGGGCATGCCACATGGACCCATTACCCCACTACCCCTCTCTACAGAGGCCCTCCCAATGCACACATCTCCTCCCTGGCACGGCCACAAGGTGAGCAGTTGTTAAGCTTCCCAGTGTGCCTGTTGAAGATTTCCCTTCCTAGTCCACATCATCCTGCTTCTGTCCTTCCTGTCTCCAGCAGGGTGTAGGGAAATCTCAAAGGATAAGGGTTGCAAACCTCTAGAAAAGCAAATGCAAAAAGAAAAAAACTTTGATTTATTTTTCATTTGCCATCATTTACAGCAAACAGCTGCCCTGCACATAATCAGGAACAGGACTGAAAACATCATAGCAATCCTCTTCCCCTTAAAAATACCTGATGCCCTGATTTAGAGACAATTATTCCTAAATCTGGTACAGTATTTTATCCAGTATAATAAACATACTAATGGCATATTCCATAGAATTGTAAGGCTTTTGTTATAAAAGCCACAAATATTATTCCTTTGGGAATACATCAATGAAGATGTTTCTGTTTTATGCAAAATTGTCAGTGAAATACTAGTCGAGTTACAGATCTGATAGCTACAGGACTCCTTAGAGTAAAAAAAACAAGTGGTACATTGTACAACTATAATAGTTATGGAAAATAGTGTAAAGCCTTAAAATGGCTGGGGAGAAGTCATTAGTCACTTGTTTCAAAGAAGACTAAGAGTGGTAATTTTGCCTGATTAAAAATCAATGTTGCTAGACCTGATACTGGTTGGAAAAGACCTGGAATTCATAAAGCCATGAATTCTTTAGTGCTGTGTATGCACTGAACTACATCTTCTTTCACCAGAGATCCTTTTAGTTTCAAGGCAAAGTATCTGGGAACATGTTTGAGGTTGGTTTTCATGTCACTACTGGGTATTTTAACAGAAGTGTGAGGATGTATTTGCAATGTAACAAAGAGCTTATTTATAAAGTTAGTTTTAGAAGTGGGAAAACTTTATTTTCTACTCATGTCAGCCAGCAACATCAAATATGATCTGGCCCTCAATCAGGACAATGTAGCACAGCTTGCTTAGGCTTTTTACTGATGGGACTGTTTGAGATTTCTAGAAAGGATGCTGATGAGTATTAACTATGATGTCTGTCATTTTGTATCTCTGGATAATAATCCTACAGCTCTATCATTATGATAGCAGACTGCCTCTCAAGAATTTAAACATAGAAATTCTCTCCTTTTTTTCAAAACTTTTAGATTAAGTAGCTTGACAAGGGTATATGTGTATATCAAAGAAAAAGAGAATGCATGTAAGTACAAGGTACTGGAAAAAAAGCACAGAAGGCAGAAAAGTGAATTTTGCAAAATCTGTGATAACACTCTGGCTGAGCAGGTCTATATGAACTTCTCCTTCTGTGGTTCTTAAAGCCAAGCCTACATGGCAAATACTGAAGGACATTACAGCTTTTCAGGGGCAAAACTGGAGGAAATCTCTTGGAAAGCTTCGACTATTTGGACAACTATTTCAATTTTCCAGGATTGAAACTTAACAGATATATTCATAAGAGCCTCAATAAAAACAGCAGAAAATTTTCTTTTAAATCAGCTGGGGACATCCTGTCAGAGCAACAAATCTGTTTTTTATTTTAAAGCCATGTAAGTGTATATATTCCAGTCAGAGTAGCAGAGAGAGTCTAAGTTCACTGTTACAGATGGATGGAGCAGATACTTCTTGCTGTTGTAGCAACATGACACCCAGCAGCTCTGAAAAAATGAAAAGCCCCCAGAGCAGAGGCAGAAGGAATGGTCTGACACAGAAAGGAGACTTCATAGCTCTGTCTCAACTTATCCACCACCACACTTTTGACACCAGCTCACAGAAATCTGGATTTGCTATAATAGTCCAAAGCCCCCGGCTGGAAAGAGCTGCAGGACTGCTTCCCATGATGGCTGATGCCATGATCTCCTTGACATGAGATGCACAAATCTGACATCAGCACAGAGCCACCAGCTGAGCAAATGCAGAGGGAGCTCCTCCCTTGACTCCACAGAGATGTTTGGTGGTCTCCCACCTTGCTCATTTGCATCTGTTCTTCTCAAACCAACCCTTCCCTGTGCTTTAGAAATGTGGCTAGGGAAGGGCAGCCGATTACAATCACCTCTGAATTTCACAAGCTGGCAAAGCAGTGCTCCTTTAAGATACCCCAAGCATGCCCACAGCTATTGCCACAAGTGGCTTGCCATTATTCTACCCCACAGAACGCAATCAAAAACACGTTTCTGATCAAAACCTTTCATAACATTTAAATATCATCCTCTCCAATTTTCTTTCTATTTTCCTGTTCCTCTTGGGCACATATCAGTTCTTTCAGCAGGCTTTTTCCCTTTTTCCACAGGGATAAGATGTGGTGCCCCTTGCTATGGTACCAGAGCTCCTCACACTGGACAGACACATCAACATGCCTTGTCCAAGACTTCCCATGGCTGGGGGCTGAGTTTCAGCAGGGCTGGAAACACAACCCTGCTGGGGCAGACAGCCATAGCTGAACACTGAAATACAATGCCTTAATAAGTAGGTCAGCCTGTTCCTATAAAAGCAATGGGTTTAACGCCAACCGTGCCTTCCAGTGAGAGTAGGAAGAGACTGCAGTTTCCCCCTGTTTCTCACATTCAGCCCCTTTGAAGCCATGACACTCCTCTGCTGTTACCCTCCTGGCAGCAGGGCTGGGCTCCTGGGGTGCCTGCAGCCCCACCATACCTTGGCCCCCAGCAACTCCACCTCTGCAGGGCTGCTGTCAGGACTGCTGGAACATTGCACCAGAAAGCAAATTCCAAGAAAGCAAACACTATCACTAGGCAATTGAAATGCAGTTGGTAGCAACAAACAAACCCTCTGCAATGAGGATCTGGGGCTCTGTTCTTGCCAACAGGTTCAACAGGTTTTGCATATTAAGTCATCCTTAGATTTATTAGCGCCTAAAAGGGAAACACCACAAAGATCTTGACACCTGAGGTTTCACACTGTCCCTCCTTTCCTGCATCCCACCACCCTCCTCCTCCTCTTTCTCTCCCCTTGGCAAGAATGTATTTTCACCCCCTTTAAATGAGTGAAGAACACATTCCCCTCCTGTCGAACTGAAACTGTCAAGCCCCCCAACACACAGTGTGGGAAGGGGAGGGGGTGGGGGCAGCAGCCTGCCGGCAGGGCAGTGGGAACACTTCTCCCTTTGCAGGAGTTTTAGCTGCACAATGAAGCAGATCCTGGAGTGATGCGGTGCCAAGGCAGGATGCTGCCCTTCAGGAGCACACCCGGGCTGTCTGCACTCCACAGGCCACTGACAATCCTGTCTGTGATCCCACCCCAAACATCTGGGGCTGAGCCTTACCTGCATGGCTTCCTCACCTTAGCACAGCTAACATGGGAAAGCTCTCCTGAACAGAAGGATCATTGCTTGCAAAGGACACAGGTTCATTTCAATAAAGGCTATGATACACTCTTGTCACTTTCTTTAAATATAGCAGCAGTCAATGGCATTTACTGAAGACAGCACAAAAACCAAAAAAGTTCATTCAAATGTTTCTTCTCTTGGTGAAGCTGCTCACTAGGATGCCTCTGCAAATGGAACTCTATGAATCAGCCCAACATGGCACTGAGTGGATTGCAAGACCACAACACAATGCCCAAATACCATCTGCTCCTCCCATGAGCTTTGTCTTGGAAAGTCTTTAGCTTTTGTAAACAACTGCTGGTCCATTTTATTTTGAGATGCTGCACAATGTAGCAGAACACACTTACAAGCTGACTATAATCAAAAGCTTTATAGTCTGCTAAACTTGTTTTAAATAATACATAAATACCAAAAAAGACACACTGTACTTTTCATCTATTTTCATGCAAACTCAGTTCTCTCTTCTTGTTGCATTTTCTGTTTATAGCAGTGTGGCTTTAAACCACAGAATAATTAGTATTATTTTCTGTTCCCATTTAGCTCTAATCCAGAAACATACACTATATTTAATTATTGTTTTGGTAGAGTCCACCTATGCAGACAGGCTATGCTTACATGAATCAACTGCTATCTCTGGATTCAGAGCACTGAAGAGGTTAAAAAAACATAAGGGTACTTATGTCAGCCCCTCCTTCCTCTCCCCTGCATGTCATCACACTGAAAGGGTTTAAAAGTAAAAAATTCCTTCCACATCATATAATCCTGGCATCTGTTGTGTAGCAAATCAAGCTCACTCATTTTTGCTGTTATTCCCAAAAGTAACTGTACGGATTCGGGTCTAGAACTCCATTTTCCACTTCCTGAAGTTTCCTTAGGCACATTAGAAAATGCAGTAAACACAGCTAGTAAATACAAAACAATCTTCTCTGTCTAAGAGCAATTCTGATTGCATTACTTAAGAAATATAATTTCCTGAGGCTTTTTACTACCTTACTTTATGATACACATGATATGGTATCAATCTACCAACTTCCTTCTGCTGCCCCTGTCTTCAGAAGCCCACAGCTCACCCATGACATTTTGTAGTTCAAATATGAAGCCATTACCAAGATTAAAGCACAGAAGGAATTCAGTTTAGAGACTGAGTAGGTCGCTGTGGTCATGTTTATTATTTAATAACAGTGGGAATAATTCATATCACAGCAACAATTCTCTACCACTCCATTTATCAATTTCAAAGTAAGGTACATCAGACCCCCAAGCAGTGATGGGAAGGCTCAATCCATCTGGACACTCTCTGTTAAATCCTGTATCCCTATTCAAGGATGAACCCTATAGTAAGATATATGGGAACAATTATTCTTCACCAGTATCTAGGTCTATCAAAGACCAACAGGACTAGATGTAAACTTGTGCCAGAAAAAACCTGGGAGTAGTACAGCCTCAAATTCACATCCTATTTCCAAGCAGACACTGTGGTTTCAGGTAACGTGTTTCATCCTCCGTTCCAAATGTATGAAGCTTAATTCTTCTCCTTTGAATGGGGTGCCTGGCTGGTGTACTCACTCTGCAAGCTTTTTGAGGTAAAGACTGCCTCTTACTACATGTGTCTTGGCTGACAATAACTGCTACAGTTGGCCTGTAGTCTACAATTTCTCAGATTTTTAAAATGTGATTGAATATGAAACCTTATGTCCCCACTAACATCTGCCTTGGATATACCTTCTTTGCAACACAGGACAGTGCCTTGGTCATCAAGCTAACCCAATCATTGATTTTCTTCTTTAACACGCTTTTCTTCACACCCTTGCTATTTGTTAATGTGATTTTCAATACTTACTGAAGGTGCACTGAAACAGAAAGGAAGAGATAACACTGGAATTGAAATTTTTACCACAAGTATTCTTACACATCTCACAGCTGAGGTATTTTACTTTCAGCTTGCATCTTCCTCTGTGCCTTTATTCTGCAGCCCAAATTATTGATTAACGTTTTAACTGAGTTTCCAAATGCTTACCAGTGGGCCAAGGTTTTTGTCTTTTTGTGTGGCTAATATTTTTACATCTATTTGCCTTGCTGCCACTACAACTAAACAGTACATAAGTGATTTGGGTTTATTCAATAAACTCCAAACTATGAGCCTGACTATTTTGTTTGCTTTAGGGCAAGAGGAGGAAGCAAACAAGAGCTTTTTAAGGGAAGTTGCCCAATGTTCTTCTCTCAGATATGGCTGAAAAAAGATATAGGAGTGCAAAGTACTCTTTAAAGACAGCGTCACTTCATGGCGATGCAACTTGTCTCAATTCACTTTAATTTGATTCTGCCTCTAGAAGTGGTATAACTTTGATACCTACCATGTTTTCTTACATTCAGACAGATTGTTTTCAACTCAGCAGGACAATCTAACATAAGTAAGTTCCATTTACTTTAGAGTATTTTCTTAAAAGGAGAAATGGAAGCTCACAAGAACAAACTCCGAAGCTGTAACCAACTCTCTGGGTACCCAATGCCATCTTCTCATTTGTATCATGTGATCAATTTCCAGTGCTGACATTGTTCAATACTTTGAGGACCTTTCCACTAAGGTGGAAAAGCTACTTTAAATGCTCTAATAAGCCCCCACAAAAGAATTTTTTAATAACCGCTTGCCAAGGATGTATTAATGCATAATATTTTTGCAGGATAGCTGCAGCAGGCAATCTGGCTTATGGTAGTTCTGCTGCAGTCTGAAATAGGTAGTGCTTTCAAGCTAATTTTCCTGCTCCAAGCCTTCATGGCAGCAATTTTAAAGACTTCTTACCCAATGTAAAAAAACCAAACAAAACTAACACAAAAAATTCCCAACAAAACTAGCAAAACAACTCCAACCCCAAACCAATCAATCAACCAACCAACCAACCAATCAAAACAACCCAAAAGAACCCCCTGGACTCAACATGTTCTTTAATAAAATAAATTCATTTTCAAACTTTCAAAATTCATTCAGCTTCTTTCCAGGCTGGCTCTGGCAACTAAATAAGTGCAACACAAATGCACATCATGGCAAGAGGCCAAAGTAATATCACAGCTAGGAAGTCCTTTTCTTTAGAAGTCCACCCAATTGCATGAATAAGATTTGTAATTCCTAAAATGGGTTTTAAAACCCAAACAATTCCTGAATCTTCACACAAAGGAAGCTCTCTCAAAAAATCCTGCATGGACCAGAGTCCAAGAGCAAGGGACACAGAGAAGCTTAACTCACTTGGCTCCTTCAGCAGAGATGGGGCATCTCCCCTTTCAGCTGCTCCCTAAGCACCTCTGGTACTGGCAGAAAACTGAATTTAGTAACATCACAATGGGATGCAAAACCCCACAGCCACTAACACACAACTATCAGTGAGCTCCTAATGGTGCCTTATTAATCCAGTCTTTATTTAATATAGCCTCAAAAATAGTTGCTGCACGTATACAATTAGAAATGAATTACAATGAAAAAAACATTGTTGGGATTATTGTTGTGGGGGTGAGGATGGAGGAACAAAAGAAATGGAGCAGAGACACAGAGATGTATGAGAAAAAGCCAAAAAGATGCTGTCTCAGAGGCCAAGAAATTCTGAGCAACTGGTCAGGCAAATACAAAAATCTACAACTGATACGATATTCACAGACACCAAGGGAGGATAGAAATTTGCTCCCCTGTAAGCTGAAGGTAGAAGCCAACCGAAAACACATGAACAGAACTGCAAAGAGTTGACCCAGCTCTAGTTTCTGGTGCTCACTACAGGCTTGCAGAAACACCTCTTTCCCCCACACTCCCCACACGAAGGTTGTTGCGTTACACAAACACTACAAATAATTAAAAATTACATGAAATTTTACAAAATTACACGCTATGCTTCCGCTTCTATTGCCAGCCCCGAAGTGTTTAGCACACTGTTAAGCTATCAAGTTTTGTACTCTGTGCCAGTCACTCCCCAAGGTGTTTATGTGAAGCACTCAGGCAAACTGAACAGAACATCTGTATTCTATTTGCTAATGAGCAATCATCATTTCTACAATTCTCCAGCCAGGGATTTTGCTGTTTGGAATACTAATGCCATTTGAAAAAACCTAAAAGAAAAAAAGTATGTTCTGCTCATTAGTACTAGAGTCACTAAAATACTTCTGCACTACTTACAATGCAACCAGGCTTCTAGTTCCATTGCTTTCCCATATTTTTACAGAATTAGAACTTTCAGAAATAAAAACTTTGCTGATATATACCTAATGTATTTTCTGAATTAGTGTCATTTACTATGCATCTCTTGCTTTAGTTATATTTTATTCACACAGAGGCAAAGATTTTAAATAAACTATTATAAAGGCTTTTCAAACAAACCCTACTGAAGATTCCCTTCATTGTCTGCTTTATATACTGTGGCAATCCCTAGAGCAGATGAAATGAGGTAAAAAAGTTATAAAAATATGGGCCATGGTCTACAAACTTCATGGTATAACATTCCTATGTGCACAGAGAGTGAGAGAAAGTAACAGCTTTGAAACTCAGGATATGTTTTGTCTGTAGACAGAAGGAGTTACCGGTTTTCCTTCTAACCAGTGGATGTGTAAATCATGTGTGAACCAAGATTATCCTCTGATGGAAAGGCCACATCACAAAACCAGCAACATGCAAGGGAGTGCTCCCAGCTGCCGCTCCTCACTGCAGTACTTGGGCATTCAGATGTGAACCTCCCTTACTATCCTGTGCATCAGAAATGCTGCTGAAGTCACTGAAGTCAAAAAGCAGCAAATGAGTTCAGAAAGGAATATGGAAGTCGATAAGCTCAATTAAAGTGGCTTATGTAAGCACTGTCTTTATACTTGCTCATGGAGTACTGCAATGTAACTTACAAAGCAAGAGAACAATGATAAATACAGGATTTGATTGGTCCAGCTAAGAAAGTCCAGTGTGGTACTTGTGCTCTGATATGGGAACAGGTATAGGGAAAGCATCCCTGATAAGCAGAAGAAACACACTACTCCAGGAATGTATGTTTTTCCACATGACAGCAGAGATGTATTTCAATATGCCATGATACCCTTTCAGGCTAAAAATAAACACCCTCATCCTATAATCCCCAATCACCTCAGGTAGGGTCAGTACATTTCAATCACCCATGGGAGAAAGGCAAAGGCAGCTCAGCTCCCCAGCAGGGAAAGACGTCTCTGCTGCGGCAGCCAATTCCCAGGGAAGACACAGCGATGGAGCAATGGAGCGTTGCCTCGGCTGGGAGGTCTTTTATTACCATGGCAACTGGCAGCCGTCACCCGGCTGGACAGGAAGCACAGTGCCACACTTTAAAGTCACCTTCCTTAAAGACAAAACAAAATAACACAGAAGAGAGTGAGACACCCCGACTCTTGCAGATGCTGGATGAAAGAATCCGCTCATCACAAACCTCTTCTCCAGCCTGCGCATTCACCTTCAGACTGTGCTTTAAATCACTCTGAGGGATGTGTTCTATTTGACTGAAATACCCATCTGACCTCATTTCTCACAGCCAAACAGGAGGCAGCCCTGGTTTTTTCAGCATTTACCTCTCCTTTTAAGCAGTTGTGAACCAACTTGGAATTGCACATCCCTCCTCCTCACAGATTTTCCAGCTGGCGGCAAAGCCAGACCCATCCTGTGTGGAGGAGCTAGCCACCAAAGTAGGAAGGCAGTCCCAAAGCCCTCCACATCAAGCAAAGTATGAGGCAAAACAAAACCTAAGCTATAGATAATATGCAGGAGCAATCAATGTTTCTTGTGCTGTGCTAAGGTAACTTGTACCTGCTCCCTTCTGCCCTCGAGTGCAGGCTGTTCTACGCAAGGGAAGGAAAAATGCACTTCCAGAACTACTTCAATTTGGTTAAAGTATTCTACATCTGTTTAAGAAAATAACACAAACATCTTTTAATACACAGATTACCACAAACCATAACTCACTCTTGCATCCCCAGAACTAATTATATACATGTCACCAGAGTATCATATCTCTCTTTCCATCTAGATAACACACTACAGTCTAACACATTATATACTGAACAATACTCTCCATGCAACAGTTTAGGGAAAAAAAACCTCACTCAGTCCTTCAAGTGCTGTGTGTTCTCCTATGAACGTACCTAGAAGCAGCACTGAGCTATAGCAGTTATTATTTAACAATACATCCAGTGTGGAAAAATAAACCACACACCTTATATAAATACTGATAAAAACCTTTCTTCTTACTGTGTTAGTTGTAGCCTACACCCACACCAACAGCAAATATAAAGGAACATGGTGTACTTGCAGAGAAACAGCCAGCAAGACTTGTCTGGACCCAGGTTAAACACAAGGTTACAGTTCACCTCGAGGTACAGGATTTGTGACCTCGCAGTTCGAGCAAAGTTGCAAAACTATCTAGAAACAGAGAGAAGCTTCTTTTAATGGGAAATACAAAACCAAGCACAAAAAAGAATGTGCAAAACCTCAGAGACTGTTGAAGGAAACTGTTAAACTGACCATATATAAATGCCTGAGAGAAAGAAAATAGCAGGGAAAACACCAGACTGAAAGACTAAAAAAGGAAACAGTTCACACAAATAGAGTGCCCTTCATTCACACATCACAATTCCCCTTCTTGCTGTAAATAAAATGGGATGCCCAGAGGCAAAATCAGTTGTTTTCATCATGCAATGCCTATGCAATTTTCCTAGAATATACTAGCAAACAAATACACCAATTCTGTTTCAAAATACGTTAGAATCACACATATTGATGTGTTTGCTCAATTTCAAGAATGAAAAAACCAAAACTGGCATTGGAAATTGGATGGCTGATAAGAACAAAAGCCCAAACAAATATGAAAAATATGTGTACAGACGGGCCTGTACCTCCTCTTGAATCTCCAGACATCCTCTCCCCTCCCAGCCTGACAGCATGATGTATTGGGCCATATACCAGAGGCATACTTCAAACAGAACAGGCTGCAATACTGAACCAACATCAAGAAAACATATCTTAAAATTAAATTTTAAATGAACCACTTTCCTGAAAACTGAAAAATGAAAGAACGCCAATAAAATCTGATTGAATTCAATATAACACAAATAAGTTGGATAAAATTTTCAGTTTCTCTTTTATGTCAAAGAGACAGATCTAGAGATTGTTCTCACAGTACGCCAACTAAGGAAGAAGTGTAACATTTTGAGCATAAAGAAGACAATATATTCAAATTTTATGTGTGGGAATAAAGTCACCTGCCCTCAACATACTTGTGGACCAGAAGAAGTACAGTGAGTTGAATCTTTCTTTCTTTTCACACATCAATGAAGTAATGGCCACTCTTAAAATGACTAAACTAGCTTAAGCAATGCAATTTGTAATTAGGAGAGAAAATTTGTATGTGCTCATCCCAAAAGGAGAGGTGTAAAAAGCATCAAGCAGCAGGACTGCAGGAAACATCTGATAACCAAACGTGTGCACACAACATAAAATGGAGACATTTGTTTATTGACAGTTGCAAAATAGGCTGAGCATTTTATTTACTGTTATCTCATTTTCAGTATTACACAGATCATTTGAAAGAGGGCAACAGGGATATAAGTTACCAAGCATGAAGCATGTCCATGTGCATATGTTTATGCTAACAGCCATGGGGAACTCCAGCGCTTTACCTTCTGCTTTTTCCCCGTGTGAGGCTACGACAGCAGAACAACTTTAGTGCATGCCAAGCACACAGCATAGTCTCTCCTCCCGACCTCTTTAGGCAGCTGCTGAACCAGGATAATTGCTCGTGGTCACGGCTGTTCTCTCTTTGGCAGCAGCACTGCCTGCTCTAGGCAGAGCTTGTGACTCTCTGGCTTCTTCCCTCCCCACCCCTCCAAAGTGAGGGTTCAGCTCTTCTACACAGTAAAACCTTGACTACTGCTAAGAGAACTGGCAGAAAACACTTCTTCTAGCACCACACAAAGCCATGCACTCCATGTTCTACAGTCAAACTTACTGCATTGGGATGACGCACTTCATTAGACGCAGACGTCTACTGCTATGGACATAAAGGCTTGAAATAACAAGTTCCCAAAATGTCCAGCTCTCCTACACTGTTTGCATCCCTTTTAAGATGGAGCATTCAACCAAGCTGCTGTGTTTAAATTCAAATTAGGGAAAGACAACCTACCCAATTTTAAATTATCAGGACTATCATAAGACACACTGACAAAATCAGAAGGCCAAGCTGAGTGTTCTGCAAGTGGTAGAGGTTGTCTCTTACCCTCTCCTGTACGACAGTACACCATGACTGCATAGACCCAAAGACAGACAGACATCCTCAGTCCTTCCAAGCCAGCCTACCTCCAAGCAGCTCTGCACTCGGTGAGTTTCCTTTAAGTGCACTGTGTTTGGAAACATTGTTTCCAAAGAGCTGCTCACTGAAACCATTCTCACTACACAATTAGCAACCACGTGAGTATGAAAAATCAGACTCACGTCTCTTGCCCAGTTCCAGACCTCCTGTACTAAGTCCAGGGCAACAATCTTATAACATTCCACAGTATTCCACACAGCTGTGTCAAAATGGCGTAACACTGATCGCCAGTGACAGCAGGCATTTGTACCAAGAGATTTCTGAAAGCACTACAGTATTTCTTTGTGTGAAGTAGCTGAGAAATAACACTCTCAACCTCCCCGCCCCAACCTTCTTTTCCTTTGTGCATTGCCAAGCAAAATGGGCCAAACCCGTGCTCTCTTTATTCTTTTACTGATGGAAATTACATTAGAGAGAAGCTCAGCACAAAGGAAGTTTTGGCAAGGAATGTGTCTTTTATGTTATGTTCCATAAAACACTCGAAGATCCCTGACTGGTATTTACAAAATTATGTTTATCATATACCCATACAAGGTAGCTGCTGCAATGTTAACTTGATCAGCACTTCAGACTGGCAATATAAAACAGAACATTTACAAACACATTAATAAACAAAGCCTTGAAAAAAACCATCCAAGCCCTATTCCTTTACATCTGTATTCTAAACTAACTACGGCAAAGAAATGCCAACTTACAATGTACTTCTCAACAATATAAGCAATGGATTACAAACATATATGGTGTCTTTGTTCCTTAAAAAACTCCACCTTAGCTAATGGCATAGGCAATCCTTGTAACCTCCTTTTCTGACACTTTTAAGTCCAATTTATTCCCTCTGTTTCCTGTTACATTGCCACAAGCAGCATTGATTTTCTGCCTTCTTTGGTGACTGCTAGAACTTCAAGTTCAGAAAGGCTTTTGGATTCAAACTTGTGCTCCATTTTCAGCAACAGCAACAGTGGCCTGGAGCAAGAGACCAAAGAGCCAAAAAACCACACAAACAAAGCCAAAGTGTGCAGCACTGTGTCAGAAGACATAGTCCTTCCCAGTAATAACTTTCCACCACAGGTATGATCTAATATGTAGCTACGGAGTTCTGCTTATTGCTTATACTTACCACTGTGCTCTCAAAAGCTTTAAATAGTGGCAGTCCTTCACCAAAAGGCAGTCTTACCTGCACAGCCAAGAAGCTGTTCAGCAGTAACAACGCTAAAATATTTTCCAGTTTTAGTAAGGATAAATAATACATTAATATACTTGCCAATTCCAACTTCCCCAGTTATAGCTGGCATATTGCTGATGGGCTCCCAAATGCACCAAGATCCTCCCCCACCGCCAGCCAGGGACACACCCATGTACCCTTTGGATGAAGCCAGGGGCGAGCAGAATGCAGCCAGGGCTGGGCATGATCTGGCAGGCACAGCCTCACACTCCCAAGAAACCATATCACAGCCAGTTCTCAGCAACTTACCACGGTTTGGTGAGGGACAGTGCAACAAAGAGAGAGTCACCACATGCCAATTTGTATTTGATGGTGCTTGTGAAGTAAGTTACTCTACTTAGTAAATGCAGCTGTGCCAGCAAAATGTTTTTTGGTAGTACACAGTGCATCTGGAAGGAGAATCTACCGGTAAAACCACATTAATAAACACCAAGGCAAAATTTGCCCAAGCCTAGTGCTCAGGAGGTACAGCTACAGTTCTGCATTTCTTGTAGAATAAAATACAGCACAACCCACAAAGCAAAAAAAAAAAGCTCTGAATTATTTCCAAATAAGTACTTTAAATATAGTATTGCAGCAATGCTTTTAAAAGTGACTCATATTTCAAAACACTGGTGCTTCAAGTATTAAATAATTTCAATTGCACTTGCAAGAAAGAAGCCTTAAAATCTGGAAGGTCTTTAAAGAACTTAAGTTTTCAAACAGAAACTTAGTTTTCTTCCTTTTGGCAAATTGAATCATAATTTACTCTCCCTATCTTCAGTAAATCATTCACTTTCCTGAACACCATAAAGGATTAAAACCAGCCCAACATTTTGGAAGAGTTTTTAGGTTACAGACAAAATAAACATTTTAAAATACAGAAAGGATTTACTGAATTAACTGAAGTAGTGACTCATCACTCATTGCATCTCTCTAAATTTATTTCATAAGTTCTATTACGTCAAGCTCTGTCAGTTCTGGAGGGAAGGGAAATGCTTAATTTAAAGATCCAACTAAATAAAAACCACAGGGGGTTGTTCTGCTCCTGTACACGTGTTGCCCCCTGTAACTTGACTGGCAGTCAGACACACCTGCAACAGTGACAGAATTGCATACTAAGAAAATATTTAAGTTGATTAGTAGTCAAAAGGCCCCTCAGATAACCTGACAGTACTGCTGCAACCTCTTCCGAGTTTTACTCTGTTTATTTTCAGCTGTAAATTGTACAACTGTCAAAGTGCTGCATACAGGTCCATGAGTCACTGGGGGGAACAAGTTAAGACACATAAGAATCTCACTTCTTTAATGTCTTCCAAACCCACAGCAAAATCTAAACTTTTTATAATTGGTTATGTTATATTCAGTAAATGATGTTTATGTAATTAAACACTCATCCTTACTGTGGACAAAGGAAAGTCACTGGGAAAAATCAACACTGCCAGCCAAAGCCCTGCATACACTGTGCTGCCCCAAGATTTGTCTTGTGCAAAAGCCCAGCAGAAAGTCAGGTAGTGCATGAGTCGTTTGCCTGTTGCATCTCTTGAACATGAAACTGTTACAGCAAGAAAATTTCATTTTCAGTTGCTTGCCTCCTCCCCCATTTATCACTCAGTACACCTCTCTGCGTTAATTGCTTTTTAAGCATGGCTCACACTTAAAATTCAGACTCAGCCTATACCATTTACTTCCCAATATAACTTGATGTTCAGAGTAAAACACATAATTATTGTATAAAAAGTTGTACAAATATGATTAAATATTGGAAACTTTTCCCCTCCTGCAATTCATACTACAACATACATGCCCTAATTAAGCTTAAAGCCCCCAGGTAATGCCAGTATTATGTAACAAGCTCGTTTTTGCCTCTTGAAACTACAGCTACATGAAGGACATGTCAGCACCACCACAGCAAGCTCTCGGTCCTTATGGGAAAGTTTTCTTAAAATTTCTTTTACTGAGAACACACATAGTCTTAAATCCTTTGGTGAAAGCTCCTGTAACTCCACAGACTTCCAGGGGCTGAACAGCTAGTCCGTCACGTGACACAGAGCAACATCACTGCTGGTGTTTCCAGCAGCCAAAGATTAGCCCACAGGTGACCACTGCACTGTGTGTACCAGACATGCAGGTTGGTATGAGGACTCAGCCCACGGCTAACAAAGTGGCTTCAGTACCAGGACTCACACGCCGTGTACGTGAAGCTTTCTTTCTGCTCTGTCAGCTGATGTATCACATCCTGAAGGACCATTATATAAGAAAGAAAACAATTAAAACTTGTATTTAGACAAGGCAACACCTGAACACTGTTCTCTATATCAAACAGACACAGTGCAAAACTCATGCATGTGGTTTTCCTTAATTAATGTCTTTGGGTGAAATCAGGACTTCTCAAAAAACTAAGCAAACCAACACTGCTCAAAAGGATGGTGGGGGAGGAAATAGAATGTTTTCCACCTAAAAAGAACTGGTCAAAATTTCCCCCAAGCTGCTTTTACCAACATCCAGCAACATTTGTTGAGCACACTGCCTCACACCACTGGCTCAAGTAAGAGCAACATATTCGGTTTTGTTCCACTAATGGCCACAGGAGAAAAAACTGCAGGAATTACGATCAAACCTGGAGCACCATTATCTTGAAATTGTTTACTCTCTCAGGAAATGAAAATTTTATACTTACCTCTGAATAACAAAAAACTCAGGTCTTCACTGCAAAGTTGGACTAATTTTTCTTGGAAAAAACAGATTTTTCAGGAAGAAATGAAGTTGTAAGATGCTCTGGTTTTAGTTCAACAAGATAATACTGACTTTTTTCCTTTTTAATTGAACGTCCATGTAGTGCTTTGGGCCATTGCTGACCTGATAGCAGGTAAGGTACTAACTCTTCCTTCTCTACAAACACTTGCACCTATTGTCCTTCTAGGTCAGGACATTAAGGCCTTGGAAAGTGTAACTGTAAAATGTCCATTCTTCTTCTGATTCAGACAGCAGTTGCTACAGAAATTGAAGCAATGCTGAAGTTCAAATGTTTTGAGTGTGAGCCTACTTCTCATTTCAGAACAACAAGTTCAAAGTTGAATTTGCTGTCACAGAACATGGCGGATTCAAATACACAGCTGATAGCTGGTCCCGAACTTTAAGCAGCTGGCACCTTATTTGAAGCTTTTGCAGAACTTGCTAGGTACTGATGCAATCCTTCATGAGCCACAGCAGACCTTCTGAGCAAATTCCATCATACTTTACCTAGAAACACATCTTTTTATAGGGCTGGTACATAACTGGTGCCTTCCTCTCTATGCTTTAATTGGAAGTGGTAAAAGAGATAGGGGAAAAAAGGGAAAGCATAGCAAGGAAACCATGACCGAAATAGCTAGAGTGGCTCAAGAATTTACTCCTGGTCCTTCTCCTGAGCAAATCAGTCAGTGCCACATGGCGTGGGCATATATCACCCTTCCAAAATACAATCAAACCATGCCAAAGCACCGCCAAAAATATACATACAGCATCAATGCAGCAGGGAAGAGAAATCCAGGCTTGCAACAGATGCTGCAATTAAAATGAAAAGAGTTGCAAAGCTACTCTTCATTTCACCCCAGAAGTAAATTGTTTAAGTGTAATTAATGATCACTTTATTAAATAGGCATCAGGCTTTTACGTCATAATTCTCCTAAAATCCTTGGCTGTTACATAATACTTAAGAATGAGTTTACATGGGATACTTTGATCCTGAAACATCAATGTTCATTTATCCATCAGAGGCTCAGTAGGATAGCTTACCACTCTCTTTTAAAGTCAAAGTGATTTTACTTACTTTTCAAGATTAGCTCAGTGCATTTGCACTTTTGTGTGTTCGGCCAGTTTTAAAGACTCACTTTCCTAAGTCCCTGGAATGCACTGCATTTATCACAGCAACAAAGACACAGGAAAGGTCTTTTTTGGTTTTTTTATGTTTGTCTATTTTCCTCCTCTTTGTAAAAGTACAGTACTTTCTGGCATTCTTTTCACAGACCAACACTCCAACAAAGGCAATCCATTCCATCACATTTACTAAGTCCTTATTGTGAGGAGAGACTACAGATTTGTCAGTGAAATGCTGAAGTTACTATTCTCTGTTAAAAAAATGTGCTGTAATACAGAGCAATGCATATAGTTAATCCTAGCTACTCTGCAAAACACAGTTAAAACCAGCACGTTCTCAGTGGTGACAGTCATGCTTTCCAGTGTACTATCGGACATCTCAGCTTCGGTACCAGCAGGGAACAACCTCCATCCACCCCGGAGGCAGACCTGAAAATCCCAAATCCACAGTGGAGCACAGAATCACAGGTTTTATAGTCCTCTCCAGTAACTCCAGAGGACACATGCAAACAACAAAAATACCACCCTGTCAGCTTTGAGAGATCCATTATGCTCTGCTACCCATCAATGCATAGAATGACTAAGTCTTGACTCCTGGTGCCAAAGACTTCAGATAAAGAAGTAAACCATTCATTTCCAGCCACGACTGCACTTAGCAAAGCAAGTGAGGGAACCAACAGTAAAGTATACTTGGCTACTGAAGTTTATTGTCAATCAGTTGGAAGTTAGATTTCTTTCTACTATGATGCCAAAAAAATCCATTATGTGGAGGCACCAACAGATATTTATTCATCTGAGGTCAGCACAGCTTCATGAAGAAGCAAGAAATACTTAGTTTGGATGACAAATCATTCCACAAACATTAAAAATCCTTTGAGCAGTAAATATTTCAGGTTTCAAGAGCCAATTAGAAAGGTCAGCATTTATCTTTTTGTCTGTTTCTAGCCTTAATAACTTTTGCTCTCTGCCTGTAGATTAATCATTGAAGTGAAAGATATAGAGGTTTATAAACAGGAAAAAAACCCTACACATAATAAGAAAGGGCTCAGACTGGACAAAAATTATCTCTACCTGTTCTGGTTTTGATAACTATAGCCTACCTTAATTCAAAATCTAATTATTTGGATTAGATTAGGACAGTGGATCAGTGGATTTTCCTGAAATGCCCAGGCAAGCCACATGCAATTTCATATTTGGGGCACAGGGTTGCATTTCATTTCCAAATCCCTTTTAATTCCACACAGGCATTTGTAACTTCTTCTTCCCATGACAGGAAATATTTGTCCTTTTGCAAAAGTTCAAAAACCAAAATCCTTGCCTCTAAACCTAGTGGAAGACTGTTCTTTGGCTCTCACTGTTATTCACTTGCTGCATCTGAGGTGATCTCAATTACTACAAAGCTGAGAAATTCTACCGTTTTTCAAGTGAGAAACATTTTGTAGGGGGATTTGTTGCATCTGTTTGGTTGGTTTTTTGAGGGCTTTTTTGAGGTGGTATGTGCCTATTTTCCATAATAAGGCATAGCAATCAATAAAACATCAGTAGTAGCTATCTCTTCCAGGGCAGGAGATCATTCCACTGAAGATGCAGAAAAAGGGATGTTATGCAGAAGCAAGAATGAATACAAATCAGTCGTGAATGTACAGTAAGACAGCAAAGAAAATGCAACTGACAAGATAAGAAAAAACATGCCTGTCATGTAAATAATTTCTGATTACTAGATGGGAACCTTGTTTCTACACCTACAATAAATAGATAGTAATATTTAAGGTTTAATTCATCCAAACTGGTGCATGAATCAGTTTGTTTAAGCAGTCTTCATGAGAAAAAATCATTAAGATGGAAGTAAAGAAATACGTAAAATGTCTTAATTCCTACAGAAAATTTTCTTTTGAAATTGATGACTCCTTTCTGTATTCTTGAACCAGATTCCTCAATATCACACTGTTAATCTCTACTAATTCATGAACATGGCTTTGTTCTTTCTCTGACATAGTGATATCAAAATGTATTATTATGAACAAAATAAAAACAATTCTCCCAAACTATCAACATACATAAGATGCCATTGCTTAAAGAGGGCATCTAATTTGGACTTTTTGCTTCAGTGCAGTTCTTACAGGCTGCGCTGAGCAGGCATGTACAACTCACAATTTACTTGCAAAACATCCCCTTAGGAAAAGATCCTCCAGAAGACTTCCTAAATGCTAGTTTGTACACTATGTGTTTTAATTAACGTACAGAATAGAAATTACCATTTAGATAAGATAATGCTCCCCAGCCACCCCACCTTTGCATTCTGAAACTCTGCCAGGTTTCTCAGCCCCTCATCCACTCATTATTTATTTCTAGCAATCCTCAGGCCTGGTTAGCATTAATTCAGCTGCAGTTGGAGAGTTTCTCCAAGGCAGTCTCTTCAATTCCAAAGTGCATGAACTACTTAATTTGAGTGCTCTGTGATTCAAGTACTTTAAACAGAGAAAATACTGCAGGAAATTACAGACCTCATACTTGCTTACGTGACTGCTCCAACAGCTGTACAGACAGAGGGACCTGCTCACGTATGTGCAGCCCCAGCTGCCAGTACAGACACCCAAGGGACGACACCTGAGATACTTGTAGTGTCCTGGCAGAAATTTCAGAGTTCACATGTCAAAGTTTGGGAACCCATGGCAGAAGGTGTCACTGGGGTTTGAAACATGAAAGCTAGCCCAGCTCTTACACAGCAGCCATGCCTGCAGTAAAGACTCATACAGATTGCTGGAGATAAAAAGATACACTCTCTACTCATGGAAGTGCTAATGAGATTTACAACCACTTCTCACAGATAACCTGTTATTCCCCCAGTTCCTTTCTCTGCTCCTTGGCCATGATAAACATCTTCTCATTTGGACAAGTGCAGAAGGTCCCTCACTCCCTCTAACACCTGCCTATTTCTGGCCTTCTGTAAAGCAAACCTGCAGTAAGTGTCCATTACAAGCAAAGAAAACCTATGGCAAGTTTCCTACCCAACTGAGAGACCATGCAATTCTTCATTCATTGGAGACTCCATGTCCAAAATGTATAAGCAGATAATTAACAATTAACAATTTTGGGGCACATTTCTAGACTATGATGGGAACCTTTCTCAAGGTGAATTTTAAAAAAGTATGCAGGAACCAAGGAGGGCTCTGCAATCCTGTGGCTCCTGCCACACCTGACAGGCATAGGTTCCCTCTGAAGAAGTTGCTCAAACTCTCCATTTAAGCCAGAGGTACTAGTGCTCACCCAAACCCACCAGAAGGGATGCTTTGTGATTTAATTAGACATTAGACAATGCTTGAAAGTGTTTTGAGAGTGAGAGGTGCTGTACGTGGCTCTGAGTTATTATCACAATCCAAGTAATTTATCATTCTTGAAAACATTTCATAGTTTTTGAAAATTTAAAAAAAAATAAATCTAAGGGGTCCTGTTTAGACATGTTGAATTTAGACACTGGGTACCACAGGGCCACGGTTCTTCATCCTGATTTTGTTATATGCCATACCAATTACAGAAAAGCCCTGCCTGATTAAACTTAGATATCATATATTTCTATTACATTAACAAGCTTATGAAGTCCTAAAAAACGGAAATGGTTTTCCTTGATAACTGACCCAGAGCTTCAATTTTAGTGAATGAAATACTGAGTAGCAACACTTGCATGGGAAAAGGCTAAGGGAACAACACCCAAATAAACAATTAAGAATACTTCTTTGTTAAATGAATACCTCAGTACAATTTGAGTAGCTTTAAACTTTCAGAATGGGTGCTCAAGAGTTCCAATTTTTATTATTTTTGAGCCCCTCAGATAATCCAATATATGAACTCATTCCATCTCATACAGAACTGACAAGCAGGATACAGAAGTGTGATAGAACTGGGTCTAGAATTCCTTCCATATTCAAGTAACAAACCTAAACAGAAGTCATGAAGGTGGCAGAACCAAAAAACCCCAAACCAACTGTACCCACCAAAAGGTGATCCACTTGAAAGCTAGAAAATGCTGCATTTCAGTAGATTGAAGTACTCCTCCAAATCACCATTTCCAGAGTTAATGCACTGAAAAAAGCAAGAGACTAATGGAAAAAAACCCCCACAGGTTAAGCAATTATATAATAAGAGGATCTGTATCCTAAAGTACACATAACAGGAGAGCTGAATTAAAATTGTATGGAAAGATTTAAGCTTATTTTTTTCCAGCCTATATTTGACTCGTAGGAGACAAATCACTACCAATAGCCAATTAATGTAACTGCCAGTCAGCTTTGTCAGTAGAATGCATTATGGCAGAACAGCACCCTGGCAGGGTTCAGCAAGTGTAGAAGAAATATGACTTGTGAAACCACCATCACAAAGCAGTTGCAGTGAAAGCTGGGATGAATCTTTGTGTTGGTATAACAAGAACAGCATGTCAACATCTTCACAAACTTCAGCATTTGCTCTGGATTCATGAGAATTAGCTAAATCTTGAGTCATTTAAGAAACTTAGCACTTGATGTGAAACTGT
The DNA here is from genome assembly GCA_013399945.1 of Ploceus nigricollis. Classification (NCBI taxonomy): domain Eukaryota; kingdom Metazoa; phylum Chordata; class Aves; order Passeriformes; family Ploceidae; genus Ploceus; species Ploceus nigricollis. The sequence continues at coordinate 470,641 of VXBC01005964.1, read as the reverse complement.
TCCCTGCCAGTCAGTTCCAAGCACAGAAGAAAAAGTACATCCAAATTCTCAGAAAGGTGTCTCAAATGCATTTGTAAAGACATCCATGGTTTACTCCAACTAGCAATCAGCCTAATTTCTCCTTTCACAGGTCTCCAACGTTGCTTTTTAAATTGCCTCTTTTCAAAACAGTAGCTGCTCACAGGAACTGTGGGATCATACTGACAGACAGTTTCCTTTCAGAGAGGCCTAACTCTGCCCCTCAAAGGGGCCTCCTGGCACTGGCCAGCTGAGGATCACCACCTTCCCCAAGGACTGACTTCCCTAAGCAGACAGTCTCCTGGCCAAAGGCAACTGCCACCTTCTAGCGAGCAAGGTCAGCAGGAAACTCTTGTTTATTATTTTGCATGTGGTCTGCATACCTGAAGGTACTTACGATACAGACTTTTTTTTTGCTTCTGAATGACTAAATGTCATGCCTGCAGGGAAGAACTCCAGGCTTCAGCTTGCAGGCTTCCTATGTAAAGTTAACAGCATTTCCCTTCCTGATTTTTTGTTAATAAATACTGGAGAAACAACCTAAATGAAGAATCCAGGCGAGCTGAGGTTGATAAAGATACCTGTAATACAACAATGCCTCAAGTCTGTAGGGTGCTGCACTTGAGCACATCAGGTAGTCCCTAAAAGCAGTGTAGATGGCTGTTTTAACCAGCACACACACCGAAGTGCAAGCTCACAACGCCAACTATAGCAGCCACAGTGAGTGATTAAAGCCCATCAAATCCTTCATTAACAATAGTCCAACCTTCATCAAGTTATTTGTGAAGTAATAAATGTATAATAAATACATGTGAAAAGCATGGTGTAGGAGTTACACATTTACACACATGGGTGCTCACATGAGTTCAGAGCACAAAATGAAATCAGAGCTAGTTGTTTCAAACACGAGTTTTCTAAGGTGGCAGACAGGCAGCACTGCCAAAGCTCCACTCTCCTCTCAGGACCCTTGACCATGGGCTACAATGCTTGGGTGTGGCCTGAACTGCAAGTTATGGCTGTTCAAAAACGCAGTTTTAAGATTCTTTACGTATTGTCTTGTGTCTGTAAAGCTGTCCCTCCTCCTGTCAGGCTTACAGAGTACACTCCCATAGGATATTAAGTGGAAAAGAATTTCAGCTTATAAAACAGGGTTACCAGCTGAATAAAACATCTAGAGGAACTGTAAACTGTTTTTATCTAACTGTGAAGATCTGTTTCTAAGTTACACTTTTTTCCTTGTTATTATTTTTATGTAATTTTCAGTGGCAAAGATTATTATTCCACTCAAAGTACTGCCTACATCTTTATTTGTTCAGATAAACTACAAAAAACACCACCAAAAACCAACCCTTCAAAACCCCCAAAAAACAAAACCCTGAGAAAAAAAATGAGAGATGCCTTTAGTAGACTAGTAGCTCACTAGCATCATCTTAAGTTATTTTACTGAATCTGTAGATTGCTGAACAGCTGTTCAGTGGTCCTGTGTACTAGCAAGTCTCATTCTGGACCTCTATATTTCATTTTCCTCCTCTGCTAAATAAAAAGATTTCTTGCTCCAGTTAATCAAAGAGAAAAGAAAGTATCAGCGAAAAAATTAGGAATGTTTGTTTTATAATCTTTGTTGGTCATCCTCCTAAGGGTGAAAACTATGAGCTACCTGGAAGAGTTTAATGTGTGTCACTCTTCAAGAAAAACATCTCCATGTAGACAGAGGGGCATCTCTAAAGATAGCAGTCAAATCATGGAATGTTTACAAAATAAATCATGATGCCATGGACCTATATGCACTTGCAAGTCTGGCAAAAGAGTAACTGCTGATCCTAGGAACAAAATTTCAGAAGGATTAATTTCAGAAATCTTCCAGTAAATTTGGATCCTATCCTTCAGAAGTAATTGGAGCCCTGCTAGCCCCATCGTGACTGACCCGAAAAGCCAGGGAGTCATGACCTTGCAGCACTTACTCTGTGTTCACTCAGTTCTGTCCCCATCCAGTTCTGCCCTGCCTCATTTCTGCCTCCAAGCATTAAGCTGTTCAACAGATGGTATGGGGAAATTAAAGGGTTTGCTGGGTATTTTGAGAATCAATTTGAGTAGAAGTGCCTTTCTGTATGAAACTGTCTGCTGAGCACCCGTGTTGTACACAGGTTGCCTTGTCAGTGATAAATACTGTCCAAAGTACCAAGAACAAGTGTCAGTGCTGTATTCTGCACCAGTCGTATCCAAGCCTTTACTCAGACAACAACTCACATGTTTAAAGCCTCATCTTTTTACAAATAATACAGCAGCTTCATTTGCACAGGTAGAGTAGAAAGAGCTGTATTTGTGCAAGACACTGTAAACCATTTAAAGCAGCAGCTAAGTTACAGACACAGTAAAAGGAACTATCTTGGAAAACCAAAACCAAATAGCCAGAACACCTCACAGACTGACTACAACCCAATAATATAAATAAATATATGAAATTCTTTAATTTCTTAATCAATCATGCAGCTTGGCCAGCATTTGCTAATTTATATTTCTAAGCCACTAAATTGTTTCTACAAGAAGTTTGAAAATGCAGATCTAGCTTGTGGTTTTTCAGTGACCAAGGCAAGTTGTGACATTATTATTAAAAAAAAACCCAAAGCAAAATAACTCTCTCATCAGCAAAATTTGCAAGAGACAGATCCTTGACCTCCCTATAGAGACTGAATGCAGCAAATATGGTGTCTGCTACCGAAGGCACACAGATAGAAACCTATCTTTGGTAATAAAGTAAGTTTTTATGTGAAGAATTTAAACACAAATTCACATGGTCATGTAAGATTAAACAATTTTTTTAAAAAACAAAACAATTTTATAATATACCTTGTTTATTTAACTCCAAACTGCCTCAAGCATTATCAATGTCAACTGTAGTAATCAAAAGTTGAACTGTTTGAAGGGGAGTGGGGAAGAAAAATCATGAGGGGAACAACTTCATTTTTGCTCCACAGGACTGAAAGGAAGAACTGACAGAAATACAAAATAATAAAGAGAAGAAAATGTTTATAGAGCTTGCAAACCTTAAGCTTGAGATACTTGAAGCACCATTATGGATGATGAGGCCTAGGCTGAAAGTCACCACCCACAGACATGTCAGTTCTCCTGAAGGTGCAATCCTTGTCTGCTAGGAAATTCAAAGGGATTTGATGTATTTGAGAGGAATCTTTGATAAGCACCTTTACACACATAGAAATAGGTGTACCAATCATTTTATCTCTGTGTGTGTGAATTATGGTATGAATGTTACTAACCCAAACCTACAGTTAAATCATTGTTATAACTGTAGTGAACCCTATTGAATCACTTTGTTCATGTTAAAGTACTCAATCAACAATTAAATGTTGCCAAACCCCTTTGCAACTTTATCTTTGCATCCGCATCCTTTGCACCCTTACCCCCTTTTGCATTTGTGGCTGCCATGTAAATCATTCAAAGTTGTTTCTAATTTGATCCTCCTTCATTTGCTTTAACCTGTGTAGTAGGTAACGGAGTGAATGTTGCCATCCAGCTCTGTAAAGTTGTATTTTCACAAATTCATGTTAAACCCTACTTTTGCCAATACCTTTGATGATGTTTCTTTACGCAGCCAAACCATTCATTTATGACAATCAGAATGGGGGAGATGCATCAAATCTTTAGCATAAAAAGGGAATGTTTTCTACATAACTGTGTACTTCTCTGTACATGTTCAATACATTTGATAACTACCTACACTGATATTTAAATGCATTTAACTATACACACAGGCACAGAAGTATTTGTACACACACAGTGGATCAAGTGGGTCTGACCTTGGCTACTTTTTCATCTCCAAGAAAAATCACGTATTGTTCTTGTTTCTCAGGAGAAACAAGTTACTTAATGTATTAATATCAGAAACTGAGTGTTGAAACTTAACTTTTGGTTCCCAAAGCAGATTTCCTCTTTTATTATAATGAAAAACAACACATTTATTCACACAAAGTAAATAAACTGTGTTTAAAAGATGCAAAGCATGGATGTTGAAATATAAAAATGAAAGATATGCAGGAAGTGTTGTTAGTATCTTGATTCAAAATATGAGTGCATGTAAAAATCAGGACTGGAATTACCCATCACTGTATGTGTAATTTCAATTTCACCTTATCCTTGTGCACTAGAGAGCAAAATGACAGGGTAGACACAGAAATAAATATTATCAGAGACAAACAGAATTTATTATTTTTATTGTTTCCAATCCCAAGCACTATGACATTCTGACCTGAAAAAAAAAGGAAACTAAGAGAAATAACCTGCAGATTAAGCCAAAGATCCTATAATCTTATTCCCAAGTTGACGAAGGTTGTCCTAAAACAATTTAAAGAAAAGTTACATTTTCTATGCTCACCTGTGATCAGTATTAAATGCATTCAACAGAGGATAAATTTTTTTATAGTCTAAAAGTCTTACAGACCCTTACACTTGTAAGAAAATGAGTTTATCCCACTCTGCTGATTGGAGAGGACTGTTTTGTTAAAGTTTGTCTGTCAAGATCCAGGTGCAACTTTGCTTTCTTTTACAAAGGATGTGAGGAAAAAGTGCTGTGTACAATAGGTTCATGTTCACAGTCTACTGTCTTGGCAGGTGTAATTCTAGTAGTTTGAAATCTGTAGTGTAAAGCACTACTTACCCCAAAAGATGCCCTGGCTTTGATTTTTGGGTTTCTGACTACACTGTACTTCTCCTGAAAAAGAAAAAAAAAAAATCCTGCCTCCTTTCCTCTTGCAGTCCCAATTAATTTTCTAGTCTGTTATCAACTTCAGGAAAATCAAATTATGAATTCATAGCTGTAAGAACAAACTGTGCCATCCCAGAGCTCTGCACGCTCTGAAGTGTACAACTCAAAAATTTCTAGCAGCAAGATTTATTCCAATATCTGAAACCAATGGATTTTTTCACATTTAGCTTAAATAAGGCATAGCAGTGAAATGTGCAAGCCACTGACCACCCAATCAATTTAAGATAGCTTCTACTTTTCTCAACATTTCAAACAAAATTAAGCTCTCCTAGTAATATTCCATTTCTGTTAATTTGCCATTTTTTGGATGTGTAAGAAACGCCTTGCATATAATCAAGAACTTAGCAGCAGAACAGAGATCTGCTCTGACCGACAGGAAGAAATTTCTAGCATGCTAGAGGGGGAAAATTATTGCCAATGTTAACCATGACCATCATTAACACAGACAGCAAACAAGAAAACTCACAAGACACAAACTTTGCTACGACTTGATCACCATCACTGTCTGTCCCATCATTTTCCTCTTTTTACTAGTTAGGAAGCTTTGGCTTCCCCAGAGATCCAAAAAAAGGTGACTGCCCATCACACACGCAGGTCATAGCAAGAGAGCATCTTAAAAATTCCTCGACCTTCTGTTATAATTTTCTTAATATAGGTCTGGCTCAAGAAATCTGACATAGTCAAGGAACAGCCCGACTTGACAACAGCGTTCCCTTGCTGATAGCAATCTGCACATCACCAAAACTGCTCATAGCAACACAACTGCAATAATATTCTTATTTTAGTAATCTCCATGTAAAGCACAGGCATATGCCTCTCTTCTAGCTGTGCTCTCAGACTCTAGAATTATGAAAGCCAAGATTGCTTCTAATATCAGCCACCTTCACATTTTAGGAATGCCAAACATTCACAGGCTCTCAGCACGGAGCATATGCTCCAGCTCATCGGCCCAGAGATTTTGATAGCAATAGTCACAATAATTTCACAGTTACAGAAAATAAATCTTTCCATACTCTACCATTTTCCAAGATACTATACAAATTTCACCACTAATTTTCAACTGGGACTTTTTCAGAACGCCTCCTGTAATATGGGATATAACTGGTAGTGTACTATATTCCTGTCACAGGCCACTGAAATTTACTGCTCTAATTCCCAGCCTAGGCAGAAGGAGCCTAGCCCCAAACTTTACTTAGAGGAAAGGTTTGAGACCAGCTGCTGCCAGACTTGTCTCCATATCTGCAGTGATCACAGCCAGTACACTTCCCAGCTAAATGACAGCCCCTTAGGAGATGCTCTCACTGTGCCACCAGGTACCCAGTAATCCTGGATGCAAGCAATCACAACAGACAAACAGCCCTCACTCTTTGAGCAGACTACAACTCCTGGCATGGAAAGGAAAACACTGGAGGATGTTTGGCCATGCTAGTAAAGGAAAACATCACTGAACAGGAACTTGTAGTTTCCTTTACTCTATCTAGTCTCCATTTTCCCTTACCCAACTGAAACCCATGAGCACCACGGTCAATTTTCCATTTTTAAGTCAGTCATTGTATGTGTGTTTGTGGGAAGAACACTGGAACATGTCTTTAGACAAAAGCACCTGTGCTGATGCCTACAGAAGGGTCAGTCACAGAAAATACTTTTCCTAAAAAAACTGAGATCAGCTACTGCCAATTTAAAGGAAGTAGTTAATAGTGTTCAGATTGCAAAGTCATAGCCACATCACCTGCAGGACCAACCTGAAAATAAACTAAGAACAGATATGAAGCCATTTTACAGCGTCCTTTGAAAAACGGTACCTGTAGGTTACCTCAGCACTGACCTGCCAGGGCAAGGACCATTCAGCTCCTTACCTCCTTCATGCTTTGGGGGTGACCTCCCGTATCTTTTCTTCCCTACACTACAGCAGCCACTGAGGCAGCCAGGCCAGTACTGCAGGAATTTGCAGCAGTTACTTCTCTCTCTGGTGTGCTCTGCAAAGTGCTGTTTTACTGCCACCACTCACACAGCAGTTGACTGAAGGCAGAACAGGTGAGTAGACCTGTGGCCAGAACCTCTGCCCAAGATTAATACTGTGGTAGGACTTGCCTTGCAGCATTCATCCACACTCTCCAGTTGTCAAGGGAAGTAAACAAAGTCAGTAAACTTGATCTTGAGTCACTCAGATGTAGTAATTTCAAAAGTCACTACACAGGACTGTTACAAAATAAGCAGAGTTATCTGTAAAGATAGTAAACATGCAGATATGAAACCCAAGTTACTGAGTTTAAATACATAAGGAATTCAACTTATCTTTGTGTACTCTGCAATGTGATCTACCATTACCGAGACCTGTCTGATGGAGTTCAGTTTTCTTCCTCCTCAACTTCAGAGACCAAAGGTAGCTCAGACCTTTTGAATATAAACAGCTAGAGGCCCCATTTCCATACTAATGGCTCTAACATCAATGTTAGCAGGACCACACTTCAGGCACTTAATAAATAACAGCTTTTGCCATATTTTACACACTCAACTAGAAAAATAGGAATAAAAAGACTACATACAAACTGCACAGCTACATACACACCCTATACAGAATGCAGAGCTAAAAACGTCACCCCAAAGTCACTGTTTCTGGAGGAATCACTGCAAAATTCAGCTGCTCACTGGGATTTTTTAATTGACTGTACAGTGCTAAGGCCATTACAAAATCCTCTCACAAACAGGAGTCCTTACCAGCACCCTCAGGACTCCAGAAGCCCCTCTAGGAGTTTACCCATTTTCCCAAACAAAGGAGAGCTCTGCTGTTCAAATTACTCCCTTAGGGACACACTGCACAACCCCTCTGACTTAATTTTACTTCTTCAATAATACCACTGCAAACACAGTGAATGCTAATAATAAATAAATTATTCAAATATTCAGTCTCTACGGAAGCACCATGTGAATCATCTTCCTGAAAAGAAACTCCTAAAGAGATTGTCAGGTAGCCTTCATGTGTGTGGGGGAAAAAGAAAAAAACAGAAAGGAAAAAAAAAAAAGGAAAAACCAAGAAAAAAAAGAGCTGATTTAAATAATTATGCTATGTGAATGAAAAGTGATTTATTTTAACAAGGACAGATAGCAGCTTTGCTGTTAATTCAGTATGTTGACCCAAACCAACCCACCAGCAAACAGAGCATGACTGTCACCATTTTTTTCAAAGATAGTGGAATGGCAGCTCAGAGAAGCAAAAGTTGAAGAGAAAACATGATGAAGTCAAAAGGTTTAATGCTCTGCTGATGAAAGTAACTACATTGGAACTAGACTCTCAACCACCCCCCCGAGCTCTCTACAGAAAATAGTCATTTTCCAAGTGTATCACTCAGAGTAGAGTTCAACTGGGGGGAAAGAAAAACAAACCAAAATTCACTTCCCTGCAAAAGCTAATGGACAGCCCTGTTGCTTTTTACAGTTATGTTCCCCCTGTTTAAAGTTCTTCCATTAGTGAAGCATCAGAATATGATGCAGACGCAATATTTTGTAGACTGACAGCTCTGGGCAGTGAAAAGTACCATTATTACCCTCATCTCACAGAGCACAAAATCAAGAAATTATAACCCCAAAGCAAGAAAATGTATTTAGATTCTAGGGAACAGGAGATGCCCAAATATGCAATAAGAAATAAAGGTTTAGTTGGATTTGGGCCTTAGAGTTTTGCCCAAGACTATGTTATAGATCACAGCACATAAATCTACCAATCCTATGGCTGGATTATTTTGTATGGCCCTTGGTCTTTTTCTTATGGTCACCATGACATTTAAGTATTATAAAATATTAAATTATCTGTAATACATACGGTACCTTGCCACGTTCTTTTTTGTTTGCACCTCTAGGCAGTAGAAGAAATGACAGCATTTCTCTCCAAGGTTAGTTTTCTTTTGAGGTGTGACACGTAATTCTGAAGCTTAAACGCACATGAGTCTTGCTGAAGTTTCTTGTCTTTCAGCTTTCCCCTGTCCCTCCTTCTCCTCAGCCCAGTTAGCACCAGAAGGTACAGGCACCTTGTGTTCCAGGATGGGCTGTACCCCTCCCCTGCATGCCCAAGACTTGCACCTGTTGTGCTTGCCTAGTGGAAAGAGCAGATGAACTGAATTTCCATCAGGATAAAGAAGCCCACTGTGCTTGCAGGGGCTCCTGGGTATTTGTTAGCGGTGTTGACAAAAACATTCCAAATTTTCCCATTATTAGACAGAAAATACATGTGGCTGCATGCACGCATGCATCTTCTCTTAATGATTTTGTTGTCAAGCTCCCTTTTGAAAGGCTTTACTCTCGAAAGTAAAAAACCAACTCCTCCCAGCTTCTCCAAAGTAAAGGCCGAGGAGTTGGTGTGGGCAATACTTGTCCAAAGAAACCAGGCCCTGATATAATAGTGCAATAGGGTAAGAATAGCATTCTTACCCTAATGCCACTATTAACATAAAAACATAGGCTGGATGTCTTCATTTATAAGAGCGAAAGTTTTTAATTTAGCATTTTCAAGGGAAATAAGCAATAAATGCCCCCTTTTTGCGTCCCTCTTGCTGGTTTATTTACACCTCAGCAACTGCTTCTACTAATAGCTAATGCTTGGAAAGGTGAAGTCCCAAATCTCCTCTCTTATTTCTTACAAATACTTAATGGGAAAGAGATTAAATGGCTTGTTTGGACATTTCAAGGATTCTCAAGCTTATTAGAGAAGAAAAAGATCTCTGTACAATTGTATACACATGTTCAAAATAAACTGGTTCCTCATCTTTTTATGTAGGACATCTCATTTCTGGTCTGTTCAAACAAAAAAAACTTTCTTATTAGGAATGCAATTTTCTAGATCAAATAACTCACTATTCTCAGCTAAGAATAAAGTGATCCATGTGCTTTGGTATGTTCCTTAAAATCTCACATTATGGCCAGGTGTTACATGTCAGCACAGTAAAACATGAAAGCCACCAACCTGGACTGAGGGCGATAAGGGTCAATGGAGTAGCAGTGCCCAGAGTTTCCATTTCTACTCTGCCACAAACAGTGGAGACTCCATCTCATGCTGGTTTTGGTGACACCTGACCCTGTGAAGACAGCGTCTTCCAATTCTTTCCCATCAAAGCTTCTCAGAGGTGGTGCCAGCTACAGCCATGGCAGCAGGACCAAGGCAGATTGCACACGGGCTGCTTCAAGTATCAGAGAATGAAGTGTGTCTCTCATACAGTGCTTTCCCAGAGGAGAAGAAGGCAAGTCATCCCCAGGTAAGCATCCTATCCCTTGGCATGAGGATGCCTATTCTCTAGCAGCTGCTGGTAGAGAAAGAACTAAGCAGACCATGAGATCTGGGGAGAGTAATCCCTTCTTTCTCAGGCTCCCTCAGCCAAGAGGGACCAGAGGCCACATGCAGCTCCTCACTGTTCCCCTTCTGCATTCTCAAGCGGATGGATTTTTCCAATCTTTCTTTCCATCCTCATTAAAAGAGAATCATGGCTTCCAAGGAAAGCCATGCTGTCTGAATTCAGTTCACTGACTGCTGCAATCCAGTTTGCAGGTGTAAATCCAGGTCGGCAGGATCTCTGAGGAAAGAGTTAATATCCTTGATGTAACATCCACAGGCAGCAGATTTAAATTGCGCTGTCAGAAAAGGAAGTGGAGGACCTTGCTCACACCAGAACGCAGACAACTTCGCAAGGATCGCAACTCTACTATTTAGAGTAAGTCAGGCACAACTGGAAGGTGGACCATCAAGTCTCACTGAGGAGGTGCATCTCCATTTTTTTTCAACAGCAATAGGGACTGGATGACCCAGGTTCACTTTCCTTCCCCAGACAACGAAGACAAATCAAGACAGAACAAATATGATACAAAAAGGCTCCATTTAATTTATTAAAGTGTGAGGACAAGCAAGATTAAAAAAGAGATTAAAAATTTTGTTGTTTTGGGAATTTTTCCCTCGAAAGATAAGTTACATCTCTAAGAAAATAAACGAAACCCCTCCACAGTCCAGTTACATCTTACAGGTGGCACTCAGCCACTGGAATTTATATGACTGCTGCTAAAAGGTAATTTGAAGATGTATTTTTAGTTTATTCAAGAACAATGTCAGACATAGTAACAACAAAATAGTTTTATTATTACCACTGATGAGCAACTGCATGCTCAAGTCTGTAACACGAGCTTAACACCCAAGCTCAGAGCAGAGGCAACGAAACTGCCCTTTTCAGAACACCATATATTAGCTTTAAGGTCTTGAAGTTAATGTGACTATGGCCCCACAGATCTCCCACAGTGTAAGTTTCTTAAGAGTTTAGAATATGTCTATATATTTCCCACCACAAGAACTTCTTCCTCACATATATTTTATTATATAAAAAGGAATGTGTTATGACAGATCAGAACAGAAAAAACAGTGGGAACAAAGGCTCTCCATACAGCAGATTAAAAAAAAAAAAAGCCATGATTTGAAACAAACACACAATATGTACAGTAACAAGCTACAAAAAAACAACAGAAAAAGAAAAGCGGCAAGAGCAAAAACCTGTTTTATATGGAAATCCCCAAGGCTAGAACACAGCAATTTCCATGGACACACGGGTAAGTTTTGAGAGAAGACATTAGAGTCTGGCAAGACTGAAGGTCCTATCTAAATTAACCTCTGCATGGGACTTTTCTCAAGAAGACCAAGCAGCACAAGGATATAGGGAACGACTGTCACCTAGCAGAAGGAGTTCAAGACTACAAAAAGTACCCAGGCAGGTGACTTACTCAATACAGAGTAACTAGTTAGAGAGTTAATGCTAAGAACAACAGTACCATG